>JBBPBP010009780.1:13811191-13824928 GCA_037974735.1 Cicer chorassanicum
ACAAGACAAATATTTTCTATTGATACATAAAAAAATGCGGGACAAATATTTGGGATTGATAAATATTAAAAAACAATAGGATAAATATTTACGTTGTCACATATAAAACATGGTACAGATATTTGTCATTGATAAATATAAAAAAATACAAGATTAATATTTTGTTAGAGGAAGGAAAATATTTATAATATAAAATTTACAATTAGCTTGATTCTTAATGTCAAGTACAAAGATTATTTATAAGTACAAATAGATAATTTTAGACGCATTTCTAAGAGCTTCCTAACCCCTTCTAGATACATTCCACATATTTCTATAATTAAAGAACTTCTAGATTCTTACATAGAAATTCTAAATGGTTCTAGACTTGTCTAATTTCAAATTATTAATAACATTGTTCCCCCTTAATTTGAGGTTTTCTTCTTCATTCTAAGTCTTGCCCTTAATCTTTGAAATATATTTTCTTTCTTCTTGACTCTCCCAATTCCATGTAGCATCTTCATCAAATTCAACATCACGACTCACCACTACGTTATTGTTGCATGGGTTGTACAACTTGTAACCTTTAAAATGCGGATCGTAGCCAACAAAGACATGTTTCATGCTTCAATCATCAAGCTTGAATCTTTCTTATTGTGTCACATGTGCATATGCTATGCTCCCAAAGACACGCAAGTCATTAACACTAGGCGTCCTTCCATTCCATGCTTTTAGAGGGGTTTGGTCTTTGACATTAGAAGTCGTAGAGCAATTTTCCAAATAGGCCGCACAAGAAACTGCTTCAATGCAAAACTCCTTTGACATCCTTTTGGATTTTAGCATGCATCTTGCTATGTTCAAAATAGTTCTATTCTTTCTCTCGGCTACTCCATTCTATTGCGGATATCTTGGAATTGTCAACAGACGATGAATACCATGAGTTGCACATAATTCATTAAACTCTTTCGAAGTGAATTCATCTCTTTGATCAGATCTCAAAGCTTTGATTTCATGACCGCTCTCCTTCTCTACATAAGCTTTGAAATTCTTGAAAGCTTCTAATTTTTGCTTTAAGAAATAAATCCAAATTTTTCTACTAAAATAATCAATAAAGAGAATGAAATATCTCCTCTTATCAAATGAAAATGGATTGACTGGCCCACACAAGTCAGCATGCACAAGTTGCAGTGGCTTAGTTGCTCTTGATGTGGCTTCTGTAGGGAAACTTTTTCTAGCCTTCTTTCCAAGAAGCCAACCTTCACACAATTGATTTGGATGATTGATTGAGGGCATCCCTTTCACCATATTCTTTTCTCCCATAATTTTAAGAGTACTAAAGTTCAAGTGGCCATATCTCATATGTCAACACCATGCTTCATCTTGGACACTTATCTTCAAACATTTTGCTTCAATAGTTCTTAGGTTCAAAATAAACATTCTATTTTCAACATAAGAACCTTATCGATTAAACTGTTATTTTGATCTTTAAGCCAAAGATGTCTATTTTTCATGAAAATTTCATATCATTTTTCAAGAAGTTGGCCCAAACTCAAAATATTACTCTTTAATTTAGGCACATAGTAAACATCACTAATCAACTTATGGCTCCCATCTTTAGAAGAGATTAGAACCATACATTTCCCTTCAATTTTCACTTTTGATGAGTCTCCAAAGAAAACATTTCCATTCATCTTTTCATAAAGCTCCACAAATTTCTCTTTGCATCCACACATATGGCTACTTGCACCATTGTCCGAGTACCATGAACTATTAGAATATCTTTTTTGTTCATTGAGTGTTAGCAACAAAGTTGACTCTTCATCATACTCAACAAGATTAACCTCTTCTTTCTCTCGATTAGGAGCATTACAACATTCTCAAGAAAAATGGTCAAATTCATACAGTTAATAGTCATAACCTCTTCATCTTCCACGAATTCTTGGTGATGAGTGACTTCTTTCTTGGTAGTTTGATTTACCATTGAAACCTTTTCCTCTTCCTCCTTGGCCACGACCACGACCACGTCCTCGTCCTTATTCAAGTCTTCAACGAAGCTTTGATCTTGAGAACTTGCCATAATGGCTCCTCTTGCCTTTTCTTCATTCTTTCTTCTTGAGCTTGCAAAGAATCTTCTAATTCCTCAATGGACATTGAATGAAGATCTTTTGATTCCTCTATAACACACACCACATAATCGAACTTAGGAGTCAAGGAACGAAGAATCTTTTTCGTTACACGATCATCTTCTATCTTGTCTCCACATCTCTTCATTTGATTAACAATTGTCTTCACCCTTGAGCAATAATATGAAATTGATTCGGAATCCTTCATCTTCAAAGCTTCGAAATCTCCCTTTAGAGATTAAAGTCTTATCTTCTTCACTTTGTCAATGTCTTGTGGTGATTTCTCCAAAATCTTCCAAGCTTCCTTTGAATTCGTAGCATCAACAACATTCTCAAACATAGAATCATCCAAACATTGATGAATGAGAGTAAGAGCTTGTTGATCCTTCTTCCTTGTCTTTGCCAAAACTCCTTCTCAACTTGAGACAATCCCTCTTCATCTTGTGGCTCATCATAGCCTTTTCCCACAATCTCCCATACACCTTTAGAGCTAAGCAATGCTTTCATGCGAAGACACCATTTTTCATAATTATCTTTTTTAGAAGAGGAAAGTGGAAAATAGTGTAATCACGAGTCGTCATTTCTCAACTCTCACAACCAAGTTTTGATACCACGATGTTAAAGGAAGAAAAATATTTTTAATAGAAGACTCACAATTAGCTTGATTCTTAACGTCAAATACAAAAAATTATTTATAAGTACAAATAGATAACTCTAAACACAATTCTAATAATTTCCTAGTTAATACTCCTTCTAAATACATCCCACGTTTTTTTATAATTAAAACACTTTTAAATTCTTAACTAAATTTTTTATATAATTCTAAACTTATCTATCATCAAATTATTAATAACATATTTGTTATTATTTTATTTAAAATTTAAACGAAACAATTGTAAAATATAAAAAACAACGCATCACCCTTTTCGCATTATTTTAAAAAAATGAAACCGGCCACGTCATGATGTATACACGGTGTAAAGCATAGACATACATAGTACTATCACTACTATACGGTGTGCCTGTAAAATAGAAATAAAAAGCATCTCTTTACTTTACTACTCCTAAAACCAAGCCCTCGTACCTTGTCGCCGGAAACCTCCATTCCCAATCTTTCTCATTTTCATTTCATGTCTTCTTTTCAACTTCCCAACCTATAGACACAGACATGTACGTTGTTCCTCCACCTCAGCAGCGATCTGATCCGCCTTCAGGATCCGCTGATTTGCGTCTTTACCAATCTTGGAAGGGTACTAACGTCAGTGACACTTTCTTCCCTTTTCTTTCACTCTTTTATTTATTTATTTATTTATTTATTTTATTATTATTATTATTATTATTATTATTATTATTATTATGTTCTTTGCATTTATTTATTGTTTTTTTATATAATTAGGGTCCGTTTGTTATGGATTTAAAAAAAAAGTGATATTCGTATTTTATAATTGAGAGATTATTTTGTTGTGTTTGAACGTGTAGTGAAAATAATTTATTTTAAAAAAATCAGTTATAAAAAATGAGTTTTTTAAGAGTCTACTAAAAACGGCTTTTTTTTTAAAAAATAAAATAAAATTTTAGATTGTTTTTCTGATTTTAATTTTTTTAAAAAACTGTATCAAACAGATGCAAATTATGGAAAGTGATTATTTTACGAAAAATGTAAAAAACGCACCTTTAATTTAAGGAGCTGATCATTTGGGTTCACCATACTAGAGGGATTAGTCTCAGCAGTTGCGCATAGATGATATTGATGATATTGAGTTTACACAAAATAAATGCTTTGTTTTGATAAACTGAGGATTTACATTTCTTTGAGATAGGTTTTGAAGCAACATAAGTAAAAGATCTGTGATTGATACTGCCCTTTTATTTGTTTTGTTTTAAGTTAAGAAATTAAGTGATTATATATAATGTTTTTTTATTTTAGGTTGTAGATTCTTTTTTTCTTCTTCTTTCAGTAGCGCTACTATTTTTAGCTCTTTATAAAGATACTATTTTGGTTTGTTTGGAGTTTGAAGTATGAATTTGATGAAAATTGAACCGTTGTGTTAAATAAAAACTAGTAGCATTTATTGAGTTACCCTAATACAATTGAAACTGATTCTTGTTTTTATGAATTCGCCTGTTAAATCTCGATTTTTTAGGAATTGGAATCTAATTTTTTTTGTACAAGCTGAATAGCGAAATCTAGTTATTTCCTTGAGATGATGTGTTGAATTTTGGTTGAATCCTTGTCGCCAAATTTGGACAGTGGTGACTGGTGCTGTCAAATAGCGGCAGCTAGCCCTAAAGTATAGCAGAATTTGAATTTTGAACAAACTGCTATTGTTCCACAATATGCAATTTAATAGATAATGTTGTAAAGTAGCAGCTATAGTGGCACTATAGTGCTGTAGCTTAGCGGATTTTGAACAACAGCTATTTTCCGTGATCTGGGATTGATAACATTGGTGGTGACTGACATATAAATTATCATATCCATGTCAAATTCCTTGCATTGTTAGGTAAAGGTATTGAAAGTTTATAGTATGTCGTATTTGCTTTTTTGTTTATGGTTTTTTACACAGATTTTGTAAAGAATGGAAATATGTTGGTGATAATTGCTGCAATATTGTTTTGAATATGTTTCTGTTCTAGTCAATTTCTAATTATGTTGATACGTATTAATTGTTTTAATCCCTTTCTTGCAGAAATTTATTCTTCAGGGTCGATTCATATTTGGACCCGATGCAAGATCGTTGGCGCTGACAATTTTTCTTATTGTTGCTCCGGTTATCGTGTTTTGCATCTATGTTGCCAGAAAACTTATGGATGATTTTTCTGATCACTTTGGGATAACCATAATGGTAGTTGCTGTTGTCTTCACAATATATGTGAGTCTCTCTCTCTCTCTCTCTCTCTCTCTCTCTCATACTTATAAATATACAATGTATTCCTTTCGCCCTAGGTTGTTCGACTGTATTGATAAGGAACTTTGTTTATAAGCATGTGAAGAGCATTGCTCGATGTTGCAACTTACACACACTTGTTTGAATCAGTGTTATCAAATGGCCGCTATAGCGGTTTTAGCGCTATAGTATAGCAAAATTTGAACAGATCCTTATTGATCTGCGATACGCTATGTAGTACAAAGTGTTGACAAATAGCCGTTATTGCGGCATTATAGGATATCCGAATTTGAACAAACCTCTATTTTCCTCATCCGCAATTGACAACACTGGTTTGGACTAAGGTAGAAGATGAAATTTGACGAACTTCTTAGTGAATTACAACTTGGTTGACGCCCTTTATTTTACAGGATAACTAAAACAAACCTAACCTAACTATATTCATAGTGAGCCTGATATTTTGGACTAATGTGAACGGCACAGTTTTAATCCTAAAGATAATATGGAATCCATTGCTAAGCCAAATGTTATGTTTTGGTGTCATAGCATGCATAGCACAACGCCGTAAAACTTTATTGTCAGTGCTTCTGTCAGAACTTGATTTAGTTGAGATAAACTGCTCATAGCAATATGGTTCAAGACCGTTAACTTTCTTTACGCTAGTTTATTATCATTTGGGCAACTTTCTCATAAGGTGGAGGCACTAGTGTTGTCAAATAGCCTGTATAGCGACGCTATATCGCTACTGCATAGCAGAATTTAAACAAATCACTATTGCTTTGCGATACGCTGTTTAGTATAAAATATTGTCAAGTAGCCTCTATTGCAGCGCTAGCATAGCAGAATTTGAACAAATCCACAATTGACAACATTGGGAGGCACTAATGTACCAAATTATGAGATGGTTACGCTCATCTGCTGTACTATGAGCACTAAAATATTTATTTCCAACTGATGCTGATGCTATAATCTTTTGTCAGATCATAGTTCTTCTCTTATCAACATCTGGCCGCGACCCTGGCATAATCCCTCGCAATGCACATCCTCCAGAGCCAGAAGGTCTTGAAGGCAGTCTAGATGTTGTTGGGACTGGTCAAACTCCTCCACTGCGGTTGCCTCGAATCAAGGAGGTTGAGGTCAACGGAATTGCTGTCAAAGTTAAGTATTGTGATACTTGCATGCTCTACAGGCCTCCTCGATGCTCTCACTGCTCAATTTGCAACAACTGTGTAGAGAGGTTTGATCACCACTGCCCTTGGGTTGGGCAGTGCATCGGGCTGGTAAGTTGAACCTTTTGTTTGACAATGGTTATTTTTAATTGTAAATCTAGTGCTCGGAATGTTGTTTGCTACGTAGAAAGATTGGCATGGTATCTGAGATGAGTTGTTAGTTTCTATTAGCTGCGTAAGTAAAAGCGATGGCCAATTCTCTGTCAGCATGAAACTTATTGAAATGGTTCATATTTTTTACAAGGGCTCCACTGAAAAATATGGAAAGTTTTTTAATAATCAACGTATTTTTTTTAGGCTCCCGAAGTCAAGTGCAAATTCATTGAGTAGCTTGTGTTAACATCATTTTACTTTCTTGTTTATTGTAGTTAGCAATCAATCCTGAAATTAAAAAGTTTTCATCTTACTTTGGAGCTCAACACCTTTGTGAAAGTGGTTCAATTGAACTTTTCTTGTCTGTTTGGCTGTTAACATTTTATCATTTTTCATCAGCATTTAATCCTCCTTATTGTTAATATTCTGTATACCTGAATCTGGGTGAATTGTTATGCAGCGTAATTATCGCTTCTTCTTCATGTTTGTCTTCTCAACTACGCTACTTTGTATCTACGTTTTCGCATTTTGTTGGGTCTATATCAGAAGAATTATGAAGTCTGAGGAGACAACAATTTGGAAGGCAATGATCAAAAGTCCAGTCTCCATAGTGTTAATAATTTACACCTTCATATGCATGTGGTTTGTTGGTGGCCTTACTGCCTTTCATCTATATCTGATAAGTACAAATCAGGTAATTACTTCTTTTTTTAATCTTTAGGGTCTGTTTGTTTTAGATTCTAAAAATGTGATTTTGGTATTCAATGATTTAGAGATTTTTAAGAAAAGCAGAGGCTGCTTTGTGTTTGAGTCTGTTTGTTACAGTTTTTTTCGTAAAATAAAAAAAAAATAACATTTTTTTTTTTTTATAAAATTAATCACTTATGAAAGTTTTCATCTGTTTGTTACGACTTTTAAAAAAAATGAGAATCAGAAAACAATCTAAAAACTGCTACAAATGAGAAACTATCTTTAGTAGCTAAGGGATTTTCACTATGACGGACAGACACAACAACTTCAACTTTTCGTAAAAAAAATCTGTAAAATATTCTCTAAATTATTGAATACTAAAATAACTTTTTTTAGACTCTATAACAAACAAGACCTGTCGTAGTGAAAACCATTTTTTTTTATAAAAAAGGTTTTTTTTAAGTAGCTACTTAAAATAAATTCTCATTTGAAGCAGTTTTTAGATTATTTTCAGATTCTCATTTTTTTAAAAAGCTGTTACAAACAGTTAAAAACTTTGAGTGAATAGGAAAGTTAGTCTTTCAAATTGTAAGCGTCAGTCAAATTAATCTTTGAATTTTGCAAATTAGCCAATACATCTCTGAAATTGTAAAATAGTAATCAAAATAGTCCATAAATAAACTTTTATAGTTAGAGATTACGATATGATATGTTAATTGAATATTTAACCCCTCTACGTTGATCTTATATCAATGTCTTTACAACATGGAATAATTTTCTTATAAAATTTAAATCTTTTATGGACTAATTTGCCCGTAATTAATCCATGCACAATTACAATTACTCACAAATTTATCTTTGAGATAACAATTTCATCACCAAATTTGTCTATAGGAAAATGATATTGATGTGTGATCAACGTGGATATGTTACATATTTAATTGCAGTGCCACATCGAAATATTTAAGCATCTAATGACAAAAGTTTACATATGGACTATTTTGATTGATTTTTAACAGTTTTAAGGTTGTATTTGTCAATTCACCAAATTCAAAGACTAATTTGATCTTACAATTTCAGGGATCAATTTGCATGTTCATTGTAAAAACTTTCAAAAGTGATTAATTTTCTTTAAAAAATTGGTTTTTTTTACAAAAAAAGCTGTAACAGACGGGTTCTTATATTGCTTCAAAAATAATCTAGCCATTCTTACGACTTCATATCTATATTCTTTGTTCTTTCTTGCAGACTACATACGAGAACTTTAGATACCGATATGATCGACGGGACAACCCGTATAACAAAGGAGTGTTCAACAACTTCAAAGAGATATTCTTCACCAGCATTCCCGCGTCAAAGAATAATTTCAGGGCAAAGGTGCCAATCGAACCAGTACTACCCACTCGATCGGTGGGTGGAGGCTTTATGAGCCCAAGTATGGGAAAAGCTGTTGACGACATAGAGATGGGAAGGAAAGCAGTGTGGGGCGACATAGACACCGGCATGGATCATTCTGAAGGTCAGTTAAACCATCGCGCGGCTATAAAGGATGGGGAGTTTGGTGAATTGTCTCCGGAAATTAGGACGACTGTAGATGAGACGAGTGACCGTGTTGGAATACATCCAAGGAGATCTAGCTGGGGAAGGAAGAGTGGAAGCTGGGAGATGTCTCCTGAAGTTCTTGCTTTGGCGGCCAGGGTTGGGGAACAAAATCGTACGGGTGGAGGTAGCAGCAGTTTGAGCACTGAGAGCCGACATACGTAGCTGTCGAAATGAATGACGTCGACACTAATTAAAAAAAAGAAGTTAAATCTACAGCTAAATTAATTGTATTTGAAGAGTGTTTGTTAGAGTTGTTTTAGCCATTATGCTTCTAGGAAGGTATTGTTTTGGTGTTCTGAGAGTTTGAGGTTTCCTTTGCATGATGTTGTATTGATCTTACTGATTAACTGGCCTTTGCATCTATTGCAGTAGCTACTTCTCTCTCTCTACTTCTCTCTCTCTCTCTCTCTCTCTCTCTCTCTCTCTCTCTCTCATAGGTCTTTACTCTAAATGTAGAATGCATTAATTTTTTTTTTTAGAGAAGAGTATGTTAATTCTTAAAAATACATTCTTGTTTAATTTGTTGGTTGGATTCACTATTTTCTTTACAAGGTTTAAGGATGCAATTCAAACCAAGCAAATGAGCCAAGTCTAATTGTGATTTTTGTTTTGAAAATGTCTAATTGTGACATGGTTTAATTTCTGTCATGTACATGCTCTTCTCCCCCTGCAAATGCCCTCAACTCCACCTTAGAGTACTATTTTATTTCTTTCTTTTTCTTTATGGAAACGTAGTTTCTTGTGTGTCGGAAATACAATTCAGATGCTGCAAGAAAACAAATTTAATATATTGGTGTGCTGAGTTAGGATCTAGATACTCCTCTTTCTATATTTGCAATTAGTGGTAGTTTCTGTATTTTTAGGATGTATGTGCTTTGGAATGCAAGAATAATTTGTGAGAAACTAAACCAAACACATGCTTAGTTGTGTATCGATTGAAATACTCTTTGTATGCATTCCTTAATATACTTTCTATATGCTTCTAAAAAAATACTTAATTGAAATTTATGTTGAAATTCATTCATTATATTGAAAGGAGTGGAAACCATTTTAAGCTTGAATTCCTTTGATACCAAACGAGTATTAATATTTAAAAGTATAATTACAAAGACAAGGATACAAACATAGAGTGATATGATTCATTACAAAATATATTTGGTGGAGTTTTACATGTAGCTGCTAATATAAGATTGATAAATTTTGATGGAGAAATTTATTGTGGTGGAATAAGGATATTTCCAATGTTGTTGTGCCATGGATCAGCCAAATGAGTAGCCAAATTCTCCAAAGGTCCAGTCCCTGGATAAGCTGATTGTTGAACACATATTCCAACAAAAGCCAACAATGCAAGACGTCCTAATTCATCATTCGACAAAGTTAGCAACATATTTGGTTAGTTTTCTATTCTATATACTACACTAATCTGAATTGAAACTTAAGTAAAAAGAGTATTTGAAAAGTTGATGTATTTAGTTTTAATTTTTAATCATATACTTCAATTTTTCAAATACAATTTTTGTTTGTATTTCATTCTGAAGGGAGTGTATTAACATGCAAATATCATAACTCAACCAAATAATATATGTTGAAGTTGTGGAATTTTAGAGAATAGGAGGAGAGAAAATAATAAGAGTTTGAATATTATTGATAATAGTTTAATGCTGACTTGATTACAAAAGACTCAATACTAATCTCTATTTATAGATAAACATATACTCAATCCTAAATCAGGAACAAATCATAATAATAATGAGAGATATTCTAAGATATCTCTATGATTATAAATTGATCCTAATAAATAACTCAAGATACTCTAATATAATATAAAAGATACTATAAGATATTTTCTAATATTCTAACAATATATATCTTTGGTGTTGTGTTTGGTCACAACGGATATGGATTCCCTGCAGTTAGTTGACTCTACATTCATGTAGTTACTACATCAGTGGTCGTTGGGTCAAGATATATGGTCAAGAATCCAAACTTCGTATTTTGGATTAAAAAAAAAAAATCAAAATTTGCATGTTTTGTAAATTGTACGTTCAATCTTGGTCCAACTGTCACAAATACACTAACTATGTGAATGTAGGACGAATTTGAAATGTGTGCAATCGCAATCACAATCACATATTCACGCAACCAGTATCATCAGTGATCGTTGGATCTAGATCAAACGCCCATATATTAATGCAAATTTAATTGAAAAAAAAAAACTAAAATACTGATATTAAAATATGAATTGTCCGATCTTAATCCAACTGCCACATCTGACCCGTAAATGTAGGACGGATTTGGATTGTGTACAATCACAATCCCATGTAGTCATGCAGTCAACAATATCAATGGTCGTTGGATCAAACTCAAACGTGAATATATCAATGCAAATTTAATTTTTTTTAAAACCTAAAATACCAAACTTAAAGTATGAATTATCCTATCTTGATCCAAGTGCCACAGCTACCTGCGTGACTACACACAACTAAATTCATGCAGTAATGCATGACATACCAAGTGCAGAGAATCCATTTTAGATCAAAATTCTTACCATTCTTAACTTCTTTAATTTTGTATTCATGGAACTTTTTAGGGTCTTTAGAGTATCCCAAAGGATCAAAAGCACCACCAGGGTATTTCTTCTTCTCAGGGTCTTTCTCCATACTTCTTTGGTGTTCAACAAATGCAATAGCAAGGAATTCAATGACCAAAATGGTGGGTAGGGTGCCCCATGGAACAGGGTTGCCTAGGTATGTTGCTTGACCTCCAGGAACTGCTGCCCATTCCTGAGCTTTTACCCAATTTCCTAACCCTAATGCCTCTGGTATCAAAATCCCTGGCTGCAAAATATATCATAAATTTTAGTGTACTCAAGTTTTTCATCAGTTTGTTACAGCTTTTTGAAATATAATCTAAAAACTGTTTCAAATGAAAAACTGTTTTTAGTAACCTCTTAAAAAAATCATTTGTCATAATTAATTTTTTTTTTTTTTTAAAGTGATTTTCGTGACTGCAGACAAATACACAACAACTTTTGTTTTTCTTAATATTCTCTAAAAAAATAATTTATAAACTATTGAGTAACAAAATCAATTTTTTTATGATCTGTATCAAAATCCCTAGATGCAAAATTAACATACATTTTAGTATACTCAAGTTATATTTTGTAGATTTAAAGAATATAAATCACAGTAAACCACCTTAATTGTGATTGTGATTTTGTAAAAACTTTTTGAAGCTCTCAGAGAAGGAAAATACTTACAACAGCAAGCATGGCCCATCTGCAGTGAATGAGTTCTGACTCTTTGAATCTCTCAAGATTCTCTGGCACTTCACCAAGACGTAGAGGGTCAAATCCAAAGTCACTGAAACATAACCACAAAAATGTTCATTCATACACTAAATCATAATCACCAAAACAAATAAAAAAAAGTGAAATTACACTTACCTTCTCAAATATATTAAATGACATGTCCCCCTCTATTTTATTTTGTAAAAGAAAATTGGCTCCCTCAATTAACATGAGATTTTCTGAAGTCTTACTTTTCAAAAGTAAATCAGTAAAATAATTCAAATTGTCAAAAAACTTAATACTACAAGAATTTTTTTTAATTTATGTGATTTAGTCAAATGAGTCTTATTTTAAAGATATCATTTAAAAATATGTTATTAGTATATGATTTAAAAATATGTTATTATATTGTAATTTAACTCTATATAGAGCGCCAACAAAATATTCTCATACAAATTTTATTACAGATGATTCCGCTTTCGCAAATACAAAACACAAAAAATCCATGAGTAACATTATTTTGAATTTAAAGAAAATGGAAAATTGAAGCATATAAACTAACCCAGGAGCTGAGCCATCAAGATAAGGAGGTCTAGGCTGACCAGGCATCCAATTATCAGCAGTCATAGAGAATCTATAAGAAGAAGCAACATTTGGAAGTGGAAGAGATGTTGCAAATCTTGATTTTGATGAAGAAAGAAGTGATGGAAAAGCTGAGATAGCAATAGAACTCATCAATGTGTTGCAACCCATTATTTTTTCTCTTTGAGTTGTGTAATGAATGATGAGTGACAAAGTTTCAAAATAATGAAACAAGAATATAGGAGAAAGTGAGTGAGTGGTTTGTGGATTTAGATAGGCAAATCCAATGTTGGATTTCGATTGGGTAATGATGTTTGGTTGTGACTTTGTTATTGGTCCACGTTGTGGTTATCTTGCAACAACTTTCTTTGTGGTCTATAGTTTTAGTTTGTATACACACAAAAAATAAAATAAAAATTCTATTGTATCAAAAAATGGCAGATACATTTGTTTGTGGTGGAGGTTTCATTTCTCACTTTCACTTAACAAAAATCAACAAAATAGTAATTCACTAATTGGTTGCTAGAAATGGTTAGACTTTTTCTATTAAGGTTGAAATTTGAAATTGGGAAATTCTAATATGGACAAGTGAAAGATGTAGAATTGGATTTCACAAAGTTATTATGTGGACGTAGTTATTTATTTCGATTGTATGATTTGAAATGTACGACTAATATTTAATATTGTGTGAAATGATTAAGATTATTATTAGAACAGTTAGATCGCAAATTAACGATTAAGATTCATTAATATCATGTTAAACTACTTGAATGTAAAAGTGAAACTCGAATCTATTCGACAGATGTGGTTTATGATGGATCAATTTTTTCACCGTTAGTTTAAATTATTACATCAAATTGTATTATGGTCTATCTACACTAAATCTAAGCTACCATTTCTTTAAAATTTCTATTCCTCTTGCCTCACTAGGTCTCACCATCGATGGTCCTCACTATCATTGGTTTTTTTTTCTTCACAAAAGTAGGGGAGAACCATGGTTGAGAATCAGAGAAGACGTCTATATAGAACCATGGTCAATATGAATTACTTGATCCATTTAGGGCCGACCCTAATAAAATACACGCTTTATCTAACTGAGTTGAAAGACCTATTTTAATACAGGACCAAAAAAAAAAAAATACTACATGATCCAACGTAAAACGAGTTGCAAGCTTTCGGGCCAACTTACCATGTAATTATTTTAAATTTTCTTACTTAAATTTTATAATATTCAATATTGTATTTTTAATTTTTTTAAATTA
>JBBPBP010009780.1:13832747-13873566 GCA_037974735.1 Cicer chorassanicum
AAAAATATATTTATTTTTTTTTTTATTTTTGTCAAATTGACATTATTTGAGTCTCAACATCGCAAAGACGAAAATAATGTACTTGTATTATAATTTTTTTTTTAAAAAAAACATTGTTCAAATCAATTGCAAAGACGAAAATAATTATTAACTTATATTTTTAAATAATAATTTCAAATTTTAATTGATAGTCTCCTAATAATTTAATTTATCTATATAGTTGATTTAGAGTAAACAAAGTAGCGTCATCACTGATAATTTAGTTTTAACGTATATATAAGAGCATTGACATTTTTTGGCAAGTCGTTGATACAAAATTGTTTTAATTAAATTAATTAATAGAGGCAAGAAAATTTGAAGTGTTAGTTACCATTATAGAATTGATATTCAACACTTCTTGTCTCATCTTCCCATTTCTTCCACCGCCTCATCTGCATGCATTGAAGCAAATTTGAAAAAAAGAGACAAAAAAATTTGAACAAAACGTAATAATAAATTAATAAAAACTTGGGATTATACTATGGTCCCGTTGAGAAGTTTCTAAAGTACAAGTCAAATATTTCTACAAAATTTTATAATTACACATCTAATTTTAGGTATATGTAATTATTAAAGTAATATAAAAATATTGAATAAATGAATTTATAAAATTTAATATTAAAAAAAGTTAATCAAATAGACTAATTCAATAAAAAGTTATTTTTGAGATCGACATTTGTTTATCTTTTTAAAATATTAAATTAAATAATTGAAACAACATTGTAAATTGAATGTGTAGTGTGTTGTAAGTAGATATTTATTTTTAATTCCTTAACAAAATTTGAGATCAAGTCTTTAAAATAAATAAAAATAATTTTTAATCTCCTAAAAAAATACTGAGACAAATTAGTCCTCATTTAGTTATTATGGTGATAAATTTATACTTACAACAAAATATGGGTAACTTCTATATCCACGGGACAAAGACTTTTATAGTATCTTAATTAATTTGATTAGTTGAAAAAAGAAATGTACTCCATTTTTTTTACAATAAAAGAAATGTACCTTGATTCTTCCCAATGCTAGTGTTATTATGCATTGTAGGATATGAAATATTGCCAGCCAAAAAATGAACACATGGAGCTCGTGAATTCCATATGCAGAAACTAAAGCAACTTTACCCTGCAAATAAGCAAAATCAATCATATATTATAAAACTTACGGTTTTTTATTTATTTAAATAGCCCTCTTTTTAAGATAAAAAAAACTTCTTTCAAAAAAAGAAACAACGATATATTTCATTTTGAAATTTATATACCAATCTACTTTACTGAAAGATTGACTTGAAGTACCCGTACATATAAAATGGACAGTAAATTTTATTTTTATTTTTTTTTCAAAAACTATAAGAAGTTGCTTCATATATTTTTGTTGTTGCATTATTTTAAATTAATAATGATATAATTCAATAAAATTTCTAAAAATACAAAAAAAAATATATTAGAAAGGTTGATTAGAGTTGCGAGTAATATTTGGATAATGTTTTGAGTCTGATCGGTTATTCAAAATAACCTGTATTTTTGTGGCTCTTTTTCTCTTTCGTCTGTTTCAATTCTAATGCAGGGTATTATTTGGACGATATTTTTTAAGTTTTCTGATTTTAAAATTATGATACACTATTTCACTTTTATATGAGGGTTGGATCTTTCATTGGACATATGTGATACATTATTTCAATATTTTTTTTATGTTGTCTAATAAAGGTCATCCAAATAACACCATATTAGAATTGGAACGAACGATAGAGAAAAACAATTAAAATGTGGACTACGTTAGAAATAGATTATGCTGCAAATTATTATTTAAAAATTACGGACAACTCTTGTAGACCTTTATAATTTTGTTTATATTTTTTTGTTGTTGTAATTTTAACAATTTTACTAAATTTTATTATTATTATTATTAAATTATATGTTTTTCCATTTAAAATAATATAAAAAGTAATAACCGGAAGTAAGAAGACATGGTTCTAAATGGCAACCTTCTAAATACAATATAATACAAAGTCCTCATTTCAAATGTAGGTGTTTTTCAATAAATCGTGTTTTTAAATAATGATTTTTCACTGGTCTTAAAAATAAAATAGATTGATATATAAATTTTAAAATAGAAGATATTAATATTTTTCTTTTTAAAAAAACCCAAAATTTTACATATAAAAATTATATATTTCTAACAATTTAACAATTGTAATTGACTGATAGTATAAAAACTGTTTAGTGTATATAAATTGAATCCAATTATTTATAGTTCAAAACTTTAGGAGTTCAACTTAATTAAATTACCTTATCAACACACTTATCATATCCTTTTGTAGCTAGAATTCGCCTTGGTATAGGATCAAAATATTCCAAAAGTTTTCTTCTATCATCATTTTCATTTTCAGATGTTTCATCAGATTTACTCTTTTTCTTTGGATTGGAACAAGGATGCCAAGTGTCTCCAACTTTTTGTGATATGCAAATTTTAGAAATAGGATCTTGGAACACAGTTAGGAGTAATGATATGAATCCTAATAACATAAGCTCTGTAACAAAACATAACACAACAAATTAATTAGTTTATACTCCAAAGTGCACACATTAAAAAAAAGGGAAAATTTAATATAATTACCTGCTTTGACCTTTTCCAATGCTTCATAAAGACCATTTTTGTGTTTCTTTTTGAGCCACTGCCATTAGGACATTAGGACAAGGCATATATTAGATATTAGAAGCATGGAGTGGAATGAACAAATTAAGAGAGAATAATACAACATTATATAATGGTAAATTATTATTTGAGGGGGTTTATTAAGAAAAAAAAACAAAATTCCACATGAAGAATGAGTTTGCAGAAACTGACTTCACTCTTTTTTATAAGTATATCTTATAAAAATGAATTACACCAAATATAAAAACTTAATAATTTAGTGGTGGTTCTTAAGTTTTTTGATTTTGGTGTTAAAAGTTTATTGGAAAACAAAGTATATTCGGATAAAGTTATGATTTTTTTTTCTAACTTAAAAACAATGTTCACTTAAATTCCAAAAACAAAAAAAATGTTTTATAATTCTTATTTTTTTTAAATACTAATAAATTACCCCCATGGTCCCTATTACTTGGACCAACATTAACCACCATCAAAAGAGTGATTTGACTCAAAAAGAAAAATTAAAATTCATCTAAGAAATGAAATTCAAAATTAAAGTTCAAAATTCTAGATCATAACTAATTTTATTTTTTAAAAAATTTAAAAATATAAAACCAAAAACACCATGGCCTTACCTTTCCAATAACATGAATAATATGTTCAATTAAGATTGAAATAGCAAGCAACACAAAACACACAACTGCAACGGCCCAAGTTGGTGTTTCTTCCAAAGTTCGTTCATAAACTTCAGAAGCCATTAATCTTTTCTTTTTGAATTGTTGCAATACTCAAAAGAAAGGTAGAAGCATAAACTCAAAAAAATGTGTAGCTACTATATAAATGATCTATACAAAGAAAAAGTCCTTATGGAGTTTTATTTTTGAAGAATTGTATTAAGGAAATTGAAGAGGTGTAGTTGTTGTTGATTATGCATTGGTTTTGTATATAAAAGAGGGTATGAAAGAGAAGAACGTGTTAGAAAAATGAAGACTTGGCATTGATGTGAGAGGTAAGAATGCAAAAATTTGACACTTTCATATTTTAGAGGAATGGTTTGGTCAAACAAGAACAATATTGGCAATGACTAAAGCAGCATCTATGTTGCGTAGACAGCTACAAAACAAGTCAACAATATATTTATTAAGATTATCATATTATAGAGACACATTTTTTTATTTATAAATAGAGACAAAGTTTTTAAACAATGATGAGAGGGTTCTTATCTAATCTAATTGAATGTTTAAGTAGGAATGAATTTAGTTAGTTACTCGTTCGTGGAGTAACTTGATCCAAGTTCTAGTTAAAGTTATTTCTCTTAATAAGTTATTATAAATATTAAATTTTATAAAATTTAATTATTGAATATTTTTATATTATATTAAGAAATTAAAGGACATATTATTTTACACTATCGTCCAATTAAAATGTATTATTTTGTAATATTATCAATTTTTGTATGGTTATATATTTTGAAAATATTGATGTAACATAAAAGAATGATAATTTTATACTAATGTAAAATTATTTTATATTGTCTTCGTATATCTGTAGTACCTCAATTTTGTCCAACTAATTAAAAATATATTGTCCATTTTATTATAATATGTCAAATTTTATGCCTCTTTATGAAAGGTAAAATATATATATATATATATATATATATATATATATATAAAGATGTATACAAATACAAAAAATGTATAAAAAAGAAATAAAAATAATATAGCTAAAAGTAGCAAATGATGCTCATTTTGTCTCATCATCTCTTTAAACCCCAATTATAATAACATTAGAGTAAAATACACACTACGCCAAAAATGACATTTTTATAGCGTGTCTTTTACAACGTTTATTAAATACAAGCGCTGTTGTATAATTTTTTAAAAATAACGGAGGATACAACATCGCTTTTTTGACAAGTGCTGTGAAAAAAACGCTGTTGTAGGGTCATATAGGGTCACATAGCGCTTGCACATATGTTTACAACTCTTTTACAGCGCTTTTTTAAAAAGCGCTGTAAATTGAAGCGCTCTCACATAGCTTTTACAGCGCTTTTTGAGCGCTTTAAACACAAGCGCTATAAAATGTAGCGCTCCCACCTTATGTTACATAGCTTTTAAAGCGCTTTTTGTAAAAGCGCTATAAAAGGCTTGCGCTTTCACATAATTAAATGACCTGTTAAAGCGCTTTTTATACAAGCGCTGTAAAAGGCTTGTGCTTTCACGTAATTAAAGGACCTATTAGAGCGCTTTTTATACAAGCGCTATAAAATCATTGACTTTAAATAAAAATCATTCACTTTAAATAAAAACAAACATATTTAAAACAAATTTAATATGCTGTCCTAACCCTACGAACCCTCATCTCCTATACTCTTTGAACCCTCCTTTCCTCTACCTTGCGCCCATCTACTACTCCTCATTTAAAACAAATTGGATACGTTGTCTCAAGTACTGTATTTATTAATTTTTTGTTGTCACTAAAACTGATTAATTGTTACATAATAAATCATATAAAATCTATTCTTTTTTGAAATTTGTTGATCTGTTCTATTTTGAAATCAGACTTGGACCTTGGTTTCCATTTTTCAATATTAGATATGTGTACTATAGATTGGTATAATGTTATCAGTAACTTATTATTTGCGTAACAGCATTTATATAGGTCATATAAAATGGACCGGAAATGGATGTCTGCCAATCGATTGTCAAAAGAGTATTAAAATGGAGTGAAGGAGTTTGTTGAGTTTGCAGTGAAGAATGCAAAAGATCCACATAAAGTCATTTGTCCTTGTTTAAAATGTTATTTTGGAAAACGCGTTAGAGCAGATAAATTGGAAGGACATTTAGTATGGTATGGAATTGATCAAAGCTATACATGTTGGATAAGACATGGTGAGAAAAAAAAATGGAAACACCCGCACAGATACATATGCTTCAACTGATTTCAACACATATACATATGAGCCGGACCGAGTTGAGGAGATTGCAAAAGCAGTTGAAGAAGATCTTTGTGATTGTCCTAAAATGTTTGAGAGCTTGTTGAGTGATGCAGAGAAACCATTATATAATGGTTGTACTAAATTCACAAGATTGTCAACGATGTTAAAGTTGTACAAATTAAAAGCGAGTAATGGATGGTCTGGTAAAAGCTTTGCAGAATTACTAACACTCTTAAAAGATATGTTGCCAGATGATAATGAACTTCCCAGTCGAACCTACGAGGCTAAACAAATTTTGTGCTCTATTGGTATGAGTTACGAAAGGATTCATGCGTGTCCTAACGATTGCATTTTATTTCGAAACGAATATGAATTACTAAAGGCGTGTCCGAAATGCAATGTCTCTCGATATAAGAAGAAAAAATCTACTCCAGCAAAATTCGTGTGGTATTTTCCTATAATACCAAGATTTAGGCGCATGTATCGCAGTGAAGAAGATTCAAAACACTTGACATGACATGCAGATGAAAGAATTAGAGATGGAAAGTTTCGACACCCTGCAGATTCCCCACAATGGGCAAAAATTGATCATGAGTATCCTAAATTCGGGATAGAGTCAAGAAATCTACGACTTGCACTTTCTACTGATGGAATGAATCCACATGGTCTTCAAAGCATCTCACATAGCACGTGACCTGTGATCTTGTTGATTTATAACCTACCTCCATGGTTATGTATGAAGCGTAAGTTTATGATGTTGTCTCTGTTAATTTATGGACCCAAACAACCGGGGAATGATATCGACGTATACTTGCTCCTTTAATTGAAGATTTAAAAATTATGTGGGAGACAAGTGTGGAAGTTTATGATGGGTATAAGAAAGAATGTTTCAATTTGAGGGCTATGTTGTTCGGCACAATTAATGATTTTCCAGCATATGGTAATTTATCAGGATATAGCATTAAAGGTCAATGTGCATGTCCTATATGTGAAGAAAGTACAAATTAGATGCGGTTGAAACATTGTAAGAAGACTGTATTTCTTGGACATCATAGATTTTTACCTTATAGTCATCAGTATCGAGGGTGGAGAAATGCATTCAATGGAAAATCAGAGGAAGATAGAGCTCCTTTAGCACCGACTGGATATCAAATACTTGAAAAAGTACAAGGTTTGACCAATAAATTTGGCAAACCTTTTGCGGGAGAGCTGGTCAAAACTGGGTGGAAGAAAAAGTCAATTTTCTTTGAATTGCCATATTGGAAGTCATTGTATGTAAGACATTTCCTCGATGTGATGCATATTGAGAAAAATGTATTTGATAGTGTTATTGGTACGTTACTCAATGTTCCAGAAAAGTCTAAGGATGACATCAATGCAAGATTGGACTTGGTCGATATGGGAATAAGAAATGAATTGGGTCCCGTAAAGAAAGGAAATCGCACATATCTACCTCCAGCCGCTCATACTCTATCTAGAAAGGAAAAAATTGTTTTGTGTAAATATCTACATGAAGCTAAAGTTCCAGAAGGATACTCTTCAAATATTAAAAATTTAGTTTGTATGAAAGACCTCAAGTGAAAAGGTTTGAACACCCATGATTGTCATATTCTAATGGAGCATTTGCTACCAATAGGTATACGTTCAATTTTACCTGAAAAAGTTCGCCGAGCCATAACTAAATTATGTTTCTTCTTCAGGGAAATTTGTAGTAAAGTGATCGATCCTCAGAAATTCCTGACATTGGAAAGGGAAATTGTTGTTACTTTGTGTGAGCTTGAAATGTATTTCCCACCCTCGTTTTTTGATATAATGGTTCACCTTACAATTCATCTTGTTAAGGAGACACAACTTTGTGGGCCAGCTTATATGAGATGGATGTACCCGATAGAACGATATATGAAAACATTAAAAGGGTACGTTAAAAGTAGAAGTCGACCAAAAGGTTGTATTGCTGAACGTACATTGTCGAAGAAGCTGTTGAATTTTGTACTGAATATCTGTCCAATGTTGAATCCATAGGGCTTCCCATGTCTCGTCATTCGGGAAGAATATCAAGAGAAAGGATAATTGGAAAGAGACTAATGACTATATCAATGTTTCGTGTTCCCATATTTGGTTGCAAGTGGGTCGATAATAATAATGGCATTCGGATTGATGAGTTAGGGTTATTGCTTGTCGATTTTAATAGGGTGGGATACAAAGATGAGCTTTTTATTTTAGCGTCGCGAGCTCAACAAGTGTTTTATGTCACTGATCCTGCTGATGATAAATGGTCTGTTGTCCTATCGACCAATAAAATAAGGGATGAAGATGTTGGTAATGATCTTTTCTTTGCAACAACCCAACCACATGAAATCGATTCAACTAATGATGGTTTATATCTGAGAGATGATCATGATGAGGGAATTTTGATTAATCCATCATTTCGTATCGTTAATGGACAATCTAATATGAATCCCACCAGGAAAAGAAGAAAGACATCTTAATGTGTTTAATTGTTTTATAAGCCATGTAAGCTGAACTTAGTTCATGTAATTTAATTGTTTGATCTGCTAGAATTGAGCATTTTAGTATTTAGCTTGAACTGTATTTGATTTTCTGCTTATACTTATTTTCTGCTTATTTTCTGCTTTTGTCAATAAGTGCTATAAAAAGCCTTTAAAAAAAATAAGGAGGTCACTTAAACATAATAAAACAAAGAAGCCTTTTAAAGCACTTTGTGGAAAAGGGCTATAAAAGGGTCACATAGCGCTTGCACATAATAAAACAAAGAAGCATTTTAAAGCGCTTTGTGGAAAAACACTGTAAAAGGGTCACATAGCGCTTGCACATAATAAAACAAAGAAGCCTTTTAAAGCGCTTTTTGAAAAAGCGTTGTAAAAGACCTCCTTATTTTATTTTTTAAAAGCCTAATTTTAAAGCGCTTGTGCAAAAGCGCTGTAAAAGACCTCCTTATATATAACAGTAAACCGCTTCAGTTTCCTCTTAATTACGTAAACTTCATATTTATGCGAACCGTTCGAACCTACGAACCGTTCGTATTTCTGCGCTGTTCTTCTTTGTTACTAACCCTCTTAAACGAAGCCGTAACCCTACGAACGCTACGTATTTCTTTGCACTTTTCAGGTATTGTATTTATTAATTTTTTGTTTCACTAAAATGCATGTTGAACTTATACTGCTACGTACTTAGACTACTGCATGTTGAACTTGTTGAAGTTATACTGAACTGCATGTTGAACTTGTTGTAGATAAATGGATACCAACAAGGAGTTAGATTGTCAAAATGAAGAAGTTGTCAACACCAAGACTTATGAAAGTGAAGTTAAATGTGGTGCAACCATCATGCAAAATGTCATAAAAGCAAGAAGTAATGACATAAAATTTGAGGTATACTATACTTTATTTGCTGTTTATTTTTTATCTTTTTTGAAAGTATGTACTTACTATATGAGTTTATTAGGTGGGATGGAATGAAAGTGGTCAACCAGTTGACCCCAAGAGTTCCATGTTTATAAGTTATATTGGGGTTGTTGCTCGTCAGAATATGTCCATTACAATTGACGATTGGAGAGATAAGGCATTGAAGGATTCAAAAGATATATTGTGGACTAATATACAAGTAATTTTTTTACTCCACTTTTTTGTTACTTATAATTTTTTATATTGAAATATTTTACTCAAACTATATCTTTATTTGGTTTGCAGACTGCTTTTGATATTGACGAGGTGAGAAAGACTTATGTGCTTAGAGTTGCCGGAAAAATACGCCGGAGTTTTCGATCTCATCTCTCAAACAACTATCTAAGAGATCATGATGGAAATACGAATGCTGAAGCTCCAAAAATATATAAACACTATATATCAAATGACGAATGGAGCGCGTTTATAGCAAAATGTTCAGACCTCGCGTTTGTTGTGAGTAATTATTTTATTAGCATTTGTGTTTGATTATTCATATTCATAGCGTATTTTAAATTTTTACACGATTGTTATTTTTTTTATATAGAGTATAAGTACGACAAATTGCGAGAGGGCAAAAAATCCGACACATCCATACAAGAAATCTCGTATGGGATATGCACGTCTAGAGCAAAAATTTGTAAGTAATTAAACATCACTTTTATATAATGTGGTACATTATAAACTATAGTTTCTAACTAATTTTTTTGTTTATGATCTTAACGATTAGCTACAAGACACCCAATCCGATCAACCATTGGGTCGTCATATCTTGTGGAAGGAGGCTCGGGTAAATAAAGATGGAGTTTTTTATAACGAAAATGTTCAAAAAGTGATAGAACTTTGTGTACGTATATTATCACTTTAATATTTTTTAATATTGTATTTTAAAAATGATATTGAACTTATCTTCTTAATCCTACGTGTATTTTAGGAGAATCTCGAACCAGGTTCGGAAAATCAAGAGAACAACAAAGCTAGTTGCAGGGACATACTTGGTAAAATGTTTAATGTTCCTGAATACTCCAGCCGTGTGAGGGGGAAAAGATTTGGCGTAACTCTTAAAAGCTATTTTTCACAAGAGAAGCGCCAAAATCCATCTAATGAGGAAGTATTAGAGAAGCTCAAAGTCCTAACAGAGCAAGTGACACTCTTGGTGAAGATGAATAAAGACAAGCAACTTCTGGATCAACTCCAACGTGAAATACAAATGGAGAGTGAAAACGCGAGTTGCAACATTGGTCTCAAATGTTTTCCCGAGGTAATTAATTACTTAATAAAATAAGAAATCCATTCAACCTAATTGTTTCACATACTTATGTATTAACCATTGATTTAGGGTGTCTCTCCTTGCGTGTTGTATTTATCCTCCCCTACTAATCGCAAGGTCACAAAAGGAACATTGTACAATACTTTGGGAGAAGTATTGCACAACACACCGATCCTTGTCGGCCATGTCATAGTATCACCGGTGATTGATTTGGAAGCAAATGCAACGTTGCCTATACCAGACAACGATGCAGATATGAACTATTTGGGCGAAGCAATAGGTAGTTACATGGCATGACCCAAACATCTTGTTGCCCTTGATAAGGTATGTTTAATTGATATGTATATTTAATTGCACAATATATGATTATGATTGATTATATTTAATTACTAATTTTTTTTCTGCTGTTAACTTTAATTTCACATTTATTTAGATTTAGACAAAGTCTAAAGGGAATGATAAGAAGATTCCCATAAACGAGTCAGTCACATCATCGGAAAAGATTTGTCACATTTATTCTGTAAGGTTTGTCATTTTTTCAGATTCAATAATCTAACAAACAGATTAACCCCATTTTTTTAGATTCAATTCAATAAACCATCCGCACAGCAAACCAGCTGCCGCACCACAACTGGATGTTCGTGGTAAAAATAAAGCCGGCAAACTTCAAAAATTGGAGGTTAATAAAGTTGGCAAACTTCAAAAGCTGAAGGGTAATAAAGCTGCCAAAGTTCAAAAACTGGATCGGGAAAATCATAAGGAGCTACTTGAAAAAGAGCACATTTACGAACTTCTCAACCATAAGGAGCTGAGTGCTACTGTCATCACCTTATACATTAGGTAAAAATTAATTTTAATTGCATTTATTGGTAATTAATCTAATTTGAAATTTTCATTGAAAGTTTTTGTATGAGAAGTTGGTGTGAACACGCAGATTGTCAAATAGATTTTCATTCTTGTCTCCGCATAAACTTTCAATGTTTAAACTCGATCCAGTTAATGTAAAGAAATACGTTGTAGATATCCTATTAGGAAATAAAGAGGAGGATAAGTTGTTCCTTGCACCATATAATTAAGGGTAATTATATATTCTTTATTTATATCTTTTTTAATTTATGAGATCTTAATTTATTAGTTGTGTAAACAAAATTGCCAACCAAATTTTTGTTGTTGTAAGGCACATTGGGTCCTATTTGCAATAAATGCGACCTCTAAAGTTATATACTATTTAGATCCCTTGCACGACTATTACAACTATCATTCGGATATAAAGACTATCTTCGACACGTCAGTAATATTCATTTATTTCTAACATATATATATAAATAATGTGTTTGTTAATGCTATAATAATCACATTTATTTATTTGATAGTGCTTTACAAGTTTTTTGAGCTCAAAGAGGTGCTACGGTGTCGAAGCAAAAGTCAAATAACATCACATGGATTCCAATAAAAGTTTGAAATATATGCCTTTAAAGTTTCCTTTACAATCAATGCACAAATATTTATTGACTTATATGTTTTATTTTATAGTATCCTCGTCAAACTAACAACATAGATTGTGGGTACTATATATTGCGATTCATGAAGGAGATTGTTGATATGAATCAAACTATAATTCCAGAAACGGTACGGTATTTTCATTATTTGATTTTCATATATAAACTATGTATATATTTGATTCTAACTTATTTATGTTCCATTTTTATATTGCACAGTACTTTGACAATTCCAGTCGAACATACATTGAAAGAGATCTAACTGAAATAAAGGAAGATTGGTGTCAACATGTGATCGAAATAAAGATTATTTGATTTGCAGGGAAATGGCATGCTGCAAGGGATAGTTATATGAATATGGTAGTTCTGTGGTGTTGTGAATATGTAGTTATGTGCTGTTGTGAATATGTAGTTATGTGCTGTTGTGAATATTTAATTATATAAATAGTTGTCAATATATGTGAATATGTGAATATGTATTAATTATGTTCTGTGCTGTAGTTTTTTGTGAACTAATTATGTAAAGTTATAAAGTTATATTATAAACTTATATAGTTCTGTTGTTGTGTACTGATTTGTGAAATGATTGTGAACTGAGACTGGATAGAAATGATTTTTGGAAAAAATTAAAAAAAACACGCTTTCTAAAAAAATGCCATAAAAAAGCTTAAACAAGCACTTTCTAAAAATTCAATTCACAACGTTTTTTAATAAAACTAGAATAAGAATGCACCTATTACAGCGCTGTAAAATGTGCATAATAATGCACCTATTACAGCGCTGTAAAATGTGCATAATAATGCACCTATTACAGCGCTTTAAAAAGCGCTGTAAAACCAGTACAACAACTAGGGCGTTTTTAGAAGGGATTTACATCGCTTTTCAAAAAAACGCTGTAAAACGAGTATAACAAGCGTACAATATATCCACGCATTTTACAGCGCTTTTTTATTTTAAAAAGCGTTGTTGTATCTTTTTACAGCGCTAGATACTACAACGCTTATTTTTTTGAAAAATCGTTGTAAATGGTTTAAAAAAAGCGCTGTAAATGCGCTTTTCACGTAGTGACACAATTATATATATTTAATTAATTAAATAAAATAGAAATTCCTATTGTCCTCTCTGGTTGTTATGATGCAGAGAGAAGAAGACAAAACTTTGAGTTTAAAGCAGAAGCATGAAGTCAACATTCTGCAAAATTAAAGACACATATAGGTAGAAACATTAGCTCATCTAAAACCTGTTTTTTTTTCTCAAACATAAACAGAGAATTAACACACTCAGATAAAAACAAATAAATTTAAAACGTGAATGCGTCAGACATGCAGAAAAATTCAGATGATGAACAAAGAAAATAAAACATAAAGAAGGAAATTAATGGGAAAGCACAAAGACAGAGCAAGAAAGCAACTAAACATTTGAAAAAAGTCTATAAATAGATCTTCGTTTGGTTTCAAAAAGGAGGGGGGATTGAGTAGAAAATTTGGATGAAAAATAAAACAGAGAAAAATAGAAAAAGAGAGATATTTTTTCTTTGATAAAAAGTGAGGAACAAAAAGAAAAGATTATGGAAAAAAGATGAAGTTGAAAGAAGAGGAAACAAAAATCAAATTTCATCCCCAAAACTACGTATTTCAAAACTAAAAAAAAACAATGATTATAGTTCTTTTTTTTACGAACACCTGTAACTATCGTTCACAACCGTTACACCACCGTTGTCTTCTTCTTCACTGCTATACACAAATCCATGTCTATCAAGTTTGTTTGTTTTCTGAAGTTTTGATTTCACCTTTTAAAAATGATGCCATTTACTTGTTGGTTGCTTGATAAAATTGCTAAATTCATGGTTAAGAGTGATGAGAGGTTATTAAACTGAAGCTTGTCTGGTGCGTTCTCATCTCAACGATAGGTATAGGTATCATCACATTAGGCTAGGCAACTAGGTGTTAGTTTATCACATTAAGTAAGGAACTATGTGTAAGTTTTATCACATTAAGCAAGGCACTAGGTGTCAGTTTCTTTCATAAATAGAGTAGACTAGTTGTTTTCTTTTTTATACAAAGGCAAGCTAGATACTGCTTACATACTTTGCTTGCATTTTCATTTTTATTAAGTCATAAAAATCAAAGAAAATAATTGGTTCAAGTCATGTATAAATATAATTTGATACATCATATAAATTCCAAAATTCGTTATTTTAACAAATTAATTCAAAATTAATTTTTAAAATTTGATTAAATTAGATGTGACATCTTTTTTAATCTATGGGTTGTTAAAACACAAGTGGTACCACTTGTTCGTTTTAAAACACAATTTTAGAATCGAAAATAATAAAATAATCTTAAAAGGGTTGACAAGATGGGACATCTTTTTACTTCTTGAGTTTTTGAGACATGAGTTGTACAGCTTGATAGTCTTCAAACTTTTATTTCAAAATAATTATTCAAATCAAACAAACTCACTTTTTTTTTCTCTTCGTCAAAACAACTTTTCTTTTTATCAACAAGAAAACAAATTTTCTTTAGAAACAATCAATACATCCACATTTTCTACCCAAGAACTATGTAGCTTTGATTTCTCCATCGCATTGGGAGATACGTAGGAGCAAGACCACATTCTTGTCAAGCACATTAATAAAAATTTCTTTTTGTCCTTTCTTTCTTAAGCACACATTTATTCCAAAATCACATAAAAAATAATAATTGTTATTCATGTCTAATAACAAGGACAAATAAATATACTTAAGTTAATATTAATTTTGCACAATTAGTTATAGGTAACCGTATTTTAACGGATGTCGTAGGGTGCTAATACATTCCCTACGCATAATTGACTCCCGAATCAAAATCTAGTTCAAATACCATTTTTTTTCTAAGGTTAAGGGTTTCTCAATATTTTCCCTATTTTAAAATAAATTTTGGTGGCGACTCCATTTAATTCGAGGAACACTCGAAATTTTAGGCCGCGACAGTTGACGACTCCACTGAGGATATTTTGGAGAGTCAAGTCTTACATAATTAGTTGTGCATAATTTTTAACTTTTTTTATATTTGTTTGTTTTTCATTTTCTTTTTCTTTATGTGTTTATTATTTCTTAATAAGTATTAGCTGACAGTATAATACTCTTTTAAGCTAGTATATCATTTTTATTTATTTATTTAGTTATTTATTTATTTTGTATATGTATATATGTTTTTATTAGCATTATGGAGCTATTGAATTATACTTATTGCACACCCTACACTCTTACTAAGACACACACTTATGAGTGGAACCTTATACTCGGGTTTGAACAAAACTTAAGTTTAGTTTCGAGGTTGCGTAGTGGTAGCCTTCTAGATGTACCTCATGTTTGGTTAGCATGAAGATCTTACCTAGAGTTTGATCTTGTTGTGGATATTGTCACTCCAAATAGTCTACCTATTGTTGTTGACTATATTCCAAAATAGGATTACTGGCTCTAGAAACCGTGTTTAGAACTATAGAGCCACCCTTGTGAGAGTTTCAATACATAAGCCAATAGACCCTTTCATCATAAGAATATCCATATAAGCAAAAAAAATACCTCATACATTCATTCAAAACTTTATATAATCACAACAGTCATTCTGCATAATTGCATTCACATCTCATGACATTGTTTCTTTTGAAAAATGAATTGACATTTTGCATCAATTTTCAGGATTGATGGGGAATCATAAGGACCTTAATCATGTTTTAAATTAAAGTGGACAATGAGATCGGAAAAAAGAAAAACTTTACTTTTAAAGTTCAAGCAACCTGATTTGAAAAGTTTAAGAGACATCAACAATCAAATGAAAACCATACAACGTGAGTTTCTTTCACAAATATGGGAAGATCCTAAATCTCTTGGCAGTGAATGTGCAAAAAGGGGCCCTCACGACATTGGCTCAGTATTAGGACCCTCTCTTAAGATGTTTCACCTTTCAAGACTTTCAGTTGGCCCCAACATTAGAGGAATTTGAACGAATATTAGGTTACTCTCTAGAGAAAGGAAATCCTTATCGATATACTGGGCAACCATCGATTTTGAGCGCCATTGATGAAGTGTTGAAAATCGACATAAGAGAGTTGACAAGTAAAAAAAGGAAAAATGAGCTATTCATGGTTTTTCAAGAAAATATATAGAGCAAAAGTGCCAGGATTTATCCGTTAAAAAAGAATGGGGTACTTTTATAGATGTTTTGGCTCTCATTATCTATGGTATTATTTTATTCCCAAACCTTGATAATTTTGTAGATTTTGCTGCCATCAATGTCTTATTAGCTTTTAACAAATATAAACAAAATTCAGTTCCTATGGTTCTTGTTGATGTATACTACTCTTTGCATATGCAACACGAGAAGAAAGGGGGAACAATTTTGTGTTGTGTTCCACTGTTGTATACTTGGTTCATGTCTAATATGTTCAAGTAAGAGTATCATGTTGGAATTTTAAGTAATCGTGAATGGGCTCAGAGTATAGCTAGCCTTATTGGGGACACAATTTCTTGGTATCATAGAGAACAAGGGGTGGAGGAAGTTATATGCCAATGCGGAGATTAGGGATGGCAATATAACCCGCACCCGCGGATACCCACCCAAACCCGTTTGATTTGGGCGGAGAAAACCCACTTGGATTGGGTGCGGGTGAGGGTGTGGATTTTCCCCGAAATTAAAATTCGGGAGCGGGGGCGGGGGCGGGTGTGGTGATATCCACCCCGCACCCGCACCCGAACCCGCTCCGCAAGTAATATTAATGTAATTTTTAAATTTTATATACATATACATATTGAATATACTTAATATTTTTTTAAATATTAAAAATTATAATCTTATCTCTATAGAAAACATTTTTTATTTTATAATTGTCTAATAACAACTATTTTATTATATTAATTATAATAGATATGATTTTTAAATTTATAATTTTATATATATATGAACGGGTGTGGGTGCGGGCGGGTAAACCCGAACCCCGTTGCGGGCGGGGATGGAGGTTTAAATTTTACACCCGCTATGAAACGGGGGCGGGTGCGGGTTTTCCCCGATTAGTCGGGTGCGGGGGTGGATGAGGCAAAATCCGCCCCCGCCCCGCCCCGTTGCCATGCCTAGCGGAGATTTCCCAAATGTACCTCTAATGATGTATTAATTACAATCCGACGCTAGCTCTAAGATAGCTTGGCTACCCTTTGTTGGAGAAACCAAATGATATGTCGTTGGAAGCTTTTGTTTTGCACAATACAGGTATAGTAGACCCACCAATGTTTCGAAGGATAAGTCGAGATTGGGAAATGATCATTAGAAAAGGAAGAGTACTCGGATGCAGAAGTTGCAGCACAAAAGAATCCTATCAACAATGGGTAACGAAAAGAGTCCAAGAAATCAAGTTGCCTTTCCACAATACACCATTGAGTGATCAGGAAATCACTGAACCTACCTTTGTTACCAATGAAGAAATAGAAGAACTCAAAGCATCATTGTTAAAATCTGAAGAGGAGAAAAAAGAGATACAAGCGAAGTTAGAAAAAGTCTTCCAAGAGAACGAGAACTTAAGATCAGAAAACTCCTATAAGAGTCAGTTCATTGAGAGAAGCAACAAGAGGTTGAGAGGCCTATATGTGGAAGCAGTTGTGGACAAAATCAGCAAGCTCCGAGAGTGCAACACCCCGATTTTTAACATCGCGAGTGTATTTTTTTTTCAGAAACAAAATTAATAAAATACCAAGGCGTAGCACGAACAACAAATGTCAAAATTAATTACATCATAATTATAACAAACTAAAATAGTTTTGAGACGATAAACCAAAATATCAAAATATAAAATACACCCGGGCTATGAGACCCATCACACATCGCTCATACCCCTGGGGTATTCTCGTAAGAGACCTGTACAAAGTACTGCTCCAAGAAATACTAATCCCCCCATGGTCACGTAAAACAAAATGGAACATGGACCCACCAAAACAGAAGTCATCTAACCGTATAAGTATAGTTACAGTCATCCCAAAATAAACTAAGTACAACCACTAAAAGAAAGACATCAAGTCCCTATACAACAAAACTAATCTGATCATACTCTAGCAACTACAATAACATGGGTGACCTCCACACACTCCGCAAGTCCCTTCTGACATAGTATCCATCTTTGAGGTAACCTCTTCCTTATCAACATCCATAGAAGGATCAGTCTCCTCATAAGTCAGATCCACCCACGAGATATGTGGCTTTGGCAGTGCTGGAATCTCAAAACAATCCACCAAAAGAAAGACATCAAGTCCCTATACAACAAAACTAATCTGATCATACTCTAGCAACTATAATAACATGGGTGACCTCCACACACTCCGCAAGTCCCTTCTAACGCAGTATCCATCTTTGAGGTAACCTCTTCCTCATCAACATCCATAGAAGGATCAGTCTCCTCAGAAGTCAGATCCACCCACGAGATATGTGGCTTTGGCGGCACTGGAATCTCAAAACAATCCAATAATTCAGTGAGGTAAGGGATCATTCATCAGAAAAGGAAGCTCTGACTCGGCCCACCTAGATGGTCCTGCAATCTCTCACTTCACTAGCATCGACCCCTTATCCTTTCCGCCAATCCCCAGTCCAACCACTGTATCCTCAGCTTCTATGGTGGCCTCCACCTCAACTCTAACTGAGGAATCCTTCGCATCTTCCAAAGCTCCACCCATCCCAAGCACCAATCCTGAAGTTACCGGATAATCGATCTTCTCACGAGTGAGTTTCGCAAGATATACTGCCCCAACTTTCCTACTAGCCCTCACTACCCTCCTCGTATAAGTAGCCCTGCTTGAGATGGGGTCATATACCCAAGCAGTCAGCGAGTCTCGATCAGGGAAGTCTAACGACGTTACAGTCATCAAGGTAACAGTTAGTGGAATGAACTCAGGTATCATCTGAGGGCAAAACTCAATTTCCACAATAATTTTAAAGGGTCACCAACCGAAATTAACAAATAACATTTAGAGAAAATTTTACATTTCAAATGCTCAAGAGAACCTTTCATCTTAACATACTCATTGAAAAGGTTTTCATATGTCAAAAATGCATAAACAATGTTGAAAAATGAAGTTTTTGACAAAACTACATTGTCGTATTCGAATACAGCACTTTCGTATTCGAATACGATGTTAAAACTTCAAATAAAAATTGAACGTTTCAAATATGTATTCGACTACACACTGCATGTAGCCGAATAGAACTGCGAAATAATGCATATTTCTTGTTTTGAAAATGGATCGAAATCATTTAACACTATGATACATAGTCCATCAATTACATTTCAAACATTCGTAATATCAATTATGAACACATAATTCACACCAAATTAATCTCCACAAATTCACACTTCAATCACACATCAAACATTCATAACATCAGTTATGAACACATAATTACATCGAAACTTAATCAACACAAATTCACACCTCAAAGCAATTACGGCACAATAATAAACAACAACCGAGTATGTATATACAATCATCATAGTATAACAAACATGACTCGCGTGCCAAGCACCCTAATGCAATGCGTATATGCCAATGCACATGATTCTTGAATTTCCAAAACAAAATCCTTCTTGAGGGGCATAAATCATAATTGTAATGCCTATCATAGGCCTTAGAACTATTTACCGAGGTGCAGTCACTCACAGACTAACACGATTTACTAGAGTGTAGCCTATCACAGACCTTACACATCAGTTAAATCCTCGCAAGGATAAGATGGACCAACTATCACATGGAACCACCTCGTGGCCCATCACGGTCACCACTTAAATTCGTGGCCCATCACGGTCACCACTTAACACCGTGACCCATCGCGGTCACCACTGACACTGTGGCCCATCACGGTCACCACAAGCTATGAAATGCATGAGCATACTCTAACTCTTTTCATCACAATCATTAAGAAAATGCAGCTATTAAAAGATTCCCCATTTTTAATACTCATTTAACAATAACGATTTTTCAAACTTATCACAGAGTATACTCAAAACAAATTTTCCTCAATAAAATTCATAATGCACATATTATCACTTATGAATACATGATCACATCAAAACTTAATCACCACAACAACATTAATATATCAGAGTTCTCCCCACCGCTAACTTGGTGGCAACGGTCTCGATTTCTTTTCGAGACTCAAGGAGCTAGCTACATAAACATAAATTTTTATAACAATTTGTTCACAACTAAAATTTATCCAACCACAACAAAATTTCCAAAATTATATCTTTTTTAAAACCAAATAATCTACATTATTTAGTTAAAACTAAATAAAACAAATATTGTCCAAATCACACATACACACACTCGACTATTAAAGCACCAAAATTTTGAGTTAATAAAATACTCTAAACTTTTTCTTTTTAAACTCAGTCCAAGAGTAATTAAAAGAGTAACATTTTAAACTCTAACCATTTTAATTTCAATCTAAATTTTTGCTCAAGCTCTTTAACTTAGTTAAGATTTGAACTTTTTCACAACTTTAACGACTGTAATTTTTTTTTGTTAAATTTCAACCTCAGTTCAAACTCATTTAATTGAAAATAACTCATTACGTAACTCAAACACATCAAAAACAATTTAAAAACCAATCCAACAAATATCTAAAAACTCTTACACACATCACCTCACTCACATATCAAACTAATTTAATAAAAATATCTATTCTCGTCACAACTCAATTGACAGATAAAATTTTCAGCAACAAGTGATATTTTTAACAAAACTGCCCGGTATTAAAGTTTTCGTAACGTAAATAAATTATTCTTCGACAAATAATTTTAATCGGGTCTCAAATTATATATATAAATATACACATATATTAAACATATTACAAACTCTAACAAAATATATTTTCGGTACTTAATTCCCAAAATAAAATAAAATAGAGTTAAATGCCTCAACAATTCAACACAAAATATACTAAAATTGCATAAATTAGAATTTAAAAACTAAGGGTCTTACATAGAGGAGCATAAAAAAGGAGTTTGAAGATATAAAGAAACAACTTAAAGAGATGGTAGCTGAGTATGAGATTCAAGTAAAAAATGAGAGGCAACACAAAAAACAAATTGAAGAATTGCTTTCAAAACATCAAGATGCACTAAGAACGGAAATAGAGACTTCTAGTGAGTTGAAGAATTACATTGATTACCAAGAAAAGATCTATAATGACTTAAAGGATGAAACCATATATTGGGAGGATCGTTTTATGATGTTGCTAGGTCAGTCGAAGAATCAAGAGATATATAAAGAGCTGAAAGATGAAGGCAAGCATTGGAAATACTACTTTTCAAAATTGGCAATGCTAGATAATCAAACAATCATAAAAATTCCAAAGCATCTAAGGGAGATTGATGCGATAATGCATCCGCTCAATACTCCGGTCAAAGTCTACAAGTTCGTTGAATATTGCAAAAATTTGGTAGAAGAATTGGAGGAGAAGATTGGTTGTCCTATTAAAAGAGAAGATTGAAGTACCATAGTCAATGCAGTTTTTAATTTAAATGTGATGTACTCTTTTCCTCATCAATGAAGGATTTGCTGTTTTGATTTCCGATCCCCATATTTTCTTCACTAATAATTCATTTTTGTTAAAAAATTTACATAAGGCTTATGATTCCCCAACATCCAACTATCATAATTAACTAATTGATTTCATCTTCATTACATTCATATTTAATGCATACTCATAGAAATTTTATTTATTTATTTAAAAAGTAGAAGAAAAAAATCAATAAAGCTGTTTTCCCGACACCCTTATCAGACTCGCGCAAACTCCAAGATCATGGAAGAATTTGAGCAAAACCAAGAAGCGATGAGAGCGGATGTTAACCAATTGAAGGATAAGGTTGATCGAATCCTAGAAGCTATCCAGGCTTTGTCAAGGAAGAAGAATACAGACGGGAATCCTCCAACTGCAAATGAAGAACACCAAACCACTCCTTCTCACCCACCAAGCTTTACCCCGACTACCCAACAGTTTCGTACAGCAGCTATGCAATTTTCTATGTACGGTCTCCCACCTGGTCATACTCCACCTTTAGTCATCAACCCCATGAACAACAATCCAAACCACTCGACTATCAACCCCTCAGAAAATATTCCATATAGTGCACCCCAAGTCCCCCATTTTGAGGCTAATGGGAATTGGCAACAACCTCACGTTGGCGATGATACACAATCGAAAGAGAAATTCCATGTTTTAGAAGAGTGAATAAAAGCAATTGAGGGGAATAATGTGTATGGTCTCGAAGCTTTTGATATGTGTTTCGTTCCCAATGTGACTATCCCTTCAAAATTCAAGGTTCTTGAGTTTGAAAAATACAAAGGCACCACATGTCCTAAAAATCAACGGTGGAGATAAGTGGCATCACAAGTAGAACCTCATTTATCTAAGAGAGAAATGGTTAGTATGTTTAAGGATACTCTCCAATCGCCTTTTTATGATAAGATGATTGGGAGTATGTCATCAAACTTTTATGACCTGGTCATGATAGGAGAAAGAATAGAAAGTGGGATGAGGAGTGGCAAGATCGTATGTTCAGCAAGTGGCGTGAAGAGACCCCAAACAACATTCACAAAAAAGAAAGAAGGGGATGCTAACACTGTAATGGTTAACCCAAGACTCTCCTATTTTCTATCCATGAATTGTTATCGACCCCCAAATTTCCATCCATTGATACCCCATACTCCTTACATTCCCTATCCATATATGCCTGCAACTTCACAAGCTTCATACCCTCAATATCACCCTTCAAGACCACTTTTTTTTATCAACCACCTCTGGTCCAACGACCACCTGTCGCGTTCCCCCAACAAAACCAACGGAACCAAAATCCAAACCCGAATCAATACAAACCACTAGTCAATCGAGAAAAGAAGATAACCTATTTTGACCCAATTCCCGTGACATACTGCCAATTGTTGCCTCACCTATTTCTGAATTCAATGATAGTCCTGAGACCAATGAAACCACTGGAACCACCATTCCCAAAATGGTATAACCCAAATGCCAAATGTGAATACCATGCAAGAGTTGTAGGGCATTCCATCAAAGATTGCCAAGCCCTAATATCTAAAGTGCAAGAATTGATTAATGCAAAATGGCTTACCTTCAAGGAAGAGGGTCCCAACGTAGGGAGAAATCCCTTACCGGGCCACGAGGATACCTTTGTCAATGTCATTGAAGATGAGATAGACCAATGTCCAAAAGATGATCATGTGTTGACCATATAACCGTATATGGAAAATAGTAGATCTTTCCAAAGACCATTGGAAATCCTCTATAGAAAAGAAAATCTTAAACCAACTCCTAGCAGGCCAAATGCAATAATTGTCCAAGCACCAACCCCTTTTCCTTATGAAAATACCAATGCGGTGCCATGGACTTATGAAGTTACATCCCACTTGGCCAATCATCAATCAAGTGATAGCTGTGAATCTAAAGGAATTGATGTCACCAATATTTTAGGGATTGGTGGGATGACTCAGATGGTTGAGTATATGTCCCCGGACAACCTAAAGAAAAGGAGGGCCATGGAGGAAAAGGGAAAGAAGTTACGAATCATGCTATAAAAGGGTTAGATACTTGCAAAAAAGACAATGCTTGAAGAAGAAGCTAATTTTTTTTTTTTTTTAGATTTATCAAGCAGAGTGAGTATAAGGTGGTAGATCAACTAAATCAAACCCCTTCCAAGATATCTATTCTTTCTTTGTTATTAAACTCTGAAGTGCATAGAAGGGCATTAATGAAAGTTTTAAACGAGGCCCATGCTACTTATGACATCACTATCGACCAGTTCGATGGTGTTGTCGGTAACACCACCACTAATAATTGTGTGAGTTTTAGCAATGGCGAATTATCAGCTGAAGGGACAAGGCATAATAAAGCACTACATATCTCTGTGAGGTGTCATGATCATATTCTTGCATGAGTGCTAGTTGATAATGGTTCATCATTAAATGTCATGCCGAAATCAACACTATCAAAACTGGTTGTTGATGAAGCTTGTTTGAAGCCGAGTGCTATGCTGGTGAAAGCGTTTGATTGATCCATAAGACAAGTTGTAGGTGAGATTGACCTGCCGATTCAAATCGGACCCCATAACTTTGGAATAACCTTCCAAGTGATGGATATTAAGCCATCGTATAGTTTCCTTTTAGGGAGGCCGTGGATTCACGCTGCTGGAGCAATGACATCCACTCTCCATCAAAAACTAAAGTTTATAGTGAACAATCAGCTGGTGATAATATCTGGGGAAAAAGATATGATAGTGAGTCATCTATCTTCTACGGGATACATTGAAGACACAGAGGAAGCCATAAAGACTTCCTTTCAAGCCTTAGAAATCACCAATGCTATCTTCATGGAAGAAGGATATCCCTTAAAAGAACCAAAGTCGTCTACCACATCATTAAAGTCTACCAAATCGATGTTGGAAGGATGAGTTTTTGTTAAATTGGAAAAATTGTTAGATATACCCAAAAAGAACGATAGGTAAGGGTTGGAATATGTACCTACTAAAGCTGACAAAGAAAAGGCTGTGAAGGAAAAAATGGAAAGTATGATGGCTCGTTTGGAAAATCAGACATTTATTTCACAGAAGATTCCTATTTGTGACATTCGCCAAACCTTTCAGAGCGCTGGAATAATATATGTTGACCAGATGGCTGTTACAGAAGAAGAGCATGTTTGTGATGATACCCTCATATTGGTGTACCCTTGTCTTCCGAATACCAATCTCCACAATTGGAAGAACATCGAGTTTCCCGTGTTTGTTAATTCATGTTCAAAGTTTCCCGTGTTGGTGAGATTGACCTGCTGATTCAAATCGGACCCCATAACTTTGGAAGAACCTTCTAAGTGATGGATATTAAGCCATCGTATAGTTGCCTTTTAGGGAGACCGTGGATTCACGCTGCTGGAGCAATGACATCCACTCTCCATCAAAAACTAAAGTTTATAGTGAACAATCAGCTGGTGATAATATCTGGGGAAAAAGATATGATAGTGAGTCATCTATCTTCTACGGGATACATTGAAGACACAGAGGAAGCCATAAAGACTTCCTTTCAAGCCTTAGAAATCACCAATGCTATCTTCATGGATGAAGGATATCCCTTAAAAGAACCAAAGTTGTCTACCACATCATTAAAGTCTACCAAATCGATGTTGGAAGGATGAGTTTTTGTTAAATTGGAAAAATTGTTAGATATACCCAAAAAGAACGATAAGTAAGGGTTGGAATATGTACCTACTAAAGCTGACAAAGAAAAGGTTGTGAAGGAAAAAATGGAAAGTAGGATGGCTCGTTTGGAAAATCAGACATTTATTTCACAGAAGATTCCTATTTGTGACATTCGCCAAACCTTTTAGAGCGCTGGAATAATATATGTTGACCAGATGGCTGTTACAGAAGAAGAGCATGTTGGTGATGATACCCTCATATTGGTGTACCCTTGTCTTCCGAATACCAATCTCCACAATTGGAAGAACATCGAGTTTCCCGTGTTTGTTAATTCATGTTCAAAGTAATTAAGTATTTCAACTCCTTTTGCTTTGCCCATGGCCATAAGGATAACTAATTAGGGCACATGTAATTCAATTCCGTACTTATTACAAATAAATGCATTTTCGAATTCTCCAATCGTTTCTTTTTTTATTTTATTTTTCTTGAAATGGCAATCTTTATTCATATTTTCTGTTTTCCTTTTTTCTTTTTAATTTAAATAATGCAGATTCAAAAATGAATATGTGAAAATAGCAGCGCTAGAACCCTTTCTTGTAATTTTAAACGCCCAATCAATCACGCTGATGAGGATTGTGAAGACGATTGGGAGCCTCCCCCAGAACTAGAAAGGTTAATTGAATAGGAAGCTAAGATAATCCAATCCTATCAAGAACCTGTTGAGGTGATCAATTTAGTGATTAAACATGATAAGAAAGAAATTAAAATTGGTATGTCTATGAAAGAAAGTGAACGAGAAAAGTTGGTTAAGCTTTTATTTGATTATGTGGATGTCTTTGCATGGTCATATCAGGATATGCCTGGGCTAGATACTAACATAATTGAACACAAGTTACCGTTCAAGCCTGAATGTGCTCCAACTAAACAAAAATTGAGGAGGATGAGGCTTGATATGTCACTTAAAATTAGAGAAAAGCTCAAGAAGCAATTTGATGGTGGTTTCTTAACAGTGGCAAAATATCAATGGGTGGCTAATATTGTGCCAGTTCCAAAGAAAGATGGAAATGTTTGAATGTGCGTTGATGATCGAGATTTAAATAAAGCTAGTCCTAAAGACGATTTTCCTTTTCCTCATATTGATATCCTAGTAGATAGCACTGCTCAATATTCTTTTTTCTCCTTCATGGATGGTTTCTTAGGGTATAATCAAATCAAGATGGCTCTCGAACATATGGAGAAAACTACAATCATCACACAATGGGGGACTTTCTGTTATAAAGTGATGCCATTTGGATTGAAGAGTGTTGGGGCAACCTATTAAAGAGCAATGGTAACTTTGTTTCATGACATGATGCATAAGAAGATAGAGGTTTACATGGACAATATGATTGCGAAATCTCGGACCGAAGAAGACCATGTTGTTAACCTTCAAAAACTATTTTTGCGATTAAGAAAATTCAGACTCCGTTTAAACCCTGCTAAATGCACTTTTGGTGTGAGATCAGGCAAGTTACTTGGGTTCATCATTAGTCACAAAGGAATAGAGGTGGACCCAAATAAAGTTAGAGCAATACAAGAAATGCCGGCTTCATGCACGGAAAAAGAAGTTCGTGGCTTTTTGGGTAGATTGAACTACATTGTCAGGTTCATATCAAAGACTAAAAGGTTGAATGGAATGAGAATTTCAAAAAGCTTTCGAAAAGATTAAACAATACTTGTCAAAACCTCCAATTTTAGTGCCTCATGTTCTTGGAAAACCACTTATTATGTACTTAACAGTACTTGACAAGTCAATGGGTTGTGTACTAGGGCAACATGATGAATCTGGTAAGAAAGAACATGTTATTTATTATTTGAGCAAAAAGTTCACCAGTTGTGAAACAAGGTATTCACTGCTTGAACGAACATGTTGCGCATTAGCATAGGCTACTCGTCGGTTGAGGCAATACATGTTATGCCATACAACTTGGTTGGTGTCTAAAATGGACCCAATTAAGTATATATTTGAGAAACTTGTTCTTATTGGAAGGATTTCCCGTTGGCAGATGTTGTTATTAGAATACGACTTGGTGTATGTTACACAGAAGGCTATCAAAAGAAGCGCACTAGTAGAGTATTTGGCCCAACAACCTGTAGAAGATTATCAACCAATGCAGTGTGAATTCCCCGATGAAGGTATAATGACTTTATTTGAAGAGACTGAATCATCTGATAAAGAAAAATGGACGTTGGTGTTTGATGGTGCTTCTAATGCATTAGGGCATGGAATTGGAGCCATTTTGATTTCCCCAGAGAACCAGTTAACTCCATTTACGGCTAGATTGTGTTTTGATTACACAAACAATATTGCAAAATATGAGGCATGTGTAATGGGCATTAAAGCAACCATCGAATCAAAGGTAAAAGTTCTTGAGGTATATGGAGACTCATCTTTGGTCATCCATTAGACAAGGAGCGTGGGAAACTCGAGATTCCAAATTGATTATGTATCATACGCATATCTAAGAATTGGTAGAACACTTCGAGCATATCACTTTTCACCATATTCCTTGAGAAGGAAACCAATTGGCCGACGCCCTGGCCACATTGTCATCAATGTTCAAAATAAGCGTTGGTCAGGATGTGCCGGTCATAAAAATTCAACAAAAGGATAAGCCAACATATTGCTTATCAATAGAAGAAGATTCTGACGGCAAGCCATTGTTTTATGATATCAAATCATATGTTAAGAATAAAGAATATCCATTGGGTATTTCAGAGAACGAGGGTTTTGAGGAGGTTATCAATGAATTTCTTCTTAAATGGTGACGTGCTTTATAAGAGAAATCATCTCCTCAGATGTGTGGATGAAGCGTAAGCAGAGAAAATCATTCAAGAGGTTCACGAAGGTTCTTTTGGAACTCATGCAAATGGGCACACAATGGCAAGGAAAATCTTAAGGGCTGGCTATTATTGGTTGACCATGGAGTCCAATTACTTTAGTTACGTAAAGAAATGTCATAAATGTCAAATCTATGCTGATAAAGTACATGTACCACCCACCTCTTTGAATGTTTTAACATCACCATTGACGTTTTCAATGTGAGGGATGGATGTTATTAGACTTATCGAGCCTAAGGCTTCAAATGGGCATCAGTTTATCCTAGTAGCTATTGATTATTTCACAAAATGGGTTGAAGGCGCTTCTTATGCCAATGTGACGAGAAGGGTGGTTGTCAGATTCATCAAAGGAGAATTGATTTATTGATATGGCTTGCCAAATAAGATAATCATTGACAATGCGACCAATCTGAATAATAAAATGATGAAGGAGTTGTGTGATAGTTTCAAAATCCAGCACCATAATTCTTCGCCATATCGTCCAAAAATGAATGGGGCCGTAGAAGCAGCAAATAAGAATATCAAGAAGATCATACAAAATATGGTGGAGATATAAGGATTGGCATGAAATGCTTCCCTTTGCATTACATGGCTATAGAACCTCTGTTCGCACCTCAACAAGGGTAACTCCTTTCTCATTAGTGTATGGAGTAGAAGCGATACTTCCCATTGAGGTTTAAATTCCCTCGATTAGAGTCTTGATGGAAACAAAACTGAAAGAGGCTGAGTGTGAAATCCTAAACCCCAAAATAATATATAATAAATTATAATAGAATTTTTAACTTTAATTGGCAGCGGGTAAAGCAAATACGTTTTCAAGGGAGAAAAAAAAACATTATAATTAATTTGAGATATCACATTCTTCAAAATTCAAAATGAACACTTTAAACAGATTCCTCCAAAATAGTGCAATCATCATAAAATTTGATTTAACTAGAATTTCTTAATTTATTTCAAAAAATTTACTAGTTATAAGGTTTCATACAAAAGTTGTTTCTAATTAAACAAATAAAAATACAACTTATGACTCTCATTCCCAGTATCACCTATCAGAGCGGGGCTTCTCCCAAATTTGAACTTCAAGACTCATTAACCTGTAATAACTGCGATTTCGCAAACGCAGGGCCAAGCCAGTCAAACACAAACAACGAAGGAGGTGAGTTTTGAAATCATGTTAATAGTATAATGTAAGTAAGGAGAACACGCAATTAATTCTAAATAAACCGTATCATTAGACAAACATTCTTCAAAGAAAAACATAACATTATAAAGTCAAAACCACTCAAGGAAAGTCAATACATTTCACTATAACATCAAATCATCTAAGAAGAATTATTATCGCACACGACACATATTAATCACAACAAAACAATCATAAGAAAATGCAATGCTATGCATGAGCTTAGACTCTACTTCACAATGTGGTACCATTCTAACTCTGAAGTACTTGGTTAGGAGGCCATGATACTATGCCACCATTCCGGTGGACGGACAATTCAAATTGGCCCTGTCCTCATAGATCCCCTCAACTCAACCCGAGACACATATACGCGACAGTCGAGGTAAACGTGTGTTGCATGGTAGCTCCCGACATTTGGAGTGCTACCTCCAAGTCACCTAGGAATTCCCCACCCGAATACCTCCAAGGTCTAACAATCTTGCCTTAAGGCTCAACAGTAGACCGCCACGATCAGGCTCAATTCAGTTGTACTTCCCCGAAATCGCTAGGCTTGTCAGGCCCTACCTATATGATGACAAAATAATCTCCACTTCACAAATTCTCAATATTTATTCTCTCCCCTCGTTGGCCTATGATACTCCATTAAGACCGTCATCTCAAACACAAATTGAAATCAAAATTATTCCATCAGGGGTTACTTCAATATTTTCATCACAAATTCATAACATCAGTATTATAAATCACATATCATCACAAATTTATGAAATCACAATTATTATTCATACATCATCATCATCACATAAAATTATTACAATGCACACATCTTTTATTATCACATCACATAAACTCATCTAATCCAACATATGCACCAAATTCATTCGACATCCAATATCACAATAATATCAAATATCACACATTTAACAAAAATAAATCAAATATCACAATAATATCAAATAACACACATTCAATGGAATTAAATCAATCAACACCTTATAAATATTTCTATTCCACATTTTAATCTCACAATTCCCATATTTGCACATTAATTAATTTATCACTCAAAGGGCTACTGTCGTACGTAGCAAGCCCCGAATGAATCATTGGGAAATACGGTTTTCCCGTTCATCTCACAATATATTACACTCATGAATTCAAACGCTCTCTCACCCCTTACCTTATTTCGATGCTTTCACACACGAATACGATTCCACGAACAAACAACCTTTATTCTCCGACTCTTTGTCCTTCAATCGATCTAACTCGACAATTTATGGGTAAACGTTAAAAATAAATTATGAGAAGACACTCTAAAATTAATTTTGAAATTCGGTCAAGGAATCTTACCATAAATCAGAAAACCAATAAGTGGATAACATAGCCACTTTACACACGATCGTTTTGGCGTTGGTTTCACTCAAATCGGACTTACGGTGAAGAAGAACGGTGCAAAATAACGAATTTTACAAACGGAGAAGTCGGGTATTTTAGAGAGAAATTGGGGTTGTTAAAAATCTGGAAAATTGTGTTTAATTGACTAACTCAATAAATTAAATAACATACTGAAATTTGAACGAAAACGGAGGAAGTCTTTCTGGACAGTTGTCGATCGCCGGAACCGATTTCTTTTCTTTTCTCTTAGTATGACCGCTGCCTTTTCTCTCTCTTTCTATCTTTCTACCTTAGCGCTTTCATATTAGGGTATATTTGATTTTTTTTATTTTATTTTTTATTTTAACATATTAGTTATTGTTAACCTAACTCATTGAACTCCATTTTATTTTATTTTTTCACAAGGTCCAACTAATTAAATATTTATTTTTATTTATTTATTTGCCACTAAAATAATAATATCTTTCAATATATCAAATTAAAAGATTATTATATTATGAGAATAGTTGAAATGACAATAAAAAAATATAACATCAGTATTTTATATAAGTCACTAAATCAATGGAATATATACAAAATAGGCACAACTTGACAAGCACACATATAAAGATAATAAGCACAAAATTATTAATATTTCAAAACCCATATTTTATAAAATAAAATAATTAAAGTAGTTAATCTTTTAAAATACATTAATAACCAAGATTCATATTCAAAATAATTACTATATTATACTTATTTTATAAAAAATTCACATTAAAATACTACCATCATTAGAGAACAGTCAAAATTATAAAATAAATAAATATAACATCAACACTCTATATTAATTATCATATCATCATAAATATATATAAAATCACTATGTCATAACAAGTATATAAAAATGAAGGAAATCAAACACAATATATCACTACTATTCGGAGATAATCATTTATAAAATAAATAACTAAAAATAGAAAATAGTTATAGATAATTGAAATATAATTACGTGCATACTTAATATCAGTCAAACGCACAGAAAAATATTACATTAATTTGGTATAAGTATATACACGTAAAATCTTCTAAAATCTTATTCTTTAAAATATTACACTAAAATACTATTTAGAAAAATATATAAAATATAATATTTGTTATTTAGATTATTCATGTAGTCTAATATGTATAATAGTAACACATCATCTAAAGCACCCATATAACGCAAACTAATCACGAAATTTATCACATGTATTCTAAAATAACTTTAACACCAAATTAATTATTTAAAATTATATTTCATTATTAAAATAGTTTATTATAAAATTTGTGGTGTTACAATTCTCCCCTCGTAAAAGAAATTCCGTCCTCGAAATTTGTGGTGAGTGAACTAGTATCTAAATTACCACCCTCAAGATTCAAACTTAGTCTATAAGCGTTTTTAAGGCACTCACTAGTCATTCAAGCACAATATGTCAAAACCAATTAACTTAGCATGATAGGCTAACATCACACTATAAATCAATTAAACACATATTACATTTTTCACTCAATAATGAAAGAAAATATCATAGAGTTACTCACTATAATTTACATATAACACATAACATATAGATTTAGTTAATAATAACTTAGTTCATTTGGGTTAAATGAAACACCTTCGAAGTATAATGTCAATCCCAACTATTTCTTTCAAAAAAAATATTACAAGTTTTACTCCTTAAAATAAAGTTTTGATCATATCCCCAAACATTCAACAAATTTAACTTAAGTTTGACAAAGACAACAATTTTTTTTAGAATATTAAACATATCTAACAACTTAATAACATTATGATAGATTTACAACCAATCACTCTATAAAACATACTTCATATAAAATCAAGAAGAAAACAAAAAAATCAATGATAGAGATACCATTTCATAATAACATATATTTAGTAATTAAATTCACTTAATTTACATAAGTGATGAACATGTTTTTCAACTATTTAAAGAATAAAATTAAAAGGTACTTCTAACAAAATAATGAGTTACCGTTGCCTCTTTTATCGACGATGAGTCATCGGGGTAGCTAGTCCCTCCTACTCATGTAGTCAACTACTTAAGGTAACTATAACTGCAATCATTCAAATTCAAACATGGATAATTAAAAATATTTTTAACATGGTTCAGGAGTGCGAAGGCGGCGCCACAACTCCTACTCCTTACCTCAAATTAAAAACTTACTTAATTACACATTCACAATAATTTACTTGTAATTTACAAGTAGTAACAACAACACTTACATCAATATATAATCAATAATCCGATTGAAGAAATATAGAGCTATTTCACTTTTAGATGATCTCTACTACTCTAACGCTATACACTAATTTCCAACAATTAGAACACTTGAAACACAAACAATTTCATATTTACATAATCATATAACATTCACATTACTAATCCAAAAATTAGCACCAATATTTTACGTTCATCTCATAACTCAAACAATGTAACCTATCCTCATAGAACTCTAATTGCTCCAAATTGATCACAATTATATTTTCTTTTGAATTAATCCTCTTCACTTAAAGGTTACAATAAACTAAAACATAGATTTCCAAGTAGCAGATAGGATAAATAATTATTTACTAGAAGACACAACACGCTACCAAACCAAATTGAATCGAGTAGTAGATAAATCACTTTAAAGGTTACACATCATTCTAAAAATTGATTTCTAGACTTAAATTATTATAAAATGTATCACTAATCATTTAGCACAAAAAAAATCATTGGAAATTCAAAACTTTTTCTAAATAATTAATCATTATAAAAATTATTATTTTCAACTTATATTTTGAAAGAAGATTTAAATTATATATATAGATAGATAAAAAGTTTTCCAATAAAATAACACTTCCAAAATAGTTCTAATTTATTTTCTCAAAATTTACAAAAAAAACAAAATTATATCTTTATATACATTAAAGTAGTGTACATGACACAATGCATAAGGCATACTTGGTTATGATAATGAATTACACTAACTGACAAATCTACAAAATAACAGTCTCCTCTCACACCAACTACTTAACATGTCTATAGATAGATCATCAGTTTCAATCAAGGCACAAAATTGGTCTAAAGCATAACACACCATTGATTTTAAAGATTTTTGAAGGCATGTTCTGATCTTAAAATTTGGGTCCCTAATAATTTTTTTTTTGCAGTTTTATAGTTAAAAACATTTGGTAAAATAAATTGTAGTCTCTGGACACATAATCTACATGATACACTCTACACATACCAATCCACATAATACATACCATTTTGTTAGGTTAATTCATGTAACAAGAAAAGATGTACAAGCAACATGTCACTTTCTCATATTAAACTCAATATACATTTCAACAATGATAACACAATAACTACAATTCTACAAAAAAAAAAACATTCTACTCATAAAATACATCGATTATAGAATCTAAAATTTAGATATTTTTTTTTTCAAAAAGAGTTTGACTGTTGAGATAATTCTTTTAAGAACTTTGTTTTTCTTCTCTTTCTCAATTAGTAGAAACTTTATCATTTGACCCCCTTTCTTTTCAATTAGTACTATTATATATCACTAATGAGTTCTTAAAATCTAAAACTCTAACATCAAGTTAAACTCTAATGAGTTCATAACACCATAATCAATAAATCAATAATTTCAAACAAATATCTCAAAACACACACATTTCAATATTCACACCATCCCCTAACCAACATAACGACAACTCTTTTGAATTTTCTTATAAATAAGACATAATAAAACATGCTGTAAATTTTAAGCTATTTTAAACATTAAATAAAATCAATAGTATAAAATTATTGTTATTTTATAAATCAACAAAAATTCAACTCAATTTAATTTCTTTAAAATAATCAAGAGTAATTCAAATAAAAGTTATTTTCATCTTACAAAATAAGTAAATTTTAACTCCTTCAAAATATCATTTTTTTAAAAAAATTCTATGTTCTACCAACCTCTAATATTCAAGAATTACTATGGCTAATAATATGAATTTCATACTATTTAAAATCATGACGATCATTCTAAATTATTTTCAAAACCAATATCAAAACTTTACTCATATATATACAACCATCAACACTATCAAGTGATTTAATGTTAACATTCACAATTAAAAATTAATTTTTTTTTCTTCACGCAAGCCAACATAAAATAAAAATAAGAATTTTTTTGTCAAAATTAAAACTTTAAACATAAGAGACATAATTCCTATCTAACTTAAAGTTTTGAACGAAACATCTTTTTTTTTTTTCTTCTCTAAATTGAGTTTCAACAAAAATAATAATAATTTGTACCTAGTAAAAGTCAATACTTGAAGTTTTAAACATATAATTCATATGGAAATCAATGTTTCAATCAATTAGTTATTAAATCAAACACTTTAAACAGGTTCATATCAAGACTAAATATTTTAAATTGATTAAGGGTGAAAATGGAACTTTAAAACAAATAACTGGTGAGGTATGACATTTGATAACTAGGTTACGTGAATGAGATTAATAACTTGAAACATCCAGGTTACGTGAATGAGATTAATAACTTGAAACATCCAGGTGGTCAATCAAAATTACTATTTTCAACTATTCACATAAAACAAAAGTGCCAAAATCATAGTTTGGTAGACAAGAAACAAGCAACAAGATCATTCAACAAATAACCAACAAAATATTGTCAACAATTAAAATTAACTCAAATCTTAACAAGTAATATCATGGTTTATTTACTCACTTAGGTAGGAACTTAGAATCCATAACACTCAGGGTAAGCAAATAATAACCAGTTAGTTAGTAACCTCAAAAATATGTATAATAATAGAAAAACATATAACATTTAACACAATAATACAAAGGGGAACCAAAAAAAACATGTTAGTGAAAATAATTATTACTCAAGAAAAACACAAGCGGCACAACTAACATTTGACTAACACTAAACCGACACTTGACCCACTCGGACTGATTGGACAAACCTGCTCTGATACCACTAATGTGACACCCTAAACCCCAAAATAATATATAATAAATTATAATAGAATTTTTAACTTTAATTGGCAGCGGGTAAAGCAAATACGTTTTCAAGGGAGAAAAAAAAACATTATAATTAATTTGAGATATCACATTCTTCAAAATTCAAAATGAACACTTTAACCAGATTCCTCCAAAATAGTGCAATCATCATAAAATTTGATTTAACTAGAATTTCTTAATTTATTTCAAAAAACTTACTAGTTATAAGGTTTCTTACAAAAGTTGTTTCTAATTAAACAAATAAAAATACAACTTATGACTCTCATTCCCAGTATCACCTATCAGAGCGGGGCTTCTCCCAAATTTGAACTTCAAGACTCATTAACCTGTAATAACTGCGATTTCGCAAACGCAGGGCCAAGCCAGTCAAACACAAACAACGAAGGAGGTGAGTTTTGAAATCATGTTAATAGTATAATGTAAGTAAGGAGAACACGCAATTAATTCTAAATAAACCGTATCATTAGACAAACATTCTTCAAAGAAAAACATAACATTATAAAGTCAAAACCACTCAAGGAAAGTCAATACATTTCACTATAACATCAAATCATCTAAGAAGAATTATTATCGCACACGACACATATTAATCACAACAAAACAATCATAAGAAAATGCAATGCTATGCATGAGCTTAGACTCTACTTCACAATGTAGTACCATTCTAACTCTGAAGTACTTGGTTAGGAGGCCATGATACTATGCCACCATTCCGGTGGACGGACAATTCAAATTGGCCCTGTCCTCATAGATCCCCTCAACTCAACCCGAGACACATATACGCGACAGTCGAGGTAAACGTGTGTTGCATGGTAGCTCCCGGCATTTGGAGTGCTACCTCCAAGTCACCTAGGAATTCCCCACCCGAATACCTCAAAGGTCTAACAATCTTGCCTTAAGGCTCAACAGTAGACCGCCACGATCAGGCTCAATTCAGTTGTACTTCCCCGAAATCGCTAGGCTTGTCAGGCCCTACCTATATGATGACAAAATAATCTCCACTTCACAAATTCTCAATATTTATTCTCTCCCCTCGTTGGCCTATGATACTCCATTAAGACCGTCATCTCAAACACAAATTGAAATCAAAATTATTCCATCAGGGGTTACTTCAATATTTTCATCACAAATTCATAACATCAGTATTATAAATCACATATCATCACAAATTTATGAAATCACAATTATTATTCATACATCATCATCATCACATAAAATTATTACAATGCACACATCTTTTATTATCACATCACATAAACTCATCTAATCCAACATATGCACCAAATTCATTCGACATCCAATATCACAATAATATCAAATATCACACATTTAACAAAAATAAATCAAATATCACAATAATATCAAATAACACACATTCAATGGAATTAAATCAATCAACACCTTATAAATATTTCTATTCCACATTTTAATCTCACAATTCCCATATTTGCACATTAATTAATTTATCACTCAAAGGGCTACTGCCGTACGTAGCAAGCCCCGAATGAATCGTTGGGAAATACGGTTTTCCCGTTCATCTCACAATATATTACACTCATGAATTCAAACGCTCTCTCACCCCTTACCTTATTTCGATGCTTTCACACACGAATACGATTCCACGAACAAACAACCTTTATTCTCCGACTCTTTGTCCTTCAATCGATCTAACTCGACAATTTATGGGTAAACGTTAAAAATAAATTATGAGAAGACACTCTAAAATTAATTTCGAAATTCGGTCAAGAAATCTTACCATAAATCAGAAAACCAATAAGTGGATAACATAGCCACTTTACACACGATCGTTTTGGCGTTGGTTTCACTCAAATCGGACTTACGGTGAAGAAGAACGGTGCAAAATAACGAATTCTACAAACGGAGAAGTCGGGTATTTTAGAGAGAAATTGGGGTTGTTAAAAATCTGGAAAATTGTGTTTAATTGACTAACTCAATAAATTAAATAACATACTGAAATTTGAACGAAAACGGAGGAAGTCTTTTTGGACAGTTGTCGATCGCCGGAACCGATTTCTTTTCTTTTCTCTTAGTATGACCGCTGCCTTTTCTCTCTCTTTCTATCTTTCTACCTTAGCGCTTTTATATTAGGGTATATTTGATTTTTTTTTATTTTTTATTTTAACATATTAGTTATTGTTAACCTAACTCATTGAACTCCATTTTATTTTATTTTTTCACAAGGTCCAACTAATTAAATATTTATTTTTATTTATTTATTTGCCACTAAAATAATAATATCTTTCAATATATCAAATTAAAAGATTATTATATTATGAGAATAGTTGAAATGACAATAAAAAATATAACATCAGTATTTTATATAAGCCACTAAATCAATGGAATATATACAAAATAGGCACAACTTGACAAGCACACATATAAAGATAATAAGCACAAAATTATTAATATTTCAAAACCCATATTTTATAAAATAAAATAATTAAAGTAGTTAATCTTTTAAAATACATTAATAACCAAGATTCATATTCAAAATAATTACTATATTATACTTATTTTATAAAAAATTCACATTAAAATACTACCATCATTAGAGAACAGTCAAAATTATAAAATAAATAAATATAACATCAACACTCTATATTAATTATCATATCATCATAAATATATATAAAATCACTATGTCATAACAAGTATATAAAAATGAAGGAAATCAAACACAATATATCACTACTATTCGGAGATAATTATTTATAAAATAAATAACTAAAAATAGAAAATAGTTATAGATAATTGAAATATAATTACGTGCATACTTAATATCAGTCAAACGCACAGAAAAATATTACATTAATTTGGTATAAGTATATACACGTAAAATCTTCTAAAATCTTATTCTTTAAAATATTACACTAAAATACTATTTAGAAAAATATATAAAATAATCACGAAATTTATCACATGTATTCTAAAATAACTTTAACACCAAATTAATTATTTAAAATTATATTTCATTATTAAAATAGTTTATTATAAAATTTGGGGAGTTACACTGAGTGGGTTCAATCACGATTTGACCAATTAAATCTCATAGAAGAAAAAAAAAATGATAGCTCTATGCCACGACCAGCTATATAAAAAAAAAGACTTAAAAAGGCATACGACAAAAAAGTCCGCCCTCGAGAGTTTCAAGAAGGGGACTTGGTGTTAAGGAAAATATTGCCCATAAAAATAGATTCTCGTGGAAAATGGACCTTAAATTACGAGGGACCATATGTTGTGAAAAAAACTTTCTCTGGGGGAGCTCTAATACTCGCCGAAATGGATGGAAAGGACCTTCTACTTCCAGTAAATTCAGATGTAGTCAAAAATATTATGTTTAAAAAAATGATCGAAAAATGGGCTCGCTAGGTTGAAAATCTGAAAAGGTGACCTAGGCAAAAAATAGAGCATCCCGATGGATTGAAAACTTGGAAGAACGGTCTATGCAAAAGTTAGGGATAAAAAAAAATCAAACGCTTCAAATTGGAGCAATTATTATTCTTGGAAGCTGACCAACGGTAGTGCCTAAATTACAATAATGAATAGCGCTTGTTATCCCTTCAACTTAACCTAAACACACTCATCCCTACATTGTAACCCCAATTGTTTTTTTCCCAATGTAGTGAATGTACTTTTTCCAATGTTGTCATTCGATGTTGTATGATACACTAGTTTTTAAACTAATTCAGTTTCCTGTTTGATTGTTCGAGCCTTTTGAAATGTTGTTTTATGATAATAAATGTTAGAATTTGAAATATGTGAAAATATAAAAATACTTTAAATTTTTTTGACACTTGGAAAACATATACCTAGAACTCGATAGATTCTCAACATGTATGAGTGCATATAAGAAAAATGAAGAGTCATCTGATACATCATATAAACTAAATATAATCTAATACATCATATAAATTCTAAAATTCGTTATTTTAACAAATTAATTCAAAATTAATTTTTAAAATTTGATTAAATTAGATGTGACATCTTTTTTAATCTTTGAGTTGTTAAGACACAAGTGGTACCACTTGTTGGTTTTAAAACTCAATTTTAGAATCGAAAATAATAAAATATTCTTAAAAGGGTTGACAAGATGGGACATCTTTTTACTCCTTGAGTTTTTGAGACACGAGTTGTATAGTTTGATAGTCTTGAAACTTTATTTCAAAATAACTATTCAAATCAAACAAACTCATTTTTTTTCTCTTCGTCAAAACAACTTTCTTTTTATCAACAAGAAAATAAATTTTCTTTAAAAACAATCAATACATCCGCATTTTCTACCCAAGAACTACGTAGCTTTGATTTCTCCAAGGCATCGGGAGATACGTAGGAGCAAGACTACATTCTTGTCAAGCACATTAATAAAAATTTATTTTTTGTCATTTTCTTTCTTAAGCACACATTTATTCCAAAATCAAATTAAAAATAATAATTGTTATTCATGTCTAATAACAAGGAGAAATAAATATACTTAGGTTAATATTAATTTTGCACAATTAGTTATAGGGAACCATATTTTAACGGTTGTTGTAGGGTGCTAATACATTCCCTATGCATAATTGACTCCCGAACTCAAAATCTGGTTCAAAGTCCATTTCGTTTTATATTTTTTTCTATGTTTAAGGGTTTCCCAATATTTTCTCTATTTTAAAATAAATTTTGGTGGCGACTCCATTTAATTCGAGAAATACTCGAAATTTTAGACCGCGACAATATTAATTGAATTTTTGTATATATTTTGAAATTATTGATATAACATAAAAGAAAGATAATTTCTTACTAGTATATTAGTGTAAAACTATTTTATATTGTCTTTGTATATCAATTGAACTTTTGTATTAATGATAAAATAAACAAATTTTTATTTAAATTTTTTGGATATTTGTAGTTATGTAATCTTATAGGTATATCAGCTTATATTTTTAAAATGTTTATTATCAATTTTTGTTTTCAACGATAAACGTTAATGATTAGTCATTAAATCAATTTTATATTTCTGTTTATTATTTATTAATTTAAAATTATTTGATAAAATACTAAATAATTATTAAATTTTAGAAACATTTGTAAAAAATGATAAATCAATAACTCTTATTTTGAGGATAGAATAAGTAAAATTTAATTTATAGTTGATATATATCATACAATAATAGTCTCTTCAAAGTCGTATGTAGCACTTTCTTTTTAAATATATATATATAGCACTTTC
>JBBPBP010009780.1:13889121-13899403 GCA_037974735.1 Cicer chorassanicum
ATAATGATTGGAAAATAAAATTATTTTATATTAAAAAAAAAACTATAACAAAAATATTTATTAATTAGATACATTTAATAATACATTATATACACAAAGTAATAACAAGTAAATCCTTTCTCTGATACATTGTTAGTGTAATATTTTTAAACATTTTTTATCAATTGGAATCGTTTGATTATTCAAAATCCTTTTTTGTTGTCTATTTTTTTTTTGTTCCTAACCAAATTTAATAAAATTCTAAATTATTTAAAATGTGTTTCAATTCAATAACAAAAACAAAAATGAAACACGTTTGAGTTTAATTCACCTTAATATTTTTTTATTAAAATTAAAATATTTATTCTTTATAAATAATTTTTTAAATAAGTTAAGGGAAGATAAAGAGGGCTCTGCTAATGTTTTTCGTTGGGACTAAAGTGTACAACAAAATAATTAAAGATCGTTAAACTAACTCTTTCTTGTAGAATCTGAACTCAGAAATTTCCAAACAACGCCAATATAAAAAATAATAACAATAAAGGAGAAAAATAATATAAATAGGACACCTCAATTTTAAAGTGGAAATCCCCTCAAAATAAGGGTAAAAACCACAAATTGTCCATACCAAAGAAATAACTCCACTATAATTAAAAAATGAGTGAAATCAAAATCTTTCTAGCATCACTTGGGAACCAAAATCATCACCCATTGGTGGTAACCAAACAATAATAGAGTACCGTCATAAAAGTGAGTATCACAAACTGACTCACAGAGAAGACAAAACTACTTATAAAAATTATCAGAATATCAAACGTGATAGAAACAACATACTAAATTTTCAGTCGAAACGAAGAACGCTTGCTGAACCAACATCCACCGTTAGTACCCAAATCTTATCACTACTACTTTTCTCGACACTTTTATTAGGCATGCAATGTTTCACATTGCAGCAATATGTCGCCTTTTATACTTAGGGATTAATCCATTTGTTCAACCAATACATTATGGGCTAAGTCCATCGCACATGCACATCTTTTTTTTTTTTTTTTTTTTATAAATATATATGGTTTGAGCTTCTACTTGAGACGAGATCCATCCAACAATTCTCCATTCACTATTCAAGTGGGGCAAATCGTTTTCATTCCGACAACCATGTCACAAGTCTAAACTTTTTTCCCTAATGGCATTCTCAACAAATCAACACCTTCATCATATGTGTTTGTAACCAATATAGAAACTCCAACATTATTTACAATAGCATACTATTGAGCAATGTACCTCTATAAAGGTATTCTTTCAATGTGCATCAAATCCAACATCTAATTGCATTTGTTCATCCCGATGATATCATCATAAGTTCGATCATCAACGTTAACTTCATTTGACATATCAGAAATCTCAAGTTTTACTTATTCTTGTCTATGCTTACATAAGGCATCTGCACTAGCTATGTCTTTCGACTGCTGGTCTTCTATGAACTCAGCATCACAACTTTAGACATGTTTCTTCATAACAAGATCATAAAAAAAATACCCAACTTCATCTAGACCATTGCCAATAAACACACATTGTTTACCTTTAACATCTTCTTTAGGGGTATACACAAATATTTTACATCCAAAAACACGCAGGTGATTACAAGAAATATTTTTTACTTGAGGAAATCATATTTGGTACTTGATATTGCAAGGACACACATGGTGAAATGTTTAGGACATGCACAAATATGCTCAATGCTTCATATGAACGTTTGTGGAAGCTCTGCTTGCGACAACAAACATCGTATTCTTTCAACAATTGTCTTATTCACCTTCTTAGGAATACCATTAAATTGCAGAGACTTTTGATATCTAAGATATCTCTTTATACAATAAGCATTAAATGGTTTGAAATATTCACCTCCATTATCTGTGCCTATGCACTTCAACTTCTTCTCAGTTTAACTCTCAATTGAGACCTTAAATTTCTTAAACATGCTCAAAACATCATCTTTACTCTTCAAGGTATAAACTCAAATCTTTCTTCAATTGACATCATTAAATGTTAGAAGGTATGCACTACCTCCAATCATTATTGTCTTCATAGGGCCACATAGATGCATATGCACCAAATCAAGTCCTTAAGAAACTCCATCCACCTCTTTGTCTCATATTTAGTTCATTTTCATCAAACAAATACTTAAGGCTCTTATGATCACGAAAAACCTCAAATTTCACTCCATATAAGTAATGTCTCCAAATCTTAAGAGAAAAACTACAATTGCTAATTCAAGATCATGGGTTGGATAATTCGCCTCATGTGACCTAAGTTGTTCAGATGCATAAGGTACCACTTTTCCTCTTGCATTAAAATACATCATAAATGATTTTTAGAGGCGTCACGATAAGCCACATAATTCATGCAAGGGTCTGGTATAACTAAAAAAGATGTTGAAACTAATCTTCTCTTAATCTCATAGAAATTATCCTCACATTCTTGGTCCCACTTATAAGGTTTTCTCTTTTCTAGTTAACTTGGGGAGAGGTAAGGCTAGGCTAGAAAATCCCTCTATAAATTTCCTATAGTAACTTGCCAATCCTAGGTAACTCGTTACTTCAGTCACTAATTTAGGTTGCGACCAACTTAGTATTGCATCTACCTTACTAGAGTTAACTGTTGCTCCTTTTACTAGAGATGATATGTCCTATAAACTTCACCTTCTCAAGCTAGAACTCACATTTCTAAGGTTTTGCATACAATTTACTATCTCTCAAAACTTGCAATACTATCCTCAAGTGTTTCTCAGGCTCATCTAAGCTTCTTGAATAGATTAGAATATCATATATGAACACGATAACAAACTTATCTAAGAAAGGTCTAAAAATTTGATTCATATAATCCATAAAATAGTAGGGTTACCGGTAACTCCAAAAGGCATCACTACAAACTCGTAGTGTCCATATCTTGTTCTAAAAGCTATTTTAGGAATATCTTCACTCTTGACCTTAATTTGATGATACCAAGACCTCAAATCTATCTTAGAAAATAGTAAAGCTTCTCTCAACTAATCTAAGAGGTCATTTATCCTAGGAAACAAATATTTATTCTTAAGGGTAACTTGTTTCAACTTTATATAGTCTACACATAATCTAATACTCTCATCTTTCTTCTTCACTAAAAGTATTGAAGCTCTCCAAGGTGAGACACTAGACCTAATGAATCATTTTCCTAATAAATATTCCAATTGTTTCTTGGATTCATCTAACTCTAGTGTTGATATCCTATAAGATGCTAATGATACTGGTCAACTATGTGGCATTAAATCAATGAAAAATTCTAATTATCTGTTCGGGGGTAAGCTATAAACATTTTTAGGAAACACATCAGAAAACTCACAAACTAAATGTGTTGACACCTAATTTTGTTCGCTTTTTATTTATTTATTTATCTATTTATTTATTTTTACTTTTTATTAAAAAAAAGGGGAAATAATATTAATAATAATAATAATAAATGTATAGAAATATAAAATAAAAATAAATAATTAGGGCTTTAAACTTTAGACAATCACATATGTTCCCAGTTCTTATTTGCCTCTAATTCCTGTTCAGACTCTTTTCTAAAAAAACATAATAATAAAAAAATATATATATAAAAATAATTAAAAATAATAATAATAACAAATAAAGGTACATAATTGAATGAAAGAAACCGAAAAGAAATGGATTGATGGTAATAAAAATCGGTATAATGAGGATCAATTGAATGGATTGATGGTCATAAAAATCGGTATAATGATAATCAATTGAAAGAAAAGAAACCAAAAAGAAAGAGATTAATAGTAATAAAATGGTGATCAATTGACAATTATTCTCTTGTCTTTTGTAACCCGAAAAGTCTATAAATAATCGATAGTAAGGGTAGAAGAGGAGAGCACATTTTGAGAGCACAAAAAATAGAAAGAAGAGAAAATAATAGGCAAAAGAGGAGCAGAGAATTTGGTCTTGGAAAATCAGTCCAGCAAAAAACCAACCAATTCAGTAGTAAGGTATGACTCTCTTATTGATTATCTAATTTCTTCTTATTAGTCTTTGTATTGCATCCCTTTAAAAAATGTTCTTTTTTTCTTTCTCTTTTTCTGTTTATGCAAAAAAATAAACTCATATGTTAAGCTTTCATTTTTCCAAAGTTGTCTGTTCCTAAAATTGTTTTCTTTGCAACACAAAATGCTAAAAAAAAAATATAACTAATTGATATTTATAAACCAATCACCAAGAAAACAATTTGGTCTTGGAAAATCAGTCCAGCAAAAAACCAACCAATTCTGTAGTAAGGTATGACTCTCTTATTGATTATCTAATTTCTTCTTATTAGTCTTTGTATTGCATCCCTTTAAAAAATGTTCTTTTTTTCTTTCTCTTTTTCTGTTTATGCAAAAAAATAAACTCATATGTTAAGCTTTCATTTTTCCAAAGTTGTCTGTTCCTAAAATTGTTTTCTTTGCAACACAAAATGCTAAAAAAAATATAACTAATTGATATTTATAAACCAATCACCAAGAAAACAGATTTCACCATATTGTAATATATCAAAAATCTCATATCACGTCTTTATCAAATAACAAAAAAAATCATAACAACGAATAAATAATTTTCCCCTAAGATTATAATTAATGGTCGTTGCCGCCGGATAAAATTCATCCTCGCTCGCCACGCCACATCTCACATCTTTTTTGTTATTATTACGTTGTTTTCTAATAAAAAAAATCAATTTTTCTTTAAAACAAAAAATAAAAAGATACAATCTGTGAACAGACATCTCACTTCTTTTTTTCGTTATTATTATTATTATGATTACATTTTTATTTTTAAATACGTATATAATAATTATTATAATAAAAAATAATTAAAATAGAGTAACAATAAAAATCAAACAACACATAAATATTTTCTACCAAAGAACTACGTGTGTTTTGATTTCCCTATTGCACTTGGGGATACGTAGGAGCAAGGTTTTCCCTTGTCAAACCAAATAAATAATAAAAAAAAATTCTTTCTTTTATGAATGTAAATAATTTATTTTCTTTTTTATTATTTTTCAGGGGGTAAAATGAATAATTAAGTAAATAAATAATTTGTATACAATTAATTATAGGGTAATCGTTTTAACGGGACGATGTAGGGTAATATTACTTTCCTTATTCGTAATTGACTCCCAAATCCGTTTTTTGGTTCAAGAATTTTATTCTAGGTTTTATCTAATTTTTCCTTTTTAAAAATAAAATAAAATTGGTGGCAACTCCTTTTTCGCGGACAAACTGGACGCGACAGCTAGACCTAATGAATCATTTTCCTAATAAATATTCCAATTGTTTCTTGGATTCATCCAACTCTAGTGTTGATATTCTGTAAGATGCTAATGATACTGGTCAACTATGTGGCATTAAATCAATGAAAAATTCTAATTCTCTGTTCGGGGGTAAGCTATAGACGATTTTAGGAAACACATCAGAAAACTCATAAACTACATGCATTATCAAAGTTAAATTATTCTCAACCTCTATCTCTGAAGAAAATAAAAGTATGTATCCTTGACCTCGCTCAACTAAAGACTTATGACAAGAGGATCACTGTGGGGAAAGTACTCTTCCAGAAACCTCCTTAAACCTATCCTAAATAATATGAACTCTTTGGGTCAGCAGACCTCCTCTAGCACAATTCCACCAATGCTCAACATCAAACTCTAACATATAAACGACGAGATCTATTTTATGAGTGTTAGCACAACACATGACTATAAAGATTTTCTCTAACTTCAGCAAGCACCCTCTTGCCTCAATTGGATCAAAACTGCCTCGAAAATGTGGTGGATTGCTCTTTCAAAATTCATAAAGTCCAACATATTGGTGGATTGCTCTATTTGTTCTCCATGGCTATAGCTATCAAGTCGAAAGCCTCAACAAGTGTGTCATTTGTCCCATGCTTGTTACCTCTCATAAATATGCACACCACCAATAAAACAATGAGTATGCAAAATTTATTACTATAACAAGAAATCCTATCGGTCCAAGTTTTGATTTTTTTTTCTTTAAAAAAGAGAAAATAAAAATAAAAATAAAGTAAAGTAAACCCACACCACAGTTCGATCTAGGTTCGATCTGGCTCTGATGCCAAAAATGTAACACCTAGTTACGTGGGTTTAACAATTGAGATAATGACCAATAACTTTCATGTTTATATAAGATAATAAGGTATTAATAATAAATAATGAATTATCCAAAAGAAATAATATTGTAAAATCTTTACAGCTGAAAATTCTTTAATAATCAAATATTTAAAATTGGGCATTTAATAACTAATCTCGAAATAAAATACGACGTAGACACTATGTATACTCTTCTCAAAGAAGGCAAGACTTCTCAGCTTTGACGTCTTTAACGGTCTCAGTCTCTGAAAACAACACATTAATGAGATACTAAATCTCAATGGATATTGCACACAATTTTAGAAACAAGTACTGTTCTCAATTGGCGCGGTAACCAGAAAAATCGATTATGGCACCCGTGTTCTTCCAAAAATATTCTTTAGAAATATAAATAGGATAACTAATTTTTAGAATAAACAATTATTTTCAAAAATATATAAACTCATCCACTTAAAATCAACAACAATTCACATTATAATAATAAGATAAATCAAATACACATTTATTATGCAGAAAATATATAAATCAATTCAATGGCGTCTCATTGTTATATGGAGTTGTACTACTTCAACGAAATGAGTATTATCTCATCATTTAAAATTATAATATTTTATTTAAATATATAATAACAACAATCATTCAAGAACACATAATAAAACAATCTTTCAAATAATGCATATTCAAACAATCATAAAAATGAAAATTCAACAAACAAAATAGTAAATAAATCAATTTCATAAATCTAAAATTGTATTTCATAAAATCCCTATTTTAATAGAGTTAGGTTTTCTTCAAAATAATTTTTTATAAAAAAAAATATCATTCAAAATATCTAACTATTTTTTCATCTCAAATTCTCAAAATAAATGAACCATGAAAAAGAGTTAAATGGTGTAATTATTCATCTCTTGAGTCAAAGCTGAATTAAAAGTGATCCATACTTGTTTTTTTATCTTTTTGTGTATAGGTGATGGTGTAGCCTATTTTTTATTTGAGATTGTGTTTAAGTGTAATTTTAGTGCCAGATCAATACTATCTATACGTAACATTCCAACTCCTAAGAATTTCTATATTTAAGGCATTTTGTTTTTTTTTTTCCATAATCATAGGCTTGTTACAATCAATATGAGGCACATGTACAGGAACAAACAAAACAGCTCTCTTCAAATAGTGAGTAGTATAATAATAGGCAATTTTTTTTTAATAGAGTAATAATTAAAATATTGGTTATTGGAACAACCAATCAACTTCCCTCAAAATAAGATGAATTAATATAAAATATTATTTTGATACTTATTTTTAGCAAATCGATTATATCATACACATATTTAAAATGATTTTATCATTAATATAAAAACAATAACAGTAATGGTAACAACAACAATAATAATAATAATAATAATAATAATAATAATAACAATAATAATAATATTAAATTATACTATTTTAAGTTTGAAAATTTTAATTATATTTAAGTAAAAACCACGAGTCATTTAGACCAAAGAAATAACTCCATAACTTCATTATAATTAAATAATAAGTACAATCAAAATTTTTCTAGTAAAAGTAGGGAACCAAAATCATCATCCAATGTTTGTAACCAAACAATAATACAACACCTCCATAAACTTGGACATCACAAACTGACTCACAAAAAAGACAAAACTTCTGATAAAAGTTATTAAAATATCAAACGTGATAGAAACAAGATACTAAATTTTCAATTGAAATGAAGAACGTTTGCCTAACCAACATCCACCGTTGGTATCCAAATCTTCTTTCCTTTTCTCGGTCAATGCTACTTTTCTCGACACTTTTCTAAGACATGCATTGTTTTCACGTTGCAACAATATGTTCTCTTCTATACTTAGGAATTAATCCATTTGTTCAACTAATACATCATGGGCTTTCTTTTCTTTTATTTGGCGTGGGCTCCCACTTGAGGAGGGACTCACCCAACATTTCTCTCTAAGGTTTGCCATGGTATATTTCTTTGGGTCTCATTTGAATTTTGAAAAGCTCTCCAATGTAATCTTGTGCGCCATTAACGGTAGGGTTCTTTGCAAATATTCTTATCCAAAGGATTATGCTTTTTTGGATGGTCTTGTGTCTTTGTTTTACCAATTGAGAGTAAATAAAGATACTCTAGTATATAGATGTAGAGATGTCAAAAGAAGGTGATATTTTGAAGTTACATTCTCAGAGTAAATATTTTGTAGAGGCTGTGAAAAATTCTTGCGATATTGTTCCAAGTTACTTACCTAATCGTTGTCTTAAGAGAGATGAGTTTGCTATGGACATTCTAGAGGAAAAATATAAGGTGGGATTGGAGGACTGCAAAAGTCATTTACACGATAGGTTGTTGTTGTCTAAGTGCGATCCGCCAAGTTGAACGATTTTCATGATAAGTAGTTGAAATTATGGAGTCATTCGAAAATATGGGTAGTAATTTCTTAAGGAAGAGGATTTTAAGAATTCAATTTCATGATAAGTAGTTGAAATTATGGAGTAATTCGAAAATATGGGTAGTAATTTTCTTTAGGAAGAGGATTTTAAGAATTTGAATTCTTCTCTATTGAAGATCTTCAATGTGGTTTTGCAGTGACTTCTTGAAAACTAAAATTAGGTTCTCTTAAATTGTTTGTTTGGAGTTCATATTTTAATCCTTTGAATCATAAGTAAACTACAACGCGATATTGGATTTGTTTGATGGGTTTGTCTCAAGAATACTAGAGGCCTAAAATTCTATTTTCTATAGCCAACTGTCTTGGAACGTTAGCAAGCTAACATGTTGCAACAAGGAAGTGTTCTTTCCATTTTGCAACTGTCTTGGCCATTTTGCTAGAACTTTAATTAATATTGATTTGTTTGCAAAAATTTGTGATAAATTATATTTGGATAGAGAGGGAAAGTAATGTTTTTCTTGTTAATGTTGAATATGAAAATCTTCCTCTATTTTGTTCTCATTGTGATTCAATTGGTCATTCTTTTGATATTTGTTATTATAACTTGGCTAATGTTGCGAAGGAAATATTTTAATTCTAAACGAGTCGTGGGTAGATACATGCTTGTGTCAAAAAAGCCTCCATTAATTAAAGATAATGATGTTTTCATTATTCAAAAGTCGACAGAAAATAAGTAATTCACTTCTAAGTTTTATTGACGAAGGTGTGGAGGGTACTCTAAAAGTTGAGAGGGTAATCAGGAGGTTGTTTTGATTTCACTCAATGTCATGGTTACCGACAATACATAAGAGAATGCTAATAAAGAGGAAAAAAGAATTGCAAAAAAGAATGTCATTGGCAAATATATGAATCAGGGTCATGCAAAGAAAAAACAAGAGTAAGAATGTTTTCCATGGAATCCTAATGTTATAGAAGGGAGGAAGCTTGATGAAGATAATAATACTCTTAAATTGTAACTTGATCAATATATTTTCCACTTAAATTTATGTAGAATGAAGAATAAAAATAATGAAATAATATATTATAAGTTTTTCTATATTTCTCTTTGATTATTTCAAATTATGGGTTTGATCTTCTTTCCTTTCTCAAAACTTCCTTCTCATAATTTATTTTGATGTAAAAGGTGTTTTCAATGCACTCTATTTTCTTATTTCATAACATCTATGAGTTTATTGATAAAATAAAATAAAATTAGGAGTTCCCCTTTTCCTCTTGCTTTGTTTTTATCCTAATCAAATTCCACCCTTCATTGTTATTATTAATTTTACATGCTTCAACTTCGTGGTGGCTCTTTTATGTTTAGGTGATGACACTAACCCTATTTTTTACTTCAATTTATTATTTGTTTCAACAAATACTCCTATCTAGATTATATATTTCCTCTCTTTCTCTATTTGACCTATGTCTCTTAACTTTTTTTTTAATTCATCTACTATTATTATTATAAAGTAAATTTTTTCTAAAATATAACTTTCAAAGTATCCACTAAGAATTATTTTATTTTCCATCCAATCCATATTTATTAAATTGTATTATTTTATTGAAAAAGTGTATAATAATAATATTAATTCAATTATATTAAATAAAATAAAGTTTTTTTTAAACCCAAGTGTCCCCTCAAAATCATTCAAATTTACCCTAATTCGTATTTA
>JBBPBP010009780.1:13904016-13923630 GCA_037974735.1 Cicer chorassanicum
GTACGTCCAGTCCTCTTGCTCACCACAAGAGATTTTCTTCACTATCTGTCAGAATATGTACAAGTCCTCACCCTGGGACCTTGGCTACAATCTTCTAACAAACTATCTATGATAGAACACTACTATCTTAGATATAACACTTAAAGAAAGTACAACTTTCTTTTACAAACACTTGTTGTTTTGATAAGGGTATAGGAATAGAAGGGAGGTAGAATGATAAATAATTCAAGATTTATTCAAGTACTTTGAGAACCTTAAGGATATGAAAATGATATGCAGGTACTTGAATTTCTGAAAATGACTTAGAGAAAAATTCAGAAAATTTAGTTCAAAGTCTTTGAAATTGTGTAATTCGAATTCGTAATTTGAATATGAAGTTATGACCTATTTATAGTCCTCAAACATCTCTTTAGATTCGTGGCCTTTGATCCAAGAGGTTTGAGGAAGAATTGCAATGTTTTAAATTGAATTCAGAACTGAAACATTGCATTTCTTCCAGTTGTATTCGATTACATGATATCTGTATTCGAATACAACTTGCTGCAACGTTAAAAATTATTCAAATTTTTCACTGTGTAGTCGAATACAGATGAGATGGCCTAGCCTCTGACTTAGCAATTTTTCATCTGTAGTCGAATACAGATGAGATGGCCTAGCCTCTGACTTAGCAATTTTCATCTGTATTCGAATACAGCTTGGTTGTATTCGAATACAGTATTGTTTTTAGTCAAAAATAAAGATTCTAACATTTTGAAAATATTATTTTGGACTTTTGAAAATATTGTTTATGCATATGCAAAGTATGTAAGGTTCTCTTGTAGTTGAATTATGACTTGAATTATTTTACCTTTATATAATCTATTTGTTTGTAATTCATCAAAGGATGTTTGAAAATGAATTGGAGGAATTCTTCTTTTTGTTGCTTTGTCACCATTGGTCTTTGTGTATAATCAAAAACATGTTGTTTACATTCTCCCCCTTTTTGATTATGACAAAACCATTGTTGTTGTTTTTGATGACTCCCCCGTAAGATATGCATAGTGTACTCCCCCGGTAATGTATGCAAACTTGTGTGTTGAGTACCTACATTTAAATATTAACGGACAGCAACAAGCAACAAAATACATAGTTTTTCTCCCCCTTTTGACATGATCAAAAAGAAGAATACCAGCAATAGGAAAGTAAGAGATTTAACACAAGAAATGTAACAGAAACCAAGAAGGATCACTTTGATATAAGCAATCAGATGAAGTCATAAAATTCAGACAATAATAGCAAAGTTAATCGGAAAGTAGCAAAGATTACATTAAGCAAAATAGAAAGGAAAGTCAATCCTAGTAACATAAAAAACGAACTAGTCCTAGGAAACGAAGTACAAATCAGCGACAATCAGGAGGTAGATGGAGGTGATCAATTTTATCGGCGATGATACATATCTCGTGGACCAGGCTGTCGTGATTGGTAGCGATGGTGGATTCGAGAGCTTGAAAGCGAGCATCGACCGAAGTGGTAAATCCTGAGAAGCAGGTCTGAAGAGAATCAAGTTTAGCCATAATCATGCGGTTAGACACCTGAGCATCAGCAGAGGCAGTATCGTCAGCAGCATCATCTGTAGGAGCAGCAGCAGGTGCAGAGGTGTCGGCAGGAACACCAGCAGATGTCTGACCGATATCGCTCAGATGGATGTATTTTTGCAGCGGTTCACTCCAAACAATTTTCATGCTGGGAAGAACACCTAAATCCAGCAGGTTATCCTTAGTAACCGTATACATAACTTCCTCAGAAAAATCCACCCCAAAGTGTTCAAGAATGCGAGAAACTTCCTTAGCATAGGGCAATCCAACAGCTTCACGAGAGACAAACATGACTGACTTAACAAAATATGCCCAGTTAAGAGGAAGACCTTCATACATGTAGTACAGAATCTGAAGTTCGAACTCAGAAATTTGAGAATAGTTACCGGCCTTAGGAACCAAAATGTAGCTTAAGAAGTAATGAAGCAGACGATAGTCGACAGTTAAATTTCCAACACTAAATCGTTGCTTTGCAAAGGTGGAGCTAGCCTGAAGTTGCTTGCGTTCCACGGTTTGTTTGTCAAAGCGACACAGAGCCACATAAGCATCAAATTTCGAGACACTATACCATTTGCATAAATTAGTCGGACTGGTTTTCTGGCCGATATCAGGTATTTTCAAAATGTCACCAATAATATGAGAATCAAGTTCAATGGTTTTTCCTTTGACACGAGAAATCAACATTTTGCCATCCCGACGAAGATTACAATAAAAGACTCGAACCAAATCAGGATATATCGGACCTTTGTAAGCAATAAAGTCCTCAATATGTTGAGCCCTAATTAAAGCAGGAAATTGAAAAGCAGAGAACGAATCTAAAGTACCGAATTTGGGAACGATGAGCCTCTTGTCGGAGTAAAGTGTGCGAAACCGAGTAATTTCTTCGGGAGAGTGCAGGAGACGAGATAAATCTGTCACATTGGTACTTTTGGTACGTCTCTTGGAAGGACCCACGCTTGCATGCTTGGTGCGAGGTCCACGTTTGCGTGCGTTTTCAACAGTGTTGGAGATGTTTGACATGTTTGTTGGGGTTTTAGAGTTCGGGATTCGAGACTGAGTTGGGAAAGTGAAGGAAATTTGGGGGTTAGGGTTTTTGAATTCGCGAATCTGAAGAAAGGGATGAATGATTTCGCAATTAATTGGAGAAGAACAAGGTTTGGGAAGGCAATCGTGAATGAACGAAACAATTGTGAAGTTTGATTCGTAGATATGATAGGGATGGAGAGGCGAGCTCGAGAGGAATGAGGACAGTGTATTCGAATACCTACTGTCACAGCTTTATATATGACAGAAAACTGCGAATCTGTATTCGAATACAGTGTGAGGGTAATCGAATACAGTTTTCTAGAATCATCTGTATTCGAATACAGGTTGATTGTATCCGGCTACGACTTCCAAATTTTTGAAACAGACATGATTTTAACAAGCAGAACATAACTCAAACTTTATATAATCACATAAATAACATGTAGACATAGTCAACTGAATTCTAATATGTGAAGACAAGAATTAACTCATACCTTTGACATGATGATAACAATTTACCTTATGTTTAAAGATCACTTTCACTTAAGATGCCGAGTTCGCGTCGTATTTTGAAGAAGGAGTCTTTAGGAAGTGGTTTAGTAAAGATGTCCGCAAGTTGGTTATGAGTATCCACAAAGGTTACTTTTACATTCCCTTTAAGCACATGATCGCGCAGAAAATGGTGTCGTATATCAATGTGTTTGGTCCGAGAATGCATGATTGGATTCTTTGAAATATTGATTGCACTAGTGTTGTCGCATCGTGCTATCTTTCTTTCTGAAGTTCTTCTTCTTGAAACTTCTGTTATTTTTAAGAAATTTACCGAATTTCTTGACAAGGAAGTTGATGTTTTCGTCGTCATCAGAAATTTCTTCTTTGACTACTTCCTTTGATTCGGTCTTTAGAGCAATATTTTTGCTTTTCTTTTCTTGGGTTTCATTTTGCTCTAATTGTCCAAGTTCTATTTCATGTTCTTGTAGTTTGCCAAATAATGCAGAAAGTGACATTTTGGACAAACTCTTCTTTTCTGATATCGCTGTCACCTTTGGTTGCCACGCCCTAGTTAGTGATCGTAATACTTTCAGATTCAATTCATCGTTGGAGAAGACCTTTCTGAGGGCTGTCAAATGATTTGTCAAGTGGGAGAATCGTTTCTGCATGTCTAATATAGTTTCTCCAGGCTGCATACGAAACAATTCATATTCTTGAGAAAGTGTATTTAGTTTGGATCTTTTTACCTCTATGGTGCCTTCATGGGTTACTTCCAATGTGTCCCATATTTCCTTGGCTGTTTTACAGTGAGATATGCGGAAAAATTCATCCATACCAAGTGCTGATTGTAGAATGTTTTTAGCCTTTTTATCAAACAGCACTTTTCTTTTATCGTCATCGGTCCAAGAATTCTTTATCTTAATTTCTTCTTTGTTGTTGATGACTGTTGTTGGAATGTAAGAACCATTTTCGACAGCATCCCATATTTCGTCTCCCTGTGCCTCAAGATATGCTTGCATGCGTATTTTCCAGAAATCGTAATGTTCACCGACGAAACATGGTGGTTTGTTACTACTGCCACCGTCTCTGAAAACAGGTTGTGCGGAAGCCATGGATTATTGATCGAGGAGTAAGTTACCTTGAACCTGCTCTGATACCAATTGTAAGATCAGATGTGCACCTAAGAGGGGGGTGAATTAGGTGTTTGGTTATTTTGACAGTTTTTAGAATTTTAGTGATTGATTTTTGCGTTTAATGTTGGTAGATGAAGAAGTAAATAACAGTAAGTAAATGAACACTGCAAATTTATCCTGGTTCCCCTAATAACCAAGGGTACGTCCAGTCCTCTTGCTCACCACAAGAGATTTTCTTCACTATCTGTCAGAATATGTACAAGTCCTCACCCTGGGACCTTGGCTACAATCTTCTAACAAACTATCTATGATAGAACACTACTATCTTAGATATAACACTTAAAGAAAGTACAACTTTCTTTTACAAACACTTGTTGTTTTGATAAGGGTATAGGAATAGAAGGGAGGTAGAATGATAAATAATTCAAGATTTATTCAAGTACTTTGAGAACCTTAAGGATATGAAAATGATATGCAAGTACTTGAATTTCTGAAAATGACTTAGAAAAATTCAGAAAATTTAGTTCAATGTCTTTGAAATTGTGTAATTCGAATTCGTAATTTGAATATGAAGTTATGACCTATTTATAGTCCTCAAACATCTCTTTAGATTCGTGGCCTTTGATCCAAGAGGTTTGAGGAAGAATTGCAATGTTTTAAATTGAATTCAGAACTGAAACATTGCATTTCTTCCAGTTGTATTCGATTACATGATATCTGTATTCGAATACAACTTGCTGCAACGTTAAAAATTATTCAAATTTTTCACTGTGTAGTCGAATACACTTTTGTGTAGTCGAATACAGATGAAGAGTTTTAGCTACTGACTTGGCAATTTTACATCTGTAGTCGAATACAGATGAGATGGCCTAGCCTCTGACTTAGCAATTTTTCATCTGTAGTCGAATACAGATGAGATGGCCTAGCCTCTGACTTAGCAATTTTTCATCTGTAGTCGAATACATATGAGATGGTCTAGCCTCTGACTTAGCAATTTTCATCTGTATTCGAATACACCTTGGTTGTATTCGAATACAATATTGTTTTTAGTCAAAAATCAAGATTCTAACATTTTGAAAATATTATTTTGGACTTTTGAAAATATTGTTTATGCATATGCAAAGTATGTAAGGTTCTCTTGTAGTTGAATTATGACTTGAATTGTTTTACCTTTATATAATCTATTTGTTTGTAATTCATCAAAGGATGTTTGAAAATGAATTGGAGGAATTCTTCTTTTTGTTGCTTTGTCACCATTGGTCTTTGTGTATAATAAAAAACATGTATTTTTACATGAAGGACCAAATCGGGAAGGAAAAAAAAAGACAAATGACTAAATCGTTAACCGAAATTAAGTTAAGGGACCACGAGTGGTATCTAACCCAAAATATATTCTCTCTCTTCCTCTCTTCTTCGTTGAACCTAACAGATCTTTTGAAAAGACACTTCTTCTAAATCCTATCAATGTGCATGCACTTGAACGTTCAATTTCTCACAATTAGAAGAAATTGGAAGAATCACTCCAATAAAGGATAGCCACACTTTGTATTGTTTTCTCTTAAAAATTTGGCTCACTGAAAAAGAAAATCAGATTATTTTTTTTTTAATCTAGATTGTGTTTCTTGAAGAGATGAATGATGAATAAAATTGTTCACTTCTAAATGATGGAACATGTTGGTATTTATAAGATATAACTAAGTTTTGAAAAGACAATACAAGGCAGCTGAAATATCTAGCTTTTAACCGACAAAATTGAATTATGAAACTCGTGTATGTTGACTCACGCATGGTTTGAATTGATTAACAAGTGATTTAGAAGTCAAAGATTGCAACCCTGAACTACATAAGTCTACACATACAATGTATAAGTTGATTCATTCAACTTACAGAGAGAGTTTAGTAAGTTCATTCACAAGTGAGTCGAATCACTTGCATAAAAAATCCCGAATCAGGATCAGATCATATATAAGTTGATACATGTAACCTCTAAATCAATTCATGCTTTCAAAAATCACATGGAAATGGTTTTCAATGAAATGCATGACTTTCATCATATTCCTAACATGCGCCTATTCTGAAAACACTATTCCAGACCTTTAATGGATATTAAGAGTTAGAGGATCAATAAAAGCACACACAACCATATATACTAAACCTAATTTTGAAAGACATCAAAACAATTAGTCTAATATAAGGAGACTTGCACTTACAATAGAGGGTTAGACTGACCCATCTGACATATCTAGACACAAGACTTCTTTAAGCAACTGAAATATCTAACTTTTAACTGACAAAACTGAATTTTGAAACTCGTGTATGTCGACTCACACAGGGCGTGAATCGAGTCATAAGTGATTTAAAAGTCAAGAATTGCAACCCTAAATTGCATAAGTCGACTCATACAATGTATAAGTTGATTCATTCAACGTACAAGGAGTTTAGTTAGTCGATTCAACATACATCAAATCATTAAGTCTAATATAGGAAGGCTTGCATTCACAACAACGGATTAAGCTGGCCCATCTGACATATCTAGACACAAGACTTCTTTAGGTCCTATAAAAGACATTTAAGCTCTCCCTCCCTTGTGGTTTGCACCACCACTGTGTTTCTGCTTGCATAGACATTATAGGGTTACAAATTTATTCTAAATTTCGATGATAATATGTTAAAAGCACCCTCCAATAGGTATTCTTATAATCCTTTAAGGTGTTTAACTTGTTATTAGATCTATGGTTAATGATTTAATCAAAATATACTATTTGGAATTGTTATATTAGAAGGATAATTTTAAATTTATTTGCAGTTTTGTTCCCCTTATTTTCACCAATTTGTAGAATTGGTCCCTATATTTTAAAATTCGACAATTTTGGTCCCTTTTTAAGATTTTATAACTAAAAAATGGTTATTTGACATATTTTAAATAACGTGATATACGATCATAATGTAGAATCATATAGATGCATTAATTATTTATATGTTATTAATTAAATTACAAAAATAAATAATTTAAAATATTGAAATTGAAGTTTGAGAGTTTCACAACATTTCCATAAATATTAATCATTTAACATTATCGTATCATATGTTATGTTTTTTAAAATGTATCACATTAGCATTTTCTAGTTACAAAACCGTAGGGAGGGGCCAAAACTATTGGATTTTTAATTAGGAGGACTACTTTACAAATTTTTAATCAGGAGGACTAATTTACAAATTGATAAATATAAGAGGAGAAAAACTATAGTTAAACCTTATTTTTATAAGAAAAAACTCTTGTATCCCTAACAACCCCTTGGAAGAAAAACCACACATAAATCACGTTAGTTTTGGTTTGTATTTAAACATCGAAAGGAGTCACAACTATAGCTGTACAGTTAATTCTTATTGGTCTATAAAATGTTAACAAAATTTAAATTTCATGTATATTAGCAATGCTATTGAATTCCAAAACAATTATATCCTTTTAAAGTACATGGATACACTGGCATGTAGATGTATAGTAGCAACAACTTTAGTAATACTTTAAAACAAAAACAATTGATACAACAATCCAACTACTGCATCATTCCTCTTTCGGAATCGAGAACTGCAGAAATAAATAAAGGTTACAATCAAACAAAGGTGAAAAATCTGGAGAACTGGTGATTATCAACAACCAAAAGAAATTTATAATCCAAACCAATGCCAAAAATTAAGATGATGGCTGTGTACAGCTTTAACTAGAGAAGCCTAAGATGAGCTGTATCATTCAGCTTTTTTATCTGCCAACCAGATCTCAGAGAATGCTGCAACACAGTCACTGAAGAGTCTTCTATGCAGAATTTATGTGACATCTGAGAGCTACATCCAAGAAGACCAGTAAGGAGACACTTGATTGGCACAGAATGAGTAAATAGTCCTATACAAGAAACAGATGGTGAAAAGCTGCTGAAACTAGAACTATGCAGTGAACTTTGGTGGTTTATGTTGCTAGAAGCAATTTCGTCTTCGATCTCATCTCCAGTGGTTGTCACAAATTGTAACCTGCTTTTACCAGATTTTTTCCTCGAGAACGCAGGTCGATGTCTGTTGAGAGAATCCCATTGGTTTGAATGGAGAGAAGGTGGTCCATCTTGGTCATGAATTGAGTTTGTCATAGCATGGGAATTGTGCTGAGAAAATGCCTGGCTGTCATTTTGATGTGATGAGAAAACTAATCTCAATTTTTCATGTAATCCCAGGACAGTATCGTTTAAAAAGCGAATCATCCGGAATTCGACTTGTCTAAGTGATTCTCCAGAAGGTGCAGTAAAATCTGGTTGGAACCGGTCAATGTATCCCATAACTTCAGGTGTGTATGTTTCTGATCGAAGGCAGCCCTCCCAATTTCCTTGGCTAATCTCGGAAAGAGAATCTGACGATTGAATTTGTTCCTCTGAAAAATTGACTTCCTGTTCATTGAAACATTGGTCATAGAGTAAGATTTATTGCACAAAATTTTAAGATGTAATTAATCTATTTGTCATCTGCAGTTATGCAACCATTAGAAGTAAAATTCCAAAAACACATGAAGTTCAGTGTAAGACAATCATGCAACTATATTTATAGAAAGTAGTATGTGTTCAAATTAAATACCCATTGTTTATTTGTTCAAATTAAAAATCAAACCAAACGTCAAAAACCGACCACAATTGGTTCGGATGATGGGTTTTACTTTTGAAAACCGAGCATCTGGTTACCCGACCTGAGTACATGTGTCTTTTTAAAAAACTGCTTAATGTAAGTGATCGCGAAAAACTACCTCACCCACATCACATTTCTAGTTTTTATTTCCACCTAACTTAAACCCTAAAGTCTCTACCTCAGTAGTTATAGCGGCATGCCGCCACCCCCTTTGTAGCCTTCTCCTCCTTCGTCACTACACGGTCGCGTCGTCCCACATCTTCTCCTCCTACTTTGTCCCACGACCTTCTGCTTCTCTGCCCCACACGTTCTCCTTGGTGCGCCGTACATAGGCTTTCACAATTCGTCTGTTGCTTCTGCTCTCACTGGTTTACAAGTAACAGCAACCCACTCACCACACTTTCTCTGCCGCTTCTGCTCTCTCCTTGTCTGTTAGGTTTTCTAGTGTATCTTGTCTAACATTCTCCTAGAGTGAAATTTCAAATGGCTAGTTTCTTCACTTTTCAAGATTTGAATTGTTAAGTTGCTAAAGATTTTGGTTTATATTTTGAATTGTATGTTTGAATTGGTTTGTATTCTAAGTTCAAAGTGATAGAGAGGCAGAGGAAGAGGCAGAAGAGCTATGTTAAAAAATACCAATTTTTTCCAGTTTTCTTCCCCCCCATAATTTTCGTAAGCTAAATCGATCACCCGAACTGAATCAATCCGTATTTCATCATGTTTGTTTGGTTCGGGTACATCGACAAAATTCAAACTACAAGATGAAGAGTTGAGTAAAGCTTTGGAACTGCTGCTGACTCCCAAAAGTTCTTTCAAACTTTAAGCTCCAGCCACTTGATCCGCACAGCATTATTGTCAGTAGATTCTCCAGCAATGTCCAAAACCAAGAAAACCAAAAACTCCCACCTGCATCATGTGGCTGAAAGCATAAAGACACATCACCCAATTCTGCCTTGAACTATTGGAAGAACTTCTGCTTCAGGGTTCCCTTGCAGATTGGGCATCTTGTTAATTTCTGCCAATATTTGTTTCCTATTATATTTGGTATAAATTACGAAGTTGCTGATTGTATATTATAATTAGAACCATTGTGTAGTTAATAGTTGTAAAGGAGTCGCTTATAATAGTTATTGAGTCTACCAATGCAGCCTGTGCTCGGTTAAGTTACACCTTCTTGCGTCTGCTTGCATTACTCATGGGTTTCCGGTTCATGATTCCTGTTTCTTGTCTCGGTTTTGTTCATGGTTCTTGCTCCAGGTTCAGCACTCACTCAAGTGGAACACTCCTAGTTCTTGTTGTTTGCAGTTTTTGATCTGTGATTGCTGGTTTGGGCTTCTTCTCGGGACTTGCATCTCTAAAAGCCATTTCTTCATCTCCCTACTTTGGGCACCTGGGTCATGCTAGTAACCGTACTTTCTACCAAAGCTTCAAGTTCAAACATCAACCCACTTTATAAGCTTCTGGATAGAAACGGGTGGCTGATTTTCCCATTTCTTCTCCTTGTGAAATGCACAACAGGAGTATCGCTCTTTCCCCAACAGTTGGTGCAACTGTCTCACATTGCTCCACACACTCTGTTAGCAACGTTTCACTCTTTTTTGCACCCAGTTGACATACATGGAGTTGCTTCTTTTCCCTCTGTTTAATAATATCAGATCACTCACATGGGCACCAAAGGGATCTAAAGTGGCTTCCTTTATCTAACTGCCTTGTTTGTCTTTTAGGGGCAACCTGATTTATGCCAAGATTTGAAGCCTTCTAATTGAACTTACTTTTAGCTTTCTTGCCACAAAATTTGGGATTAAATCAAGGCATCTTCAATTAGAATATGAATTCATCCTCCCAATCTTTTTTTTCTTCTGACTCGTGCATGGCTGGCTTCTCTATGGCACCGGCATATTCAAATCCATCTCCGTTCCACCTTAGCCAAACTGCATGAACCCTTTTCCTTGACCACATTTTTTATAAAAGAAAGATGGTTGTCCTAACCCTATTACGCACTCTACTTTTCTCCGCCACTGGCCAATAAAGTGTGTCCTCCACCATATCCATCTTAATGTTTGTTTGACTAGTTGTTTTTACTTCCATAAAATCAACTTCTTCCCTATTCTTCAAACCTTCGTCTTTCCTCCTATTTTCTAGCTCCAAAAAGTATAATCCCACATCATGGACCAAACTGGCAGGTCCAGCACCTACTTTAGTTTAGAACTGCTTGAGCACTGCCTTTAAGAAGCTTTCCCACATTGCCTAAGGATTTATTAAGATCCAGTAATTGGCAGAAGATAGTGTATAAGAGAAAGAAAGGAAATGAATGAGCATTATTTCTAGAAATCGGAAAAGCAAGGTGAACTTGCATCTTACAAAGGGAACACCCTCATCAACCAGCCTATTTCCTATTTACTACTCTTTTATCAACTGTGTCAGCTGACTACTACCTGCCAAACAACTACCATAAACACCTAACTTCTTGTTTCCTCTTTTCCCCCTAGACAGACTCTGTCAAATAAACTGCCCAAATGTAATATCTTATATCTCCTTCAAAATACAAGAACCTCTAAAGTTTCCTCTTTGAATGCATTCCTTAAGCTTGATAGCTCTATTCAAAATTCTTCAGGCAAATGCTTCTCAATTCTTGCAGACTAAGAGCAACTCTCTGGATTAGAGAGTTCTCAAACCAGTAGATAAAATTGGTTTGGAGATTACGAGACAATTAGTACGAGAGTTGCAGAATATTATTACTGTTCGTGCTCGCCCCGGAACAACAGAGAACTCAAATTAGCAGGAGAAGCAATTACTCAAAAAGCTGTATATGCAGGAATCAAAAGCATGTTCTTACAAGGTCTGCCTCTCAACTAACAAGGCCTGATTAACGGGGTTGGTCCAATTGATTCCTCGGGCCCACTCGTATCCTTATTTCTCCTGTTTTAAGCCTTCAAAGAGTGCTAGAAATTCCTTCCCATCATTCTATACTGTCATCAACACTTTTCTGCAAAAAATCATTTACCGTCTAGTCTAGCAATAAAATCACAATTACCATTGATTATGTTGACAGCAGTTAGTTCTAAAAATATTCTAGAAGAAGGAAGAATTTAGAAACTGAAACAGATCACTACAATATGATTTTATTCTAATAAATTCTATTTCTGGGACAGAATCAAATCTCTTGATTTGATCTGATTCCCTTTTATTTTATTTCCTTCCCGTATATCTGGTCCTGGGGAAGCTCACCATGGTAAAATTGCATTCAGTGGAGAACAGCACCCCACAGAAAACGATGGTAACAAGGATCCCTCTTCCACGACCCCTAAAAATTATTGTGGCTCAAAAATTACAATGTCACCAATTCATATCTGACTCCCTGTCCATAAATTCTGAGAGCTACTTTTAACCCCCTATGTTTCTAAACAACCACAGCTTTGTCCAGAAGTACACATTCGGAGGGAAAAAAAACTGTTTTTTCCAGATGTGTCTAAAGGGTATGTGGGGAGTGGAAAAAGAAGCTCCCCAAATTATGGCCTGCAGCTGTTGATTCAAAAGTTGAATGGTAGAAATTATGTTGAATGGGCTCAATCTATGAAACTAGCCCTTGATGGGAAGGGAAAATTGGGCTGAACCAGAAAAGACAGATTCATCTCAAAATGGAAATAGAAAATTCCTTAGTAATTGGTTGGCTGATCAACTCAATGGATTCCCCTATTGGGAAGCCATATTTATTCCTCTCAATTGCAAAGGATGTCTAGGAGGTCGTTCGAGATTGTTATTCAGGTCGTGACAATTGCTCTCAAATTTGTGAACTCAAAACTAGGCCATCACAGTCCAAACAAAGGGATGAGAATGTCACAACATTTTAAAACCTCATGGTTACCCTTTGGCAAGAGTTGGACCAGTGCTATATAGTCAATTGGGAAAATTCCATTAACGCCACCGAATTCAAGAAGAGAGAAGAGAATGACAGAGTCTACATGTTTCTAGCAGGTCTCAACCAAGAATTAGATGAAGTTTGCGGTTGGATTTTCGGCAGAGAACCATTACCATCAATGCAAGAAGTGTTCTCTAAAGTAAGGACAACTCCCTTTAGAGTGTACGTAATGTAAGTAATATCAACTATTGATAAATATAATATTTTCATTTCTTGAGGTTACAAAATCAAATTCTTACTACTTAGCTGACACCTAAGTTAGTGGTTGATATAACATGCATATTTAAAACAAATCATGGTTGCATTAAAATATAAATACTTGATTTTCTCATTATTAGTTGAAATTACTTAATTTACTCCTATGCAACACCAATAATTATTTAAGAAAATGGAACTAGTTAAATGTAACCACATTTGTCAGTATCGTGTCAATGTCCAAAAACAACAAGCATCAAATACGGACACGTCTTTAGTTGAAAGTGTCAATGCTTCTCTCCTCACTCTTAAGAAGTAAATTTTAGTTTGATACCTTAGCATAATATTCCAATTGGAATGAAATACATGCAAAATAACGGAATAGTTGATGTATCTGGTATTAAATCAAGACCAAATACATGAACTTTTCCATTAATATTTTTGCTTATATTTCATTCCGCTGAAAGTATAATTCAACTTACACAAACTAATGCAGTAACATAGAACTAAGTTACTTCAATTCAATCATATAATCAACAAAATAAAAACTGAAATTAAGAGAATCACCTTACACACGGAAACCGCAGTTGACCTAGCTCGATCCAACGGAGAACAATAAACAGCATTAAACCGAACCCCTTGAGATTTAAGAAACACAGCCAAAGCCCTCGCCTGCCGCTTCCCATTCGGCGTCAACATCGCAGCCGGACACCTACCACCGACCAAATCCGTCGCCAAATTCAACTCACACTCACCATGACAGATCAAAAAAACCTCCACAACCTCATCCTCCACCGCCGCCCCACTGGCCGACGAGAATCCACGCGAGAACATCACCGGCGGAGGGGACTGCAACGGCGTAGTCGGCGGCGGAGCGAGAACATTGTAAGGATCCCAAACCTTGATTGAAGGACCGAGACGCGGTGTTCCGAGAGATGAAAGTTGCGGAGAAAGCGGAGATGCTGACGCGTGGCATGGAAGCATCTCTGGTTCTTGTTCTAGAACCTTCTTAACAATTAGATGGTTGTTTAATTGGGACCCACTTATGTGGCCGTTAATGTTCCTGTCTTCATCTTCTTCTTGTTCTTCTTCTTCATCTTCGCTATCATTTCCCCCTTCAACTGAGTGATTCGCACCCATTTTTTATTTATTTATTTATTATTGTTGTTGTTGTTCCTCAAAACGACGTCGTAGATCTTTATAATCGGTGAGATTTGATTTGAAGTTAATTGAATCTGTGTTTTATTGAGATTGAGATTTTCTGAGGAATATGAAGTGAGAGGTGAAGATAAGTTATGGGAAATGTGTTTGTAATAGAAATTGGAAATCGTTTCGTTGGTAGATTTGTAAGAGTGGGTTAATGAATGAATGAAAGTAAAGAGAAGTAGATCTGTGTGTGTGTTGGTGGGAATAGGAGGAGGGTGGATGAAGAAGAATCTAAAACGGATTCGCAGACTATACAATACACTAAGAAGTTTTGTACATTAATTATTTTTTAAATGAAGTTTTTTTTTTTGACGGAATAAGAAGATTTTTGTATATTTAAAAATGAAAATTTATGAGAAAATGTAAATTTATTTTTTATTTAAGTTATCTTAAATGATACTAATACCCTTTTTACTTTTGAAAAAACTCTCACCTTCCCCCGACTAAAAAGTTTTGCGTTAAACATTTTTTTACCACACTTACATATATTCATGTTATTTATAAGACATATAATTTTTCGCTTTAATTTGTAGAGGTACGACCATATGTCGGATATTTGCAATTTTGAAAAGTATAATTATGTTAATAGTAGCACAACTGAAGTGTGTATTCTAACGTTTTTTAATAAATGACAAATAAAGTTGAAAGAGTGGCATAAAACAAATGTTATGCAAAAAAAATTTAGTAAGTATAGAGAGATGTGTGTTTTTTAAAACTAGAGAGAGTGTTAGTGTCATTCAAGGTAATCTTATAGGAGCTAAATCCAATTTTCCCTATTAATAATGACGACATGAATGATTGTGATCGACTATTTGTATAAAATAGTTTTACTTTGTATACTCTTAATCTCATAATATATTGACTTGTTTGAATAATAGTATAGAAGAATTTTCTAAAATTTATTGTAAGATTATAGTTCAAAAATGATATAAAAATTCTATTTTTTTTTTATTTACAAAAAGAGGGTCTAATTCTTAACAATAAAACCAAAGAAACTAAGAAACAATATAGATGTTCCTAGGTGCATATCCGGTCATCCAATCTAATCTAATTTGCATTTTGATCCAACTCATTTAAATTTGGGTCTAACCCGAAATAACTAATTGAAATCCAATTATATTCGGTTCGGGTATCGAATTTAATTTTTTGAACTCGCGAAGGCAACTCATTGACGTGACACATATATTTTTATTTATTTATTTACTATTGATGTATAGTTAAAATTTAGTTGTTAGATTATGATTGAGATTTTGTTGCTTATTTAATTAATTTAAGTGTTTTGTTGTGTTTGTAGATGCATTTTAAGTATTAAATGATATGTTGCGATATAGTTTTATTATTATTTAGATATACAAGTATTTAAATTTAATTGCATTTAAAAAAAAAAATTATTACTCGTGAACCCAACCTAACTCGCTCATAATTGGGTTGGTTTTGTTTGGGTTTAATGCAAAAATCATGGGTAGAGAGCTCAACCCAATCCAAATAAAATTGATCGGTCAGGTATCGGATTTGATCAAAAACTATCAAACCCAACTTGTGTACACCTCTACCTCTAAATATGACGAACTTGGACGTGCCAGTCTAATGCTTAGAGCCTTTGGATGCATTTCACTAAAGTGGGAAAAACCCATTCGATGATACAATTCTCCAACACCATGTCGATCAAGATTTTTGAATTACCATCCGCAATAAGTCGTGAAATATGATCTCTCCATGCCATATCCAACCCAAGGTATAAACCCACATCTCAACATGAAAAACGACGCACATACCAATCTTCTTTGTGTATCCTTTGATCCAACGACCATCAGAATTGCAAAAAAGACTGTCACACCCCAAAGCCTCAAGGTTCCCTTTGCAAATGCCATCACTGTTCAACTTTATCCAACCCTTAAGCGGCCTCATCCAACAGATGTAGATTGTCTCCTTAACCTGATGACTTTAATGAAAATGAGGATGATTACAATAATCAATATCTTTAGAGTATTTCAGAATAGCCCCCACAGGATCAATTGGTCTCTCAAAATCAACATAAAAATTGCTTTATTCCTCAACGTCCAAAGGATCCAACATGTTGTTATGAAGATTGTTTGACAACGATCATTTCGAGCTCCACTCCAATTCTTGTTAAGGTTGCTGCAAATTTATTTTCTGCAATCAAAAGAAAAGATATGTCATTAGAAGGAATAAGTTGAAACCATACTTGAGTAGCCTGCACATAGCACACACAAAACATGAAGGGTAGTCTCATCATCCCTCCCACATCTAGGATTAGAAAGTGAAATTCATACTCCCATCTATACCTCCTAAAGTTGGTGAGAATACGTTCTTGCACCGCCAACCACACAAAGGTCTGGATGCAATGGTGACTTTTCCACCTCCACACAATCGTCCAATTGGTATCTACAATGGTGCTACTTTCATGCTGCAAATCATAAGTACTCTGAACTGTAAAGTGGTGTGTGTTAATGCCTCCCACCCTAGAGTATTGAGCTTGTCCGCGTTCGAATGAGGCAGGAACGTAAGCATTTGATGCACAATCAAAGCTGATAGATTACTGTATAGAAAATTCACATTCCACTCCCCCTTCAGGGTTACAGCCTCCCTCATGGATATAGCGGTACCAACGAAATTACTCTAGGCTAAAAGAAGAAGTTGGGTATCATGTGAAACTTAGTTTGCCTCTCATCACCAATTTGTTTGACAACATGACTCTAAAAGTCGCTCCACTAGCTAGATAAAGCTTTCCACGATTGTGAATCATAAGGCTAAGAACTGTAGGATAAGTTAAGATCATTGTTCCTTTCATATTTACTAATAAGAACCTTGCACCAAAGATCATCCGGTTTTTGTATCAGATTTCATGACATCTTCATGAGAAAAGCCTCATTCAAATGGTAGAGTTTCTTCATACCTAAACCACCATTAATTTTTTGTTGACAACACATGTCCCAACCAACATGATGGACCATATGACCTTTTTTCTGAATCGCCCTACACAAAACCTAGTTGAATCTTCTCAATCTCATCACAAACACCTTTGGGGATTTTTGTATATTGCATATGATAATACATAATAAAGCTAATAATTGACTTAGAAAGAGTTATTCTGCCAGCCAAACTTAAGCATCGTTGTTTCCAACCACTCAACTTATTTTGAATTTTATGAACAATGTTGTTGAAATGGCCTCTTCTACTTCTCCCCGAAGTGAAATTAGCCCCCCAAGTATCTACCCAAACTATCGACCTAGGAGAAGCATGTGTGCTGGATAATATCATTCTAAAGTTGGTTGTTGTAACGCCCCGAATTTTTAATCCAAAACGTTACTTAAAAAAATACTTATTGTTTAGAAAAGTTTATGAATTTTTTTTTGAATACTTAGCATTTATTCATTTAAATAATTAGTAAGAAACACGTTATTTAATATCATTAAGAAAGTATTTATTCAAAATTTAAAACAAAGTAAAGGCAATTATTCCTAACGGAAGGGAACCACTTCCGTATTTCTAAAATTCTAGTACATTTTAAAAGTTTGTGACAAAAGATTAAAAAAAAAACTTAGTGTTGACACCTAATTTTGTCCGCTTGTTATTTATTTACCTATTTATTTATTTTTTACTTTTTATTAAAAAAAAGGGGAAATAATAATAATAAATGTATAGAAATATAAAAATAAAAATAAATAATTAAGGCTTTAAACTTTAAACAATCACATATGTTCCCAGTTTTTTGCCTCTAATTCTTGTTTAGACTCTTTTATAAAAAATAGAAAAATAAAAAAAATATATATATAAAAATATATAAAAAAAATAAATAAATATACATAACTGTATGAAAGAAACTGAAAAGAAATGGATTGATTGTCATAAAAATCGGTATAATGAGGATCAATTGAATGGATTGATGGTCATAAAAATCGGTATAATGATAATCAATTGAAAGAAAAGAAACCACAAAGAAAGAGATTAATAGTAATAAAATGGTGATCAATTGTCAATTATTCCCTTGTCTTTTGTAACCTGCCGCCGGATGAAATTCATCCTCGCTCGCCGCGCCACATCTCACCTCTTTTTTTTGTTATTATTATATTTTTCGTTACGTTGTTTATTTAACAAAAATTAATTTTTCTTTAAAAGAAAAATAAAAAGATCCAATCCGCGAACAAACATCTCACCTTTTTTTTGTTATTATTATTATCACTATTACCATTATTACTATTATTATTATTATCACTATTATGCTGTTAATTTATTTTGATATGTATATATATAAAGTAAAATTAATAATAAAATCAGTCAACACATAAATATTTTCTACCCAAGAACTACGTGTGTTTTGATTTCCCTATTGCACCTGGGGATACGTAGGAGCAAGGTTTTTTCCTTGTCAAACCAAATTAATAAAAAAAAATTTCCTTCTTTTTATTAATGTAAATAATTTATTTATTTTTTTTATTATTCTTTTTTGGGGTAAAAATAAATTAATAAATAAATAAGTAGTTTGTATACAATTAATTATAGGGTAAACGTTTAACGGACGTTGTAGGGTGCTAATACCTTTCCTACTCGTAATCGACTCCCGAATCTGAATTTTTTGTTCAAAAATCATTATTTTAGGTTTTATCCAATTTTTTTCCTTTGAATAAAATAAAATTGGTGGCGACTCCTTTTTCGCGAAAAAAACTGGACGCGACAGCTGGCGACTCCACTGGGGACTTTCGAGAGTCAAGCCCAATTTAATTAATTGTATATGATTATTTATTATTTTATTTATATTACCCCAATTGTTTTATTTGTTTTGATATATTGTTAATATAATTATATATGTCTTGTTAATTTATTTTCATTGTGGCTATTTTTTTTTAATTTTAATTTTATTTATTTTACTATACACTACCCTAACACGACACACACTTATGAGTGGGCTCTATACCCGGGCTGAGTGCAACCTAAGATAAGTTAGAGATTGTGTAATGATAATCTTCTGGATGTACATCTTGTTTGGTTGTCATGAAAGTCTCACCTAGAGTTGACCTTTTCTAGAATATTTCCATTTTAATAGTTTACCTATTAATTGGTTTAATATTTTAGAATTGAGTTGTGTGCTCTAGGAGCCAATTTAGAACTATAGAGCCACCCATAGTAAATGTTCACATTACAAAAAAAAACCATCAAATAAAAAACAACCATGTAGGACACATGTATACATGAAAAAAACCTACCCTATCTATATCCCATATTCATCATAATGCATTGCATAATCATGCATGTTTCATCTTTTATTTCATTTTACAACATGTTGTTTTTCTTTTTCTCCTCATTTTTTAAGAAAAAATTAATTGCATATTAGGAGGTAGTCAAATGTTTCACTTAAATGCACAATCATTCATTCATTTTTTTT
>JBBPBP010009780.1:13923757-14039616 GCA_037974735.1 Cicer chorassanicum
AAAAAAAAAAAAAAAAAAAAAAAAAAAAAAAAAAAAAAAAAAAAAAAAAAAAGCAAAAAAAGAATGAAAAAAAAGTATCATGATACCCCTACCGAACATGTTCTCGAGCTAAAATCATGGATGAATTGAAGCATACAAAGATGATCTAAACCAATTGAAAGACCCTACGGCTAAAAGCTTGGAAATATTACAAACCATCAATACTTGAAATCATGGGAACCCTTCATGGAAAAAAGTATATCACGAAGAACTCATGTTTTCCCCTTGATTTCATAAGTCTAACAATTTTTACCTTTTAGTCTACTTTTTGGTCAACCACAAGTCACTTGTCCACAAGATTTGAACCTGATACTGATGAGATTCATCTTTATCCTCCACCCTCTACTTCTGGGTCATGGACATATTTTTTTTGGCTTTTCGCCACAGGTGAACCTCTAGAAGTTGGGTCGTCTATGTTGAACTTTAATCACTATAGCTTATTACTTTGATGCCATGAAAAAATACATCAATCTAAAGAAAAATGTCAAATCTTGTATGAACCTTTAAGGACATTTGAAAAAAACCTCGACTAGACATTATGTTGAAGACATTGACGATGTTACATATATATTCTGAGTTTATCCAAGGGGCAAAGTCAACAATGAAGATATTATCAAGTTCTCTCAATTTGATTCTAAAGCACTGATAATATTGCTAAGTATAAAGTCTTATGATACTTTATTATATTGACACATTCTTGTTTCCTTAATATTATGAGTATCAATAAATGCATTTTGTTTTCTCTTCCTCTCTACCCTCATATATTTAACGATTTCTTACCCAACATTATATACCTTTCTTTTATTCTAACCATGTACCATACATATTTGGAAGTAGTTCATTCATAAATAAGTTTGCTAAGATTTCATTACATAATTTCAGTTATGCTATTAATTCCACTAAAGGAGATGGGAATGATAAAAATAAAATCCCTTATTTGGATGGACCTCAATATGTTGGGACATGTAGTTAACGTCATGTTAACCCCCTAGAAAGGTCGTTTTATCTTTATCATTATATAATTGTGCTTTGAATATACCAATCACGTGGAGGAATTTGAAGTTTGTACCATGACTATTCTAGCCATCTACAAATCAAAAGTGAAATGCTGAAAGCATATGGGGATTTGACCTAATCATCAATCAGTTTAATCAAGAATGTAAAATTTGGGATAAGAATATGATCATTTATATGTACATATTAGACAAATGTCTAAAAAGTCATTTTCTATCATGACCCTCAACAATATAATCAAGTTGTTGGTATTCTAGCTGTTTTATCTTCAATGTTCAAAGTAAGTCATGATGAAGAATAGTCACTCACAAGAATGAAAGTCACGACTATCCTGCTGATTATCAAACGTATAAGAAAAGCTAGATGGAAAGTTCTCGTACCAAATATTACCTCGTAACTGTGGAATACCCTCCCTGAGTATCAGACTATAACTGGGGCACCCCTTTGTTCCTTATTATATAGAATAAAGGCAGTGCGACCCATTAAAAAAAAATCCCCTTATCAAGAGTAATGATCTGTGTTGGCTGACTGAATTCAATTCAAGAAATTTTTTGACTACCTCATGTCAAGGACAATTATTTCAAAAGATTTTAAAAGAAGAACATATGAACTTCAGAGCTTCAAAAGAAAGAAATAGCGCTCAAGAAGATTTCACATATCTAAAAGGACTAGCATGACAAGTGGACTCCCAACTAGATGAGCCCAAGTACCATAAAAAAAATACATTTAAGTGTGGCTCTGATCCACCCCAATATGGATCGAGAAGACTTATCACTACTTGCACACGTTGATGCTTCAAAAAGTATTACATCTAAATGAAGACCCGCTAGGTTGAAAATCCAAAAGGACGACCTAGGCAAAAATTAGGGTATAAAAAAAATAAAATAATAATAATAAATACCCGCTAGGTTGAAAACCTGAAAGGGCGACCTAGGAAAAAATTAGGGTACAAAAAAATAATAAATACTCGTTAGGTTGAAAACCTGAAAAGGGCAACCTAAGCAAAAATTATGGTACAAAAATGAATAAAGACCCACTTGGTTGAAAATCCAAAAGGACAACCTAGGAAAAAGTTAGGATACAAATTCGAATAAAGACCTGCTAGGTCAAAAACTTGAAGATGCGGCCTTGACGAAAATGAATTAAGACCTGTTAGGTCAAAAAAAACCCAGAAGGGCGACCTAGGAAAAAATTATGCCCACAAAAAAAAGGAATGAAGAAGTTCACTAGCTTGAGAATAAAAGAAAATGAGCAAATAATATGGCTTACACAGATCAAAGTCAAAGCAATATATTCTGAAAGGTTTCGAAGATAAATTGGGGCAAATCATATCCTCCAAACTGGGTTAATAACGTGATTCACATTATGTTATGATTTATTAGCACACTTCTTTTATGAAATACTACTAATAAATTGGGTCATTTACCCATATGAGATCACCTAATCTTCTTCTCTTCCTATGAATCATTCTTTTTTTTGTACCATAGATTTTTTCACTAAATATCATTGTCTAAACTAATTTCTTGAGTTATGAATCTTTTTGTCACAATGCATTTTTATGATAATCATATGTTGGGGCACAAGATATGTGAATGTCAAGAGGCCAAAACTAGTATGATGTCTTTACACATAAGGTAGTGGTAACTAGAGATCAAGTCGAAGATGTAACAAAAATCTCTTTAAAGATCAAAAGGACAATCTCCACTATTTATTTGAAGTTGTGCATATTCTTCATCCATGAATACAAGGATCATGTTCGTAAGGAGGTGAAAGAAATAAATAAAAAATTGTAAAAAAGTTGATTGAAAAAAAAAAGAGATGAAAATGAAGGAAAATGTTCATTCATCAAATGCATTCATGACATTTCATATTTTCAATAGTATATAAATTTAAAGTCAGGCCTACTGACCCACACACTTTAATTTAAAGTTGGGATGACTAACCTGCACCCTCTAATTTAAAACCCAAGATGATTCCCCGTTACCTCACATCGATATTCCGGTTGACAATGTGTCCTACAATTCGCTCTTCTCTTTTATGAATGTTTTCTCTGGGTATAATCAAATTAAGATGACAGCCGAAGATATGAAAAAAATTACTTTCATCACCCCTTGGGGAACATCTTGTTAAAAAGTAATGCCTTTTGGTCTGAAGAATCTTGGGACAACTTACCAAAGAGTTATGGTAGCCATATTCCATGGCATAGTTCATAAAGAGGTAGAAGTTTATATAGATGACATGATGTAAAAAAACTTTTCAAAAGACTTAGAAAGTTTAAGCTAAAGCTTAATCCTTTCAAGTGCACTTTCGGCGTGAGGTCGGACAAATTATTGGGATTTGTGGTTAGTCAGAAAGGAATACAAGTTGACCCCGATAAGGTTCATGCCATTTTAGAAATGCTTCCCCCAAGTACAGAAAAAGAAGTTCACGTTTTTTCGGATATCAAATTATATTTCCAGATTTATATCACAACAAACCGCCACTTGTGAACCAATCTTTAAACTTTTACGGAAAAATCAAATGGTTATGAGGAATGCCAAAATGCATTTGCGAAAATCCGACAGTACGTGCAGAAGCCTCCAATTCTAGTCCCCCTAGTTCCGAGTCGACCCTTGATTATGTATCTTACAGTCCCCGATAGATCCATGGGATGTGTGCTGGGGCAACACGATGAAACAGGAAAAAAGGAGCATGCCATTTACTATCTAAGTAAAAAATTTATAGAGGTTGAAACCAAATATACAATGTTAGAACGTACTTGTTGTGCCTTAGCCTGGGAGGCCCATTGCTTAAGGCAATACATGGTTTGCTATACGACCAGCTTGATATTCAAGATGGATCCAATCAAGTACATTTTCGTAAAGTATGCTCTCACAGGGTGAATTGCTCGTTGGCAGGTGATGTTATCAGAATATGATATTACCTATGTTACTTAGAAAACCATCAAAGGGAGTGCCTTGACAGATTATTTGGCTAATCAACCTAGGGATGATTATCAATCAATGCAATGTAAATTTCCGAATGAAAGCATCATGGTTTTGTTTGAAGAATGTGATAATGGAAAATGGACCTTATTGTTCGACGGGGCCTCAAAGGTAATGGGGCATTATATTGGGGTTGTCTTAATATCTCATAAAAAGCAGTTCATACCTATCACAGTGCGCTTGTATTTTGATTGTACCAATAATATAGCAGAATATGAAACTTGTGCCATAGGAATTTTGGCTACTTTGGAATCAAAAGCAACAGTCATTAATCATCTTAACCAAGAATTGGAAAACTCGAGAAAAGAAGTTAATACCTTATTTTACCTACATAAAGGAATTATCTTCAAAATCACCTTTCATCGTGTCGCTCGAAAAAACAATCAATTGGCCGATGCTTTGGCTACTTTATCCTCGATATTCCAAATAAGTTGAAACGATGAAATTCCATCCATTAAATTGGAGAGTCGAGATCATCCTGCCTACTGCCACTTAATGGAAGAAGAAACTGACGGGAAACCGTGGTATCACGACATCAAACATTATCTTATAAATAGAGAATATCCTTCCGGAATATCGGAGAATGAGAAAAGAACTCTGAGACGGTTAGCCGCGAGCTTTTTCGTGAATGAAAATATTTTGTATAAGAGGAATCATGATATGATACTCCTTAGATGTGTTGATGTCAATGAGGCGAAAGAAATTCTACAAGATGTCCACGAAGGCTCTTATGGGATCCATATGAACGGACACGCCATGTCTAGAAAGATTCTTCGGGTCGGGTATTACTGGCTCACCCAAGAAAAAGATTGTTTTAATTATGAAAAGAAATGCCATAAGTGTCAAATATATGTTGATAATATCCACCCCCCACCAATGCTTCTAAACACCCTTTCAGCGCCCTGACCGTTCTCAATGTGGGGCATAGACGTCATCGGAATGATTGAATTGAAAGCATCAAATGGACATCGCTTCATCTTGGTGGCAATCGATTACTTTACCAAATGGGTAGTGGTTGTTTCGTACCCCAATGTAACCGGAAATGTGGTAGTCAAATTCATAAAAAGGGAGTTAATATGTCGTTATGGCCTACCAAGCAAGATCATTACCAACAATGCCACAATATCTGAATAACAAAATGATGGATGAATTGTGTGTCACCTTTAAAATTCAACACCACAACTCGTCCCCTTACAAAAATGAATGGCACAGTTGAAGAAGCAAATAAAAACATCAAAAAGATTATTCAGAAAATGGTTGCAACATACAAAGATTGGCATGAGATGTTGCTGTCTGCACTACATGGGTATCGCACTTCGATACGCACTTCAACTGGGGCAACCCCTTTTTCCCTAATATATGGGATGGGGGCTGTGCTACCCATTGAAATAGAAATCCCTTCACTAAGAGTATTAATGGAAGCCAAACTAGAGGAGTCGGAATGGGTACAAACCCGTTTCGATCAATTGAATTTAATTGAAGAAAAAAGGTGGGCGGCCTTATGCCATGGGCAATTATATCATAAAAGATTGAAAAGAGCATAAGAGAAAAAAATATGTCCTCGAGAATTTGGAGAGGGAGACATGGTGCTAAAAAAGATCTTACCCATTCAAAAGGATTATCGTGGGAAATGGACCCCTAACTATGAAGACCCATACGTCGTGAAAAAATCTTTATCAGGTGGAGCTTTGATCCTCACGAAATGGATGGAAAATGTGTAGTCCTCCCTATAAACTCATATATCATACTTAAATAATGAATACCCGCTAGGTTGAAAACCTGAAAAGGCAACCTAGGCAAAAATTTGGGTACAAAAATAATAATGAATACCCGTTAGGTTGAAAACCTGAAAGAGCGACCTAAGCAAAAATTTGGGTACAAAAAAGAATACCCGCTAGGTTGAAAACCTGAAAGGGCAACCTAGGAAAAATTAGGGTACACAAAGAATAATAATAATAATAATAATAATACCCGTTAGGTTGAAAACCTGAAAAGGCGACCTAGGCAATAATTAGGGTACAAAAATATATAATAAATACCTCTTGGACGACCTAGGAAAAAATTATGGTACAAAATATAATAATACCTACTAGGTTGAAAACCGGAAAGGGCAACCTAGGAAAAGAATAAAAAACAAAAACAAAAAAAATAAAAAAATAAAAAATAATACCGTTAGGTTGAAAACCTAAAAGGACCATCTAGACAAAAATTAGGGTACAAAAAATATAATAAATACCTATTGGGTTGAAAACCGGAAAGGGCAACCTAGGAAAAGAATAAAAAACAAAAACAAAAAATAAAAAATAATACCGTTAGGTTGAAAACCTAAAAAAGCAACCTAAGCAAAAATTAAGGTACAAAAAATATAAGTACCTGTTGGGTCGAAAACCTAAAAGGACCACCTAGACAAAAATTAGGTTGAAAACCGGAAAGGGCAACCTAGGAGAAGAAGAAAAAAAAACAAAGAATATATACTCAAAAGGACAGAACAAACAGTATCGATCGGACCATGGCACGAGAAGTTAGTACAGTCTATCTTTGAATTACTAGTAACCAAGTCGGGCCTTCCACTCATTCCTTTTGTTTTATCTTATGTATATATTTTTTTTTATTTTTTATTTTTATATTGAACATCAATATATTGATATATACTTTTATCATCTTTATAATTTAACCCTCTTTCTCGAATGCATTTTATGATTATCGTGTAAAATATATACCATACCTCGATATAATGAATTGCGATAAAGTTAGATATATTAGAGGTTGTTTAGAGTGCAAGGCAAACGAAAATATGAGATCAAGCTTAAGATTACAACAGTAATTCTTCATTAAAAAAAAAAACAAAAAAAAAAAAACAAAAAAATAGAAATGGACAAAAAAGAGACCAAAGATATCAAGTTCAAGAAAAATGTATAAGTGCCTTTTTCATCCATGATTTTAATGATTGTGTCCAATAACAATATTAATAAAAAATCAATACATTCATTCATTTATTCATTCACTGATTCATGACATTACATAAATTTAAAGCCGAGAAAACGACCCGCATGTTGAAGCCGGGAAAACGACTCGCACCTAAAGCCGAGAAAACGACCCGCATGTTGAAGCCGGGAAAACGACTCGCACCCGAAGCCGAGAAAACGACCCGCATGTTGAAGCCGGGAAAACGACTCGCACCCGAAGCCGAGAAAACGACCCGCATGTTGAAGCCGGGAAAACGACTCGCACCCGAAGCCGAGAAAACGACCCGCATGTTGAAGCCGGGAAAACGACTCGCACCCTTCTAAAAAATTTCTTTTCGGACAAAATTAGAGTTGTCATCTTTACTTATCTTTTACTTTGATTCTCAAGTAAATTCTAAGTAAAGAGGGGCAGCTGTTGACACCTAATTTTGTCCGCTTGTTATTTATTTACCTATTTATTTATTTTTTACTTTTTATTAAAAAAAGGGGAAATAATAATAATAAATGTATAGAAATATAAAAGTAAAAATAAATAATTAAGGCTTTAAACTTTAAACAATCACATATGTTCCCAGTTTTTTTCCTCTAATTCTTGTTTAGACTCTTTTCTAAAAAATAAAAAAATAAAAAAAAAATATATATAAAAATATATAAAAAAAATAAATAAATATACATAACTGTATGAAAGAAACTGAAAAGAAATGGATTGATTGTCATAAAAATCGGTATAATGAGGATCAATTGAATGGATTGATGGTCATAAAAATCGGTATAATGATAATCAATTGAAAGAAAAGAAACCACAAAGAAAGAGATTAATAGTAATAAAATGGTGATCAATTGTCAATTATTCCCTTGTCTTTTGTAACCTACAACCGAAAGGCCTATAAATAATCGATAGTAAGAGTGGAAGAGGAGGACATTTGGAGAGCACAAAAAAGAAAGAAGAGAGAATAACAGGCGAGAGAGGAGCATAGAATCTGGTCTTGGGAAAATCAGTCCAGTTCAGTAGTAAGGTATCACTTCTCTAAATTTCTTTTCTTATTAGTCTTTATATTGCATCCCTTTAAAAAATGTTTTTTTTCTTTCTCTTTTTTCTATTTATACAAAAAATAAACTCATGTGTTAAGCTTTCATTTTTCTAAGGTTGTCTGTTCTTAAAATTGTTTTCTTTGCAACACAAAATGCTAGAAAAATATAACTAATTGATGCTTATAAACCAATCACCAAGAAAACGAATTTTACCGCATCATAATATTGAATGTATAGCTCATATCACGTATCTATCAAAATAACAAAAATATCATAACAACAACTAAATAGTTTTTCCATTAGGATTAGAATTAATAGTCGCTGCCGCCGGATGAAATTCATCCTCGCTCGCCGCGCCACATCTCACCTCTTTTTTTTGTTGTTATTATTATATTTTTCGTTACGTTGTTTATTTAACAAAAATTAATTTTTCTTTAAAAGAAAAATAAAAAGATCCAATCCACGAACAAACATCTCACTTTTTTTTGTTATTATTATTATCACTATTACCATTATTACTATTATTATTATTATCACTATTATGCTGTTAATTTATTTTGATATGTATATATATAAAGTAAAATTAATAATACAATCAGTCAACACATAAATATTTTCTACCCAAGAACTACGTGTGTTTTGATTTCCCTATTGCACCTGGGGATACGTAGGAGCAAGGTTTTTTCCTTGTCAAACCAAATTAATAAAAAAAAAATTTCCTTCTTTTTATTAATGTAAATAATTTATTTATTTTTTTTATTATTCTTTTTTGAGGTAAAAATAAATGAATAAATAAATAAGTAGTTTGTATACAATTAATTATAGGGTAACCGTTTAACGGACGTTGTAGGGTGCTAATACCTTCCCTACTCGTAATCGACTCCCGAATCTGAATTTTTTGTTCAAAAATCATTATTTTAGGTTTTATCCAATTCTTTTCCTTTGAATAAAATAAAATTGGTGGCGACTCCTTTTTCGCGAAAAAAACTGGACGCGACACTTAGAAATATTGCGACAACTCTATTATTACAAAATTGTCTCGAAAAACCCATTTTTGCCCCACGTTCGCCGCACATCAATACTCATTAACTACTCTTGAATCTCCTCGAACTCATTATTACCTAAAATGTTATTGTAAGGGTCAGTTTTATTCCATCATCCACATCAAACCAAAGCTAAACATATGAAAGAATAACACAAAACATATAAAAGTTAAAACTTCCAGTTTAAAAAAAAAAAATGCACAAACCGGTAAATTGTATATCAAACATATGCATAATGCATGCTCCTAAAACTATAAAATCCAGATATCAACCTGCCACCAAGGCAACTTCCACACAGAAAGGTCACCCATACCAATGGGGAAATCAAACCTGCCACTAAGGCTACTCCCACGAAGATGCATATGTTATGACATGATGATATTGTATCAAACATATATATTCCCACACAGCCCACTAAGAATCATGTCATATGCATTCAAAATTACTTTTCAAAATCATCTCTTATTCACATATCACTAAGAACACATACAACACATCCTTATCATGAGTATCACATAATCATAGACAAATAATCACAAAAATTATGACTTTCACCACATACACATAAAAAATAGAAATTTTCTATCATATAGGCCATAAAAATTAACACTTTAACATATATGACAAGAAAATTCAAACTCCAATTCATATACATAATAAAAGTTAAAACTTTATCACATATAAGGTAAAAATTCAAACTTTATTTCATATTCATCGTAAAACTACAATTTTATCACACATAGCATAAAATTTCATACTTTACTCCATAGAAGTCATATATTACAATTCAATCTCAACAAAAATTGGAGTTTTGCTATTTTAATCCATTAGTCTACATTTATTCCTTCTAAAATCAAAGTAATCACGATTATTTATTCCATGTCATCCAACCAACGGCCTAACTATGATTTGTGTGGGGAAAAGCCCTTACCTTGGCCGCTTTTCTTCCTAGTACAAAGCTTTAAGCCCCACGGAGTTGTTCACCAGGAAAAGAAGTTCCAAGCTTGGAGACACGAAGAAAATGAGGTGTAAAGGTGATGGTGGCTAGGGTTTCGGAATTCTTTTTGTTTCTTATTAGTGAGTATACAGAAATTGTGGACTTAGGGAAATTTAAAGTGGAAATTGTTGGTTAGATAATGTTGGGCCTAAATGAAGAATAAGAGGGATAAAATGTCACTTTTTTTTTTGTTTTTTTTTTCAACCTTGATCATAAAAACCAAGCCACAAACACATAGCCCAAATTTATACTCATTCAAGTGGGTTGGGTCAAACCCTTAGCCCAAATTCTTCTTGCACTAGGAAAACACATCTACATATAATATATCTCTACTTAAATATATATATATATATATATATATATATATTATATTTAAACTCCCCATTTAAATAATTCTTACTAACAACTTTATCAACTACAAAATTCGAACAAGGCAAATAATTATCACACATAATTTAATATTGAATAATATTGATAGGTTCTAATTATTTTTAAATAATAATTTAGAGGATGTTACAATACTCACCCCCTTAAAAATAGTTTCGTCCTCGAAACTAGGTAGACATAAATAGATTAGGGTAGAGTTCTCTCACCTTTTCCTCTAATTTCCAAGTTGCATCTCCAGTCGTTTGGTCCCAAATCACCTTGACCAAGGCGATCTCCTTACCTCGTAGGTGCTTAGTAGTCCTATCTCCAATGCTTAGTGGTGGAATTACAAAGGGAAGGTTCTCCTTCAACTGGATATCATCTGGCGTGATAATATGGGAAAGATCAGCCATGTACTTCTTCAGCTATGACACATGGAATACGTCGTGCAGTTTGGCCAAACTCGGAGGCAAGACAATCTGATAGGCTACGGGACCCACACGTCGGAGGATCTGATATGGGCCAATGAATTTAGGAGTGAGCTTCTTAGACTTCAGTGCCCTACCAACTCCAGTAGTGGGCGTCACTCTCAAAAACACATGTTCACCTTCTTGAAACTCCAGCGGTTTCCTCCGTTGGTCGACATAACTCTTTTGTCTGCTTTGTGCTGTCTTCATTCTTTCTTGGATCAGACGAACTTTATCTGTGGTCTGTTGTACCAATTCTGGCCCCACAATTAGGTTCTCACCATCCTGATACCAACACAAGGGAGTTTGGCACTTACGCCCATATAGAGCCTCGTATGGTGCCATCCCAATGCTCGCATGATAGCTGTTGTTATAGGTGAACTCAACGAGAGGAAACATATTATCCCAACTTCCTCGCTCATCCAGCACACATGCTCTAAGTAAATCCTCCAAGGTCTGAATAGTCCTTTCTGTTTGTCCATCGATTTGAGGGTGATAGGCTGAACTCAATCTCAACTTAGTACCTAGCGCCTCATGTAATGCTCCCCACAAACAAGAAATGAACTTCGGGTCTCTATCTGACACAATGCTGGAGGGTACCCCATGTAGTCTAACAATCTCGGCAATGTAGATCTCTACAAGCTTAGTCACATCATAAGTAGTCCTCACGGGTATGAAATGGGCAGATTTGGTCAACCTGTCGACGATCACCCAAATGGAGTAAAACTTCCATTGAGTCTTCAACAATGCTACCACGAAATCCATAGATATACTATCCCATTTCCATACTGGTATATCTGACGACCTTAGTAGTCCCCCTGGTTTTTGATGCTCTACCTTGGCTTTCTGACAAGTCAAACATGAAGCCACATATTCTGCTACCTGTTTCTTCATTCCCGGCCACTAGAATTTTTGTTTAAGGTCTTTATACATTTTGGTGGTACCAGGGTGAATACTCAACTTGCTTTTTATGGGCCTCATCCAAGATGGTCTTCCTCAATTCTATATTGTCGGGTATACAAACACGTCCATTACATCTCAAAATATCGTCTGGTCCCACCTCGAATTTAGGTGCCTTGTCGACCTCGATCAACTTCCTTTTCTCTTGAGTCAACATATCTGTAACTTGGAGGACTTTATTCTCATTCATCAATTCACTATCTATAATGATCATTCCACATTGCACTTTCCCCAATGGGGAATCCAAATTAAGATCCAAGTCACGGAAATTCTCTAACAACTCCAACCCCTTCATTGTTACAAACGAGAGATGAACTCGCTTCCTGCTTAGGGCATCAGCCACCACATTTGCTTTCCCTAGATGGTAATGCAACATGAACTCATAGTCTTTAATGAACTCCATCCATCTCCTCTGCCTAATGTTAAGTTCCTTTTGATCAAACAAGTATTTCAAACTCTTATGGTCACTAAATACATGGGGTAGTGGGACTGTGTGGAGGCAGTACTTATCCCCTAGGTACCGGGCTCGAATCCCACGGAAGGCAAAAACTCGTTATTTTCACTGGGTGGTGAGGGGGGACGAGAAGACCGTGAGGTAACATCGCCGGTAACGAGAAGGGTCGGGGTGTTACAGTTGTCAACAATCTTTGTAACGTCCAAAATTTTGATCGAAGGCATTACTTAAAAATATTTGTTTTCTTTTAAAAACGAAAATATTTTTTTTCCTTCAAAGTAGTTCATTATGTAATAAATAAAAGTTTCACTAGAAAATAACTTAATATCATTTTTGTAAAAGAACGCAACACAATTTACTATATATTATTGTTAGTATTATTTGCAAAGAAAATTTGTTAATTGTTAGAAAAATGTTCATTTACTCCTTAAAATAGAATAAATTTTATTTAGGTGAATTTCAAAACAAGGTTGACTGAAATTAATGGCTTCAATTTTTTCCTAGAGGAAGGAACCTCACCTCCGCATTTCTATTTAAAGTTAACGATGAAAAATAAATAAACTTTAAAAATTTACCACATCGGTTTTATCAATACAAACATTATTTTTAAGTAAAAGTCCCTTTTTCCCACTCGCGTGCACCAAGCAAACATCATTCATGAAACTCTTTGAGATCATTAGTACCTAAATGTTGGTGTAAGGGGTTCAGTTCATCCCACGGTAAAAATTAAACCAAATAATAAGTTAATAGCCATAAAATATGAATATAACATATTTTCATAATAAAAGATTTAAATAAATTGAGTTTTCAATAATTCGCAAATATGTATCAAAAGTCATAAAATGTATCTACATAAATCAAGTAGCAACTTGCCTTAGAACAAATAATTAGATCAAAATAAAAATAACAATAAAATGTATGCAAGTTATGCATGCTCCTAAAAGTATATGATCCGGATATAACCAGACACTAAGGCTTCCACAAAGATGCATATGATATGTAATGATAATTATAATGAGGCTCAAAAGGTACATGTCACCATTCACTTAGTTAACTAAAAAGATAAAATATTTAAAACACAAATCACCAGTCACTTAGGCAACCACAAAGATAAAATGTTCATAATACAAATCACCAGCCACTTAGGCAACCACAAAGAGAACAATGTTCAACACACAAATCACCAGCCACTTAGGCAACCACAAAGAGAACAATATTCAAAACACAAATCATCAGCCACTTAGACAACTTCAAAGTTTTATTCTCATGGATGCTTAAAATAAAAAATCAGTAATTTTGCTAACCCAAATATAGAACACATAAGCACGTGAATAAATGTCTTAGAGTCACAACTTTCACTTTATAAACTATAACATCAGATTAGATACATATTATTGTTAGGATTTAAAACTCAAATAACGAAGAACACATACAAATATAAACTTTATTTCTTTTATAAAATTTCTTCTATTATTAGTCATTTAGGCATACAAATCAATGTTTACCGCTAAACGCAACACAATAATCAACTTAATCATGTTGTCATAGTTAAAAATTAAAACTTTTCATCAATTCTCTCAAGACTCATATAGTATTCATAAAAATCAAAACTTTGAAATGAAATAGCACAAAAATCGAAACTTTAAATTAAATACATTCTAACAAACATATTACTCATGAAATCATAATAAAAGTCATAACTTTATAATTAAGTACACTTGAACAACACAAATATTGCAACTTTACGTCAAATATATGAGAACAAGCATATTACTCATGTTATAATAATATAAGTCGAAATTTTATAATTAAGTTTATCAAGGCAAACATATTACTCAAAAAACCAAAACTTTATAGTTAAATTATTTAAAACAAACATAAAATCAATATTTTTCTTTTAATACATCAAGACATCATATCAATATCTTACAAACCGTTAATTTAATATCTAACCTAACCTTGCATGGGGAAAAGCCCTTACCTTAGGCGCTTTACTTCCTAGCAACACGTTATTAGCCCCACGAATCAAAAGAACATGACAAAGGTCCAAACTTTACTTGAGATGGTATTAAAAGAAGAAAAAAAATTGTAATTCAACTTGATGATAATAATGATGGTGTGAGAAAAGGAAGAATACAATGTTTCTCCCTCCTTTTTTCTTTCTTTTGTTTGTGATGGAAAATTTGAGAGCTTAAGAGAAAACAAAATTAAGTATGGGAATAGAATAGGAGGGTGCGTAGACTAGTTTTTTTTTTTCTTTCTTTCTAATAGTTATGCCACCAAAAAGTGTAATAAATTATAGTCTTGGTTTAAAAGAGAGTGAGGCGTGTGATATAACAAAGGAGGAGAGTCTTTTTTTTTGTCATCTCTTAATTGCACAAAAAGATAAGACCCATAATTCAATTTGTAACCTTCCTTTCAAAAATGAACTAAAGACGTTAATAATGAGGGAATGTATATTATTTTCTCTCTTAATTGGTTGAGACAAGGACATAAAGTCTACATTATGTCAAAACAACACAATGAATTGTCATAAAATATTGTCATGAAGGAAATTAAAGGGAATAAGGTAAGTCACATTTTTTTTTATTTTATACTAAAGATAGATAGACCAAAAGTATATTCAAGCAAGAACACTCATAGATGAGAGTCTAGTCTCAATAACTCTATTATCTCCTAGGCCGAATACTTATTTGGTCCAAAATAATACTACAAACAACTTATATAAATTCTAATTTAATTAAATAATTCAACTAATATTTTCATCAACTAAAATAAATCAAGCAAGACAAAAAAATATCATTACAGGTCATACATAACAAATTAAAACCAACACATCAACTTCTTGATTATCGAAACTAATCAAATAAACAAAATATGCAATAGTCCATTTAGGAAACAATCATGATATAAGTCATCCTCATGTAATTGTCACGCCAAAACAATTAAATAAAAATAAATGTTATAATTATTCAGGTAAATTACAGGGTGATAAAATTTAATTTAATTTCTTTACACATAGAATAAATTATTAATTAAATAATATATCATGACAATTACTAAAAATGCACTATATAATATATATGAAAATATTGGGGGTTGTAACAACCCGATTTTTTTATTTTTTTTTAAAATAAACTAAATCGAATTCATAAATAAATAAAGAAATACTTTTGGATAAAATGTTTAAGTCATAACACAAGGACAAAGTCAACAATAATTACAAACAGCGGAAACGATTTTGAAATGAAAGTCCAAAGTATTTAAACAGAAAAATACACCGGGGCTCTGAGACCAATCCGACATAGCTCATACCCCTGGGGTATTCTCGGCAGACACCTGTACAAAAGCATTGCCCCAAGAATTTTAACTTCCCCACGTCACATCAAAAAGTGGTACAAGGACCCATCAAAATAAAAGTCAAGCTGACAATATAAGGTATATGTACAATCTTTCAAAATGAAATAAATACAACCACAAAAGAAAGACATCTAGCCCCTATACAACCATCTAATCTGATCATGCTACCAAAAAGCTATACAACCCGAGTGATCCCCACGCGCTTGGCAAAATCCTCCTGACACAGTTTTAGTCAGGCATGACTAACTACCTTCTCATCTCCAGGGTACTAACCGGTAGGACGATCCTGATTCTCATATGAGGGCAAAGCCCAGATTTCCACAATAATTGTAAAGGGTCACCAACCGAAATTAACAAATATGACATAACATTTAAATTCTTAATGCACAAAATAACCTTTCAACTTAGCATACATCTAGAAAGGGTATTTGACTACAACCCCTGTTGTATTCGAATACAGCTGTGAAAATGGCAGATTTTCAATTTTGAAAACATTTCAAAATCATTCTAACACTTTCAACACCAAGTCAATCAATCACCAACATCAAATACGGCACAATCACAAACAACAATCGAGTATATATATACAACCATCATAGTATATCAAACATGACTCGCGTGCCAAACACCCTAATGCAATGCGTATATGCCAATGCACATGATTCCGGAATTCCAAACCAAAACCCTCCTCGAAAGGGCGTAAATCATAATTGTACCGCCTATCACATGCCTAAGTACTAATTACCGAGGTGCAGTCTCTCACAGGCTAGCACGATTTACTAAAGTGTCGTCTCTCACATGCCTTACACTGTTTTCTAGAGTGCAATCGCTCACAGATCAACACATTCTAGAGTGCAATCTCTCACAGATCAGCACGACGCAATAATCCCCGTAAGGATAAGATGAACCAACAATTCACATGACATCATCTCGTGGCCCATCTGGTCACCACTATCACCATGGCCATCCGGTCACCATGTACTAAGAAATGCATGAGTATACTCTGACTTTTTTCACCACAACCATAAAGTAAATGCAGCTATTAAATACTCATTTAACACTAATGATTTTTCAAATTCAACACAGAGCATACTCAAACATATTTAACTCACAGTCCCACAATTCACACCAAATCACATCAATTCATTTTTCCACAAAATCGACACATAAACACATCTCAAAATTCATAATATTAATTATGAACACATCAATCACACCAAATATGAATCACCATAACCCACACCTCAAATACATTAAATTCAACTTCCGCAGTTTCACCCATAAACACATTAAATTCATTTTCCACAAAACTACATCTCAAACACATCAAATTTATTTTCCAAAATTATCAATCATAAAACACCAAATCAAAACGCCAAATTGTTAAACATAAACCACCAAATTTCTTTTCCACAACTTCACATATAAGGTCCTAAATGCAACCTAAAAGTTTGGAAGGAGCCCTTACCTCAACGGTAGCTCTAACAATCGATTACGGCACCGCGATTAATTCTGGTAAAAACTTAGCTCGCGACGTCACTTCCAAAGTTGGCTCACTAGCACCGTAGCGTGGTAAGGAGCAACTTTCCCTTCTGTCACTTCGCGAGATGGAGCTCAGAAGTCGAAGTAAAGTGAAGGTTTGTGTTTGGTGGTTTTGGAAACCACTCACACTTGGTTTCGAAAACAAAGAAAGAAGAAGAAGAAGGCGTACACAGGCAAGGAAAATGTTTCTGTTTTAAATATATATATATATATATATATACATATATATATATATATATATATATATATATATATATATATATATATATATATATATATATATATTAAACGAAACCAACAAATTTCTAAAACTCTCACACACACATATCCCTACTATTTTGATAAAAATATCTATTCTCGTTGCAACTCAATTGACAGGTAAAATTTTCAGCAACCAGAGATATTTTTAACAAAATAGTCTGGTAATAAATTCTTCGTACCGTAAATAAATTATTTCTCGCCAAATAATTTTAAACGGGTCTCAAAAAGATATTTATGATATTTAACACACAAAATACCAACAAAATTGGCAAAAAAGCCTCACAATTCAACATAAAAACACATCAAAATACAAAAAGTACAAATTAAAACTACGGGTCTTACAGGGGTGTTACAGCCTTGGAGACAAATTTTTGTGGTTTTTACTGTTGATTTTTTGTCCTTATGCTTGGCGAAAGAGATGAAGGAAATTCATAACATAGTGGGCTTGCTTGATTGAAGCCTCTGCAGAAAGAAGAAGATCATCAATGACAAGGAGGTGAGATTTGGGGGTCATACCTTCCCGCATGTATAGGTTTCTAGTAATTGGCTTAAACCTGGTAAGCTATAATATGAGAGAGTCTATCCATGCATATGAAAAAAAGATAAGGGGATAATGGACCCCCCCCCCCTCCCCCCTTTTTTTATGCCTCTCGTAGGAGTGAAGGAGTATGTATAATCCTTATTCCACATGATTTTGTAGGCCGAAGAAGTAATACAATGATGTATGACCTGAATAAGCTTTTCCAGAAAGTTGCACTCCCATAAACACTTTTCAATGAAGTTCTAATTGAGTCGACCATTGGCTTTTTCTTAGTCAATTTTAATGGACATAAACATTTTCTTACCTTGCATGCGTGACTTGGTATGAACCATCTCATGGGCCATAATAATGTTGTGATGGATGTTATGCCCCCGAATAAAAATCGATTGATATTAGTAAATAATATCATTCAAAAAAGGCTTAATGATGTTGACAATCTCCCCTTGGAGCTTTGTGGGGACCTATAAAAAACAAAGCTCTTTTGCATTCCATATAGCCAATATTTATGAGCAATTGATTATTGTTGGAATCAAGTTGGTTTTATACTTAGAGTTTTGATGTTAACAAAAGTATTTTATGAGAACAATATATTTGACTTCACATAGTATGAAAGAAGATTCGTGTTTTTGAAGACAATCTAAAATAAGATTTGATTCAGATTTATAATTGAAGAAATTTTTTTTGACCAAATTGACAAGAAGTTTTGATCAAGATTTATCTACAAGAAGATATGAATTATTTACAAGACTTGATCAAGATTTATTTACAAGAAGATATGTTCCTGTCGGTTTCATCTGAAGAATTTGCGAAAGCAATCTTAACAAAATACGAACAATACCAATATAAAGAATGTACAAACTCTATCTTAACAAATTACAAACAATACCAATCTAAAGAAGTTACACATTCAATCTGAACAAAATATGGACATAATCAATCTAGAAAAACTGCTCATATTGGATTCAAAAATAATGAATTGGCTAAAGAACATATTATCATAAAACTGTAGGTACAGAGGTGCACCTAAGAGGGGGGGGGGTGAATTAGGTGTTTAGGAATTTTTCTTGTTTTCAGCGATTTGGTGATAGATTTTTCTGCTTTAGAATAGTAAGTGACAATAAGTAAATGGCAGCAATTAAATTAACATAGCAATATTATCATGGTTCCCCTTATGACCAAGGGTACATTCAGTCCTTTTGCACACTACAAGAGATTTCTCCACTATTGTCAGAAAATGTACAAATCCCACTCTAGGATCTCTGCTACAAACTTCTAACAAAACTTCTATGATAACACACCATTATCTTAGATTAGACTACTTTAAGAAAGTACTACTTGCTTTTACAAACAATGTAATTTGATTTGGAATTAGAATATAAGAGAGGTATAATGATATCAATCCAATATTGCTTCAAGTACTTTGAGAACCTTTCTCAATGATATGAAAATGAAATGCAAGTACTTGAATTATGAGAAATAACTTTGAGAAAAAATCAGAAAAATTGTTCAAAGTTGTTCAAGGTTTGGTAGTAGGATTGTGTGTTAATTAATTTGTAACTATGGGGTATTTATACTCCAGAGGTATGATGAACAAATGCAATGATCTAGAACCATTTCAGATCCGAAAAATTGCATTGTTTCTAGTTGTATTCAAATACAGTATGTGTGACCATTATTTCTTTTAATAAATAATGTCTTATCGACTTTGCCTTTTTCAAATCCTCGTTCACATAGGAATGTACTTAACCTATCATACCAAGCTCTTGGAGCTTGTTTTAGACCACAGAGAACTTTCTTTAATTTGAAGACATGTGAAGGATTCTTGAAGTCTTCAAAGTCGGTGGCTGTTTGACATATACTTCTTCATTAATGTAGCCATTGAGGAAAGCACTTTTGACATCCATCTGAAATAGTTCAAAATTCATAGAACAAGCATAAGCAAGTAATAACCGAATTGATTCTAACCTTGCTACAGGAGCAAATGTTTCATCAAAGTCAATCCCTTCTTCTTGATTGTATCCTTGAGCGACCAATCTTGCCTTGTTTCAAACAACTATACCGTTTTCATCAAGTTTATTTTTAAACACCCATTTGGTACCAATGATATGTTTATTTCCAGGATTAGGAACAAGTTCCCATACTTTGCTTCTTTCAAATTGGTTTAGTTCTTCTTGCATGGCAAGTATCCATTGATCATCTTTAAGTGCTTCACCAATCTTGGAGGGTTCTATTTGAGAAACGAATGCCATATTCAAGCAAGCATCTTGTAGTTTTAGCCTTGTGGTAACTCCTTTGTTGATATTACCTATAATGTTATCAATTGGGTGATCTCTATGGGTTCTCCATTCCTTAGGAATATTGTCATCTTGCTCTTCAACATTGACTTCATTTTCTTGAATTGGTTGATCATCTTGATTTTCTTTGCTTGTATCATTACTTTCAAAATCATCATCATCATAAGAAATATTTTTGTCCTCTTTCAAGGGGTTAGTTTCATCAAAAGATACATGCATTGATTCCTTGACCAACAAAGTTCTCTTATTGAAAATTCTATAAGCTTTACTAGATAATGAGTAACCAATAAAGATACCTTCATCGGCTTTCTCATCGAATTTTCCAAGGTTGTCCTTACCATTGTTTAGCATGAAACACTTACATCCAAAAATGTGGAAGTGAGAGATGTTGGGCTCTCTTCCTTTGTAGAGTTCGAAAGGAGTTTTCTTAAGAATTGGCCAAATGATTACCCGGTTGGATACATAGCATGCTGTGTTTACGGCATATGCCCAAAAATATTTTGGTAGACTTGAGTCGCTTAACATGGTCCTTGCAAGTTCTACCAAAGATCTATTCTTTCTCTCAACAACCCCATTTTGTTGAGGTGTTGTAGGTGCAGAAAAGTTATGGAAAATTCCATTTTCTTTACAAAATTCTTCGAAAGAGGTATTTTGAAATTCTCCTCCACGATCACTTTTAATTGATACTATTTTGGCTGATTGTTCATTTTGGACTAGTTTGGCATAGTTTTTAAACGCTTTGAAGGCTTCATTTTTACTTGCCAAAAATAAGGTCCAAGTGAACCTTGAGTAATCATCAACAATTACTAGTCCATATGAATTTCCACCAAGACTTTTGGTTCTTGATGGACCAAACAAGTCCATATGTATTAATTGAAGTGATCTTGTAGTTGATATAACATTTTTAGGTTTGAAATAAATCTTTGTTTGCTTACCTTTTTGACAAGCATCACACAATTTATCCTTTATAAATTTCTATTTTGGTAAGCCTACAACAAGATCATGCTTGACCAATTTGTTTAAATAATCCATGTGGATATGTGCAATTCTTTTATGCCATAGCCATGCATCATTGTTGTCACTCACCAAAAGACATTTCATTTTTAAGGATAAATCATCAGGATTAAGTATAAAGATGTTTTTGTAGCGCTTATCGACAAACTGAATTTCATTTGTAGCTTCATTTTGGATGATGCATTCATCTTTGTTGAAGGCTATCTTGTATCCTTTGTCGCAAAGTTGACTAATACTTATGAGATTGTGTTTTAGACCTTCAACATATAAAACATCTTCAATCGAAGGAGATAAGGCTGTACCAACTTTCCAATGCCTAAATTTTTTCCTTTGTTGTTGTCTCCATAAACCACATATCACCCGTCATATGTTTAGAGCATCCACTATCCAAGTACCACATATTTGAGGTACTTTGCGTGCATACCTACAAAATTAAAATCAATTTTTATTAGGTACCCAATGTGCTTTGGGTCCTTGATGGTTAGTACCTTTCTTTATCCAAGTACCACATATTTGAGGTACTTTGCGTGCATACCTACAAAATTAAAATCAAGTTTTATTAGGTACCCAATGTGCTTTGGGTCCTTGATGGTTAGTACCTTTCTTTACCCACACGTAGTGCCCTTTTGGAACACTAACGTTTCTAACGTCATTAAGACCACAATAAGAACACGTAGGAGTAAATCTATTTTTAATAGTATGTGTATGAGATTTGTTTTGAATAATTTTCTCTTTTATAATGATGATCTTTTTGCATAATTATAACCTTTTCTTGATTGGATTGATTACTCGCTTTAACAAAAATGGTTTTATTCGAGCTTGGTTTATGAAATTTTGAGTATCCAAGACCACTTTTGTCCTTTGAGTATCTCTGCATATTCAAAACATTTTCCAATCCCATTTGTCCCTTTTCGTATCGTTCAATTACTCTATTTAATTGAACAACCTTGAAAGAGAGGGAATCACACTTATTGCATGTAAAACTCTGTTTTAGTTTTTCAGAATCCTTCTCCATAGTGTCAACTTTTTCTTGAAGAGTTGAAATATGTCTCTTTTGGGTTGACACTAATTTGAACAGATTTTTACATTCGATAAGTAGTTCTTTAATGGCATTTTGAGCATCATTATATTCGATAATTAATTCACTATTAGTTTTATTATGATGAAGGGAGTCTATGTTACTAACCACTTCTTCGTCATTTGATTGATGCGATGCCATTAATGCAAGATTAGCGCATTATTCACTTTCTGTTTCTGAAGATGAACTCACTTCGTTGTCTTCCCAAGCTATGTATGCCTTTTTGAAGTCTTTCTGTTTAATGGCATTTTTCTTGATAATGTTCGGACAATCTGCCTTGATGTGTCCTTGCTTCCCACATTCAAAGCAAGTGAAGTTTTGGCTTGAAGTAGAACTATCCTTCTTTCTGAAACTTTTCTTTTTGAAAGTTCTATCATTTTTAAATTAACAAATTTCTTAACAAGGAAAATGATGTTTTCATCTTTATCTGAATTTTCGTCTTTGATTTGTTCCACTAGTGCTTTTCCTTTCAAGCTTGTCTCTAGCATAGTCAGCATCACAAAAACCTTGTAACCTGTACTTAGTTGACATTTTATAAAATAAACCAAGGTTAGCAGTGCCTTTCAGGTACCTAAGAATTCTTTTAACATCAGTTAAGTGAGATTCCCTTGGGTCTACCTAAAATCTGACACACAAACACTAAACAAAATGTTAGGTCTGGAGGCAGCGAGATATAGAAGTGATCCAATCATCTCTCTGTATATTTTTTGGTCCAACTTCTTGCCTAAATCATCTTTATCCAGTGAACAGGTAGGGTACATAAGTGTAGCCATGAGTTTGCAATCATTCAACTTAAACTGCTTGAGCAGTTCTTTTGTATACTTGGTTTGATGAATGTATACACCATTCTGACTTTGTTGAATTTGGATTCCTAAGAAAAACTTTAGTTCTTCTATCATGCTCATTTGGAATTCTTGTTACATTAGCTTAGAAAAATCTTGACAAAGAGTGTCATTAGTAGAACCAAAAATAATATCATCAAAATAATTTTGAATAACAAGAATGTTCTTTTTAATTGATTTTCTAAACAAGGTAGTGTCAACCTGCCCTCTTTCAAAATCATTTGTCAGAAGAAAAGTGTTAAGTCTGTCATACCTTGCTCTAAGGGCTTGTTTCAGTCCATATAAAGACTTTTTTAAGCTTAAAGACATGATTTGGAAACTTAACATTTTCAAAACTACGAGGTTGTTTTACATACACTTCCTCATTTATGTAACTGTTCAAAAAGGCACTAATAACATCCATTCGAAATAAAGTAATATTATTACAAGCAACAAAGGATAGTAAGATACGTATTGCCTATAACCTAACCACTAGAGCAAATGTCTCAGTGTAATCTATACCCTCTTCCTGACTGTAACCTTGAGCTGCTAGTTAGAGTTTATTCCTCACAAGTTCACCTTTTCATTTGATTTGTTCCTAAAAATCCAATTGGTTTTTTTTGCCTCTAGTTTGGGCACAAGATCTGAAACATAATTTCTTTTGAACTCATTGAGTTCCTCTTGCATCTAGGATCCAAACATCATCTGCTAGATCTGGTCTTCATAGGATCATTAGCATTTCCAATGATTAGAGTATCAAGATTATATGATTTGTACTTTAAGCGAGTTCTAACTTTTGAACTATTTTGACTACTTCTGACTTGGTCAAATTCATCTTTTAATGTTTTGTCAGGTTACACTGATTTTTCTAATTCTTCTGGCTTGTCTTCATCTTCTAATTTACCTGTTTCCTGTGGTTCAAGAAAACCAGAGTCTCTCTGTTGAACACTCTATAAGCTTTGGATCTTTCAGAATATCCAAGGAAAGTATACTTTTGTGAATGAGGGTCAAACTTGTCAAGGTTATCTTTAGTATTTAAAACATACCATACACAAACAAATTGATGAAAGTAAGAAATGTTGGGCATATTACCTTTCCAAATTCACATGGATTCTTATTCACAATAGGTCTGATATAGACTATACTCTTAATGTAACATGAGGTATTGACTGCTTCTGCCTAAAAAATATTCGCAATATTCATTTCATACATCATAGTACAAGCCATTTCTTGAAGACTACGATTCTTTCTTTCCACAACACCATTTTGCTGAGGTGTTCTAGGGGATGAGAAATCGTGTAATCTACCACTCTCTTCACAGAATTCCTCAAAGAGTTTGTTCTCAAACTCTCTACCGTGATCACTACATATAGTTACTATATAGAATTGCTTCTCATTTTGCACCTATTTTCAAAAGGTAGTGAACACCTTATAAGACTCATCCTTGTGTTTAAGGAACTTAGCCCATGTCCATCTAGAGTAATCATTAACAATGACTAGTCCATACTTTTTACCATTCAACGAGACAACTTGGACCAAAAAGGTCAAAGTGTAGAAGCTCTAAAGCTCTAAAGGTCAAAGTGTAGAAGCTCTAAAGGTTTACTTGTGGCAAGCCTATAAATAGTTGGATTTTGTTTAATTTTGAGATTAACCTCAAATTGGCATGGTCTAATCTCTTGTTCCAAATCAATTTCTCATTGCTCACAAATGCAAAGCATCTGACCTTTTGTTCTGCTAAGTTAAAAAGTTTGGTTTTATAAAGGTTCCCTTGCCTCTGACCCGTAAAGAGAACAAAATCATCATTTTAACTTATATCTCTACAGGACTTTTGATTAAAGACTATGTCATAACGACTATCACTTAATTGACTTATGCTAAGTAGGTTATGTTTTAGTTTCTTTACTAATAGTACATTATTTATAAAAGTTAAGGAACTTTTACCAACTGTGTCATGTCCAATAATCTAGCCTTTTTTGCTTTCCTCCAAAAGTTACTAAGCCTCCGTTGATCAAAGTTAGGTTTTGGAACATAGACCTTTCTCCCTTCATATGTCACGAGCATCCACTGTCCATGTACCATGATTGGTGTTTCAACTTGTTTGCTAGGAACATCTCAGTTACTTCATTTGCTGAGTCAAAATTAGCATAAGCCATTAGAGCTAAATCTACATGATCTTCATCATCAGAGGATTCATCTAAATCTTCCCATGTAGCCATCATAACCTTCTTCTTGGGTTTGGAGTCTTTTCTCTGATGTTTCCTGTTTTCTAGATTTGTACATTCAGACTTGACATGCCTAGGTTCATTGCATCTATAGCAAATGATACTTTTCTTGTAAGATTTGTTATCCTTTCCTCTATTGGACTACTTGAATTTTTTTTGAGGGAATGATTTCTTTTTGTTGTGCCACATCCTCTAAATTTGTCTGAATATAAAAGCCAACTCAACATCTTCTGAGTCGACATTTTTGTCATCTAAATCATTATCCTCAGATTCTGCTGTTACCTTTAGAGCCTTATTCTACTTAGATTTCAGAGCCAAAGTCTTCTTTTTCTTCTTGGGCTCATCCTTTTCAAGCTCAATTTCATGTGATCTAAGGGAGCTGATTAGTTCTTTCAGTTTAAGAGTATTCAAATCCTTAGCTTCTTTAATGGTTGTGATCTTGGGTCTCCACTTGTTGAGCAGACTTCTAAGAATATTCTTGACATTATCAACAATGGTATAACTATTTTCAAGAACCTTTATTCTTGAGACCAGAGTCTAGAATCTAAAAAACATTACTTCAATGTCTTCATCATCCTCCATTTGAAACAATTCATATTTTTTAACTAGGAGATTGGCCTTTGCTTCTTGAACTTGCTTGTTTCCTTCATATGTCAGAACCAGAGCATCATAGATACCCTTTGTTGTTTCCTTGTTGGTGCATTTGTCAAATTCCTTGAAGGTGATTGCATTGATCATGAAGGTTCTGGACTTATGATGCATCTTGTACATCTTCTTCTGTTCAACATCCATCTATTTTCTTGGAATTTCAATACCATCAGTATTTGTTGGAGCTGTATAACCATCTTCCACCAAGTCCTAAAGTTCGTGATCTTGTGAGATAAAGAAACTCCTCGTCCTATCTTTCCAGTACTTAAAACATTCTCCATCAAACAAAGATGGTATGTTGATGTTTCCTCCAAAATCTTCTTCCCTAAATCCAGACATGTTGAATCTTGGAAATACTTGGACCTTTTCTCAAACATGTGTAAGTGCTCAGCTTGAGGCCGAGCTCTGATACCAATTGAAGGTGCTAAACACAAGAACCAGGGTTGAATTGTGTTTGTCTAAGTAAATTTGTTTCCCTTTATATTCTAATTATGGTTTGAAGACTTATCAAAACTTAAATAAAATAGAAGCATCAACAGATTAATAATGAAAAAGTAAAATCAACACACCAGATTTTATCCTGGTTCACCATCAACTTGATAGCTATGTCCAATCCCTTAACACTGAAAGATTTATCCACTAATTCAAAACCTTGAATTACATAGTTCGTAACCCTACAAGTCAGCTTTCTCAAAACAATCTGAACCTACAAACTTTTTGAGGCAGACAACACCTTGACCCTATAAGTCAAGTCTTCTCTACACAACCTGAAAATGACAAATTGCTTAAGGCATACTAAAGCCACTATCGGGCTGGGTTACACAAGTTTGGAACTGTTTATGTTTTGCTTCTACTAAGCAGATTATTACACTGATTTTTCACACACGGGTTACAACACTTAAGCACTAAAAGATGTAACTTTGAACAAGTGCCTTTGCCTACACTTGAACCTTTCAATTATGAGTACTTAGAAAATATGAGATATGGGCTGTTTTGTATGTTGGTCCCGTACTTTATTCTTCAACCTTGAGCCGTTTTTTATAGTTTAATTTAGGGTTCGTGAATTTGTTGCTGAGTTTTTGAATCGTATCTCAAATTCACCTTGGGCAACATTCAATTATAATTCTGAAAGATATGTTTTGATAATGTGACCGTTAGGCAATTTCTTTTTTCCAATATTGGATCTTTCCAAACGTTGCTAATGTATTAAATCTGGATTTTGTTTTAAAACTCTTAATGCGTATCTTTCTTCATACGCTTGATTGATTGGGGCAGGAATGGATTCGGGCCTGAGCTTGGACTTCCGGGAATTCTGATTCGCCTATGTGAGATTTATCTTTTACTAGAATCTTTGACTTTTCATTAGAGGCATTGACTTGATTGTTGGAGTCAGATGCTGTATACTTTGCTCCCTTGATGGTCAGAGGCAGAGGCAACTACGTGACTTGAATTAGTGGCTTGGGAAAATAAGCTTGTTGCATTATCAGAGTCATTACAATTTCAAAGGCTGCAAATCATAGGTAGCATATTGGAGTGTGTTGCAATTTTTAAACAAGTGAAGCATGATCTTTAATTATTAATCTTGGACATTAGCTTTAGAGTTTAGAGGCATGCTGAAATGTGCATATTAGAGGCACACTAAATCATTAGAGGCGTGTTGCATTGCCAAAAACATATTGGGTTACCGGAGGCATGCTGAGTTACCAGAAGCACACTGATTTACTAGAAGCACGTCGAGCTGCTGGAAGCACAATGAACTGCTAGAAATACGCTGAACTACCAGAAGCACACTATCATAGGTAGATGCGCGTACTTTTCCAGTACATGCATTTGTCCGATTTTGAGGATTTTGTTAACTGACTTGACCTTGTCTCCTTTGACATTTTTACTTCTTCTAGTTACTTCCTCTAGTCACTTCTTTTAGTGACTACCTCTGGCCACTTCCTTTGGTGACTTCCTCTAGTGAATTCCTTTCGTGACTTCCTCCATTCACTTCCTCTGGTCATTTCATCCAATGACTTTCTCTGGTGACTTCCTCTGGTCACTTCTTCTGGTAACTTCCTCTGATCACTACCTCTGGTGACTTCCTCCGGTCACTTCCTCGTGTGAGTTTCTCTATTGACTTTCTCTAGTCACTTCCTCTAGTTTTCCTGTTCTGATTTCTATATACTTAATTGAAGCCATTAGTCTAATAAATTGTTCTCATGAAATATTTTTTGTTAACATCAAAACACAAGAGAAATTGTCCATGGGACCAACTTGGTTCCAACTTTATGTTGATTCACATCTTCCTTCACTTCTTTCTCCCATATAGCGTTGGATTGAATCCCGACCATTGGGTTACCGCCTTGAATATCTTTAAGAGATGTTTAGGCCATTTGGGTAGTGTACCTCCCTTTATAGGTGCCTACTTGTAGAGTAGGTTTGTTAGAAGCGTTCACTGATAGGCTATTTTGGAAAGGCTCATCAAATTCATTTTTCATTCTTTTAGTCTTGTTTTTAATCCAAGATTGCAAGGTATATGACCCTCCCTCATGCATGTTCTTATTAGACTTTATGTTTGTGCGAGATGAAATGTTCTCCTTATCATTATTGCCAAAAAAACATAGATTTATGTAAATTGTTAAACATGCCTCTTTGGCCTCTTTCAAAATCGATCGATTTTACTTTAAGGTTCCTTTTCTTCTTAACTTTGATCCAATTGCCATGCAAATCTGTTGGTGCATTACTCTCTTCATTGTTTTTTTTAGCTGCATCAAAAAGCATAACCATCATAGAATCATCGATGCTCTCCTTCTGAGAATTTTCATCCCCTTATTGCTCTTAATTTGAAGGACATCCCCCTCTATGGTAGGGGAGACAATAGAATTCGTTTGGGGAGCTTATCATGGAGTATCAGTGTTTCAACACATGGCTATAACAACCACACTGAGTGCAGATAACATGTAGCTCTCCATAATAAACAAGGTACCACTCACCATTTACACCCACTCTCCCAACAATAGGTTCGATTAGGTTGACATCAACATACATTCGGAAAAAATTTCCCCTTGTCACATTTGAAGTTGGTGTATCGATTTTGATTGTCATTCCTACCATTGAGGCTATGGCCCAAAGGACGCTCTCATCGTAATACATAAGGTTAAGACTTGGGATACGAAACCAAACCACAATTTTATCTATGGTTGTCGTCATTATGTTAAATGTAGGAACCCATTCTGTCATAGACAAGTAATGATACAAAATCATCCAAGGCCCCCATCTATAACCCTCGTTTTGCCGTCTTCCGCATCAAATTTGACCATGAAAAACGAGTTTCCAATATCAATAATTTCCCGCTCTCCTTTCAGATTCCAATTTATTTTTCATGCTATGAAACTGAAGTCATTTACTTAAGACCATGAGAGCATCCTTCCATGGCTTAATCAGCTAATCCATAACTTTCACATCATTGTGAAGCATAAGAAGAAGTCGGTTACCAAGAGAACCCAATATCTGGACGTGCACGTGTGACAACAACTTATTTTCCCAAAACTTTATCTTAGATGTAGTTGAACAAACTCGGGTCAAAGAAAACCCGTTTCCTTTTATCACTATTGTTTTCTCTATAAATATAGTAAAATATTTATTTTTTAATCATGAAATATAAAATATAATAATTTTGAAGTTACAAATTATTATTTATTACTCTCATATGAAAAGTAGAAGTGTTGGATGATCATATTCCTATAAAGTTATGAGCAATTGTTGTTTAGTAATTATTTTATTACTTCTTATACATTGAGAAAAATAGAATATACTCCGATTATTCCATTACAATTATAGAATTCTATGATTTTTCAAATTTAAGTTACAAATTACACAAACATGATAGCTACGTTCAGTCCATTCAATTTAAAAGATTTAATCGACTAATCAAAAAAAGTATCACACGTCCACTAAACACTTTTTAGTCAACCTGACTGTCTTCAAGTCTTCTCAACCTTCTAGCTTAGTACAATCATGTTGTTAAGGGCAACAACCACTGGGCCAAGTTATGCTCTCATAATCTATTTTAGGTTTCTCACGAGAATGTTTGCAAAATATACTCTCATAATGTATTTTAGGTTTCTCAGTACTTAGACCTAATACAAGAATTTTCACGAGTTGCTATGTATGACGGCAATAGGTTTTTCTGTTGTATGTATTGTAGTGAGGATCAAAAGTCCTTTTTATAGAGAGCTTTCAATCCCATTAGGGTTTATGACCATTGTTGCGATTGCATGAAATCAACATGTTAAATAATCACCTGTATTAATTAGTTTACATGTGAAATAATGACTTGAAGCATTGACCAAACGATTAATTAGTTTATTAGGATTATCAGACGCAGTATCATCAGAGTGAACTTGTAACATCAGATTCAGCAGCGACACATTGAGACCGTGTGTAACATATTCTTTAGAGCATTGTCTGGTTTCCTTATTTATCTTCTCTTTTCACTAGAGGATGTAATGTAAAGACTTTAATGTTTATGACAATGATTTGCACACTTAAATAAATTTATTAGTGCAATAAATTATTTCCACAAAATTATTTTTGTTATCATGAAAACAATTAAGGGTCATTATTCTTCATACTAACTTGATTCTAAAAATCTCCCTTTTTTTTATGATGACAAACATTTATTTTTGTGAATAATTATTCTTTTTAATAACATTTATTAGTGCAATAAATTATTTCCACAAAATTATTTTTGTTATCATGAAAACAATTAAGGGTCATTATTCTTCATACTAACTTGATTCTAAAAATCTCCCCTATTTTTTATGATGACAAACATTTATTTTTGTGAATAATTATTCTTTTTAATAACATTTATTAGTGCAATAAATTATTTTCACAAAATTATTTTTGTTATCATGAAAACAATTAAGTGTCATTGTTCTTCATACCAACTTGGATCTAAAAATCTCCCTTTTTTTATGATGACAAACATCTATTTTTGTGAATAATTTTTCTTTTTAATAATATAATGTATGCAAATTTATTCAAAGTAATTCAAAATAAAGCTCCCCCTTAATATGAGCAGGTTTAAAAGATAGAGAGTGATATATAATATTATGACAAGGGAGATTTAAAATTAGAATTTAGAATACATAAAGTAATTGTTCTCGGAACATAGACTCCCACTTTTGTCATCAGACAAAAATAGTTGAACAAATGAAGTAAAAACATGAAAAAGAGTTAAGAGTAGAAGAAAAAATGGGTAAACTAAGGGTTAGGGTTGGTCAATCTAGTTATGATCAGTCCTATGGTATTATGAATATACTCTTCATTTTTGGTTGCCTATTTCATGAATGCCTCAATTTTAGCTTTCAATCGTAAAAATATTCATTCTTTACAAACTGAGTGGGGTCAAACCATGTGTAAAAGGAGTGGTAGAGGAGCCTTTAGGGGCAAACTCTGTAGATCTTGGAGAAACAATAACATGAACATCCAATGAAGGTATGTTAACCTGTGGAATGATCATAGGAAACACCAATCATGCCAAAGAGGCAACCACTAGTAGTCAGATGCCTACCATGATCCATGTTATCCATAATATAGTTTGTCACAAAATAGAGAACTTTGTCCCACTGATTTGAGACTTTATTAGGATCCAAACTTTGAGCATTCAAACTCCTAATCATATTAATTTCAGCAGGGGAAAGAGGCAATGAATGAGTCTATGTTTGGAAAGCCAAATGGAGGGGACAAAATGAAATGGGATAAGTCTGAGGGTATGGAAGTGTCAGGTTCATATTGAGGTTAAGTTGAGTTGGAAGTAGCTAAGTCATCTGAGGATGTTTCAGAGATTAAATTAGTTACAATCTGAGTTGTTATCTCAGCTGTTGTATGGATAGGGTCCATAAGCAGAGATGAGTGAGAGTCATATGAAATGGAGAAGAAATGGGTGAGATTTGACTGGTTGTATGTGTAGGTGTTTTTCAAGGGTTAGTGTGTGAAGTTGAAGGTGTGGAAGTGGTGGCAAATTCATTATTAAGGGGATATGGATTTAATCTATAGCTAAAGGCTGCAAAACTTCTTCTTCTTCTTCTTCTTCTTCTTCTTCTTCTTCTTCTTCTTCTTCTTCTTCTTCTTCTTCTTCTTCTTCTTCTTCTTCTTCTTCTTCTTCTTCTTCTTCTTCTTCTTCTTAGTGAAAAAGTTATTGAATTAGTGGATTAAATCATATCGAGTGAAGGGACTAGATGTAGCCAAGTTAGTGGTGAAGGATAAATTATTTCTATCACTTTATTTATGCACTCTGTAGTTTTGTTATTTCTTCTACTCCAAGTAAATGATCAAGTTTGAACCAGTTTAATCAAATAATGAAAAAGTTATCAACATAGTCAAACACCCTTTCTGTGTTTGCACCTTCAATGCTCACAACAGATGACCGGCGAAAAGTCTATGTTTAAAAACCTAACCCTTAAGGAAGAAGGATTTGTGTGGTTTGGTGGAAATAAAAAAGGTGCGATCATAGGTTGTGGCAGAGTAGGTAATGGTTTTCTCCTCTCTATTAAAAATATTTTATTTGTAAAGGGACTAAGGCATAACCTGTTGAGCATAAGTCAATTAAGTGATAGTGGTTATGATGTTGTCTTCGATCAAAAGTCTTGTAAGGTAATTAGTCAAACAGATGGATCTATACTATTTACAGACCATATGGAAAAACAATATTTACAAAATAAATTTATCAGATTTACAAAAACAAGAAATAAAGTATGTAATGTTAGTGAATAAAGAACAACTGATCTGGCACAAAAGGATGGGACATGCCAACTTGAGATTAATCTCAAAGTTGAGAAGACTCGACATAGTCAAAGGTTTACCAAATTTGAAATATGAATCATATGTTCTTTGTGAGGCATATAAAGTTTCTTAAACACAAGGATAAGTCATATAAACTTTTCACTACCTTTTGTAAACAAGTGCAAAATGAAAAAAACTTTTGTATTACAACAATTCATAGTGATCAAGGTGGCCGGTGAATTTAAGAATAAACGTTTTGAAAAATTATGTGAACATAATGGAATTCTACATAATTTTTCTTCTCTTAGAACACCCCAGCAAAATGGTATTGTAGAAAGGAAAAGTAGATCTCTTTAGGAAAGGGTATGCACCATGACTCACAAAATGAATGTTGCAAATCACTTTTGGGCAGAGCTAGTGAACAATACACGTTACATTTAGAATAAAATCTACATAAGACCTATTCTCAATAAGACTCCTTATGAACAATGGAAAATAATAAAACCCATTTAAAATAAAATCTACATAAGACCTATTCTCAATAAGACTCCTTATGGACAATGGAAAATAATAAAAATAATTTGGTTGTATATGTTATATTATGAACACCAAAGAGAATCTTGGAAAGTTTGATTTACAATCTCAAAAGTGCATCATTTTTGGGATACTCATAAAGTTTTAACGCCTATAGAGTATACAATAAAGAAACTCTAACTTTTGAATAATCAATTCATGTCAAGTTTGATGATAAAAATCTTGACCATAAAAAGTCAAAGCTAGATGAAGATTTTACAAATTTATAGATATTAAAGGAACCAAAAAGATCAGAGGAATTGGCAAAGTCTCCATCTAAAGAACCAGAAGATGAACACAACAATACAAGGACAAGTAATGACGAACCATCTATTGAGACAAAATCTCAATTTAATGTTTTGATGAAAACAAACAAAAAGTTAATTAAGAATGTTAATTATGAATCTAAATGTTATGTTAATTTAACTTGTGCTTTTGAGTGTATTAATTTAAAGATATGATTTAAACAAAGCAAATAAATCAACATAAAAAGGTAAGAAACTGAACAGACAAGAAATGAGAACATTCTTAACAAAATCTGGAAAACAGAGAATGTTCTCTAGTTTCAAGAATGATCATCACAGCTCCAAGATCAATCAATCTCCACTAGTCAAAATAAGTTTTTTCCTCTGGATTTTAAATCAATATCATCAGCACTTGGCAAGGAACAAACTGAGTCAATTTGATTGAAAGAAACTACTCGAATCACAAAGAGAGAAGATCACAAATTAGCAAGACCAGACATATCTGAACATTTTTAGCAAAATAAGTAAAACGAAGAACGTTCTTGACAGATTTCTGGAAAACGAAGAACATTCTCCACATCTACCATAAACAAAAATGATCAGATTTCTATGTAAAAGATTATATCCAGGAAGTGTTATTCATTCCTTCATCAAGAATATACGAGGATCAATCTAAGCAAGGATCATTCCAGAATTTGAAGGCTCAACATTTTGCTTCATAAATGCATAAAGCAAGATCATTCTCCAAGTTAAGCAAAATGCAAGTACAATTAACAGGCTGTAAAGTACACTGCTGTTGTACCTTCAAATATACCTGCACACGTGACTTAAAGCATGTAATCATTTCAGAAAACTGTAAAGATCACAATATAAGTCAGTTCATCTCAGACAAATTCGAAGAACGTTCTTGGATCTCAAGAACATTCCTGTTTTTAGCATGAACACTCTTGGTTTATGGCTGATCTTATCCATTCATTTACTCATGACAATTGGCCTACTTCCAATGGTTAAATGAGCTGTCATAAGCTCTCTTTAAGCCTATAAATAAAGTGTCACGATGGAGAACAAATGAGAGCTTCAAGTACTAAGAAAATTCATTACTCATTGCAATTATACTTTAATTTCACTCACTCACAAACATTGAATCAGTTCTGATTTTTTCCATTCGATTCATAGAATCATTCTTGTGTATTTCTCTATCAAAAAATCATGTCAAACAAGAGTTGAGACATCTCATAATCTAACAAAACAATCTCATCATTATTGTAAAACTCAAACTATAAGAGTTTAGTATAGTTTGAGTAGATTGTAAGAAATCCTATCTGGGTGGAAAGCTTTTAACTTTGTAACAGATCAAGGTTGATCTGAGCTAGGTGCTGTAAAACCAAGAAGGTTCTTTGTTTTGAACACTTAGTGGAAAATCTCACGGTTGTGAGGATTGGACGTAACCTGGGTTGGGTGAACCAGGATACATTCTTGTGTGGTGTCTCATCCCTTATCTATTTACTTTCAATTTGTTTGATTATCAAGTAAAATAGATAAATTAAATTGTTGATTTTAACTAACCAATAACGTTATTCGTTTTCTGTTTTCACAACCAAGATCAATCTTGAGTTATTTTCTTAAGTTTTTAACATAATTTTTTAAAAGGGTGCATTTACAATTCAAACCCCCTTTCTTGTAAATCGACATTTTTACTTCACCATCTACCAATCAAAGTTATCAGGAACCTAAGCTTGGATGGAAATACAATTCATCACATTTGAATTCTCTAATTATAGGAAATATAAATGACCCTCTAAAGGTCGGGTTTGCTTTTAAAGAAACATCAATGTTTGGAATTTTCTCTAAAATTGAACCTACAACAATAGATGAAGCTCTATCAGATTATGAATGGATTGTGGCTATGAAAGAAGAACTAAACCAATTTAAGAGAAATGATGTATGGGATCATGTACCCAAACCTAAAGAAATGAAACCAATTGGAACCAAGTGGTTTTTAGAAACAAGTTGAATGAGAAAGGTGAAATCCTATGAAACAAAGCTAGACATGTAGCTCAAGGTTATAGTTAGTAGGAAGATGTTGATTATATTGAAAATTTTGCCCTTGTGGCAAGGTTAGAAGCAATGAGAATTTTACTTTCATTTGCAACTTTCAATAAAATTATCTTATATCAAATGGATGTGTAAAGTTCATTCTTGAATGGTTTTATACATGGAGAGTGTATATTAATAAACCTTTTGGCTTTGAAGATAATGAACTTCCAAATCCTGTTTTCAAAATAAAATAAAAAATAAAATAAAAAACTTTGTATGGTCTGAAAGAGGCACTAAAAGCTTGGTATGACAGACTAAGTTGTTTTCTATTGAAAAAAGATTTTGAAAGAGTTCACTTTGACACTACTTTATTTAGAAAATCATCTAAGAATAACCTTTTCAATGTCCAAGTATATGTCGATGATATAATTTTTTGGTCTACTTAGGTTAAGCTTTGTCAAGAGTTTTCTAAGTTAATGCAAAATGAATTTGAGATGAGCTTGATAGGAGAACTTATATTTTTTCTTAAAATCCAAAATCATCAAAGCATAGAAGGAATATTCATTCATCAGATCAAATATACAAGAGAACTTCTTAAGAAATTTAAGATGGATGAATACAAACCCATGCTTACACACATGTAGCCCACATGTTCTCTTGATAAGGATGAATCAAGTAAATGGGATCATATGACTACTGGCAGGATCAACCAGGTAGCATCCAAAGGTATACATAGGGATGATTGGCTCTCACCTCTACTTAACTGCTTCTAGACCTGATATTTTGTTTAGTGTGTGTGTGTGCAAGATTTAAGTCTGATCCTAAATAATCCTATTTAATTGTTGCAGAAGGCATTGCTAATCTTGGTTTGTTTTATAAGCCATCCTCTAAGTACATCTTAGTAGGTTTATGTGATGTTGACTACGCTGATGATAAGCTAGGAAGGAAAAACACCAATAGAAGTTATACATTCCATGGTGAGAATCTGATTCCTGGTCAAGCAAAAGACAAGGAACCATTGCTTTATCCATTTCTAAAACAAAATATATTTCAGTAGCCAATTGTGGCACTCAATTGTTGTGGAGGAAACATCAACTAGAAGACTACAAAATACATGAGAATAACATTCCTATCTTCTGTGACAATATTTCCGCTATATGTTTAACCTAAAATCCTATTTTACCTTCAAGGGCAAACTATGTAGAGATTAAACATCACTTTATGAGAGATTATGTCAAGAAGGGTATTTTAGATATTAAATCTGTTGACATTGATCATCAATCGGAAAATACTTTTACAAAACCCAAGATAGATTTAATTTTATATGGAAAAGTTTCAATATTCAACTTATAAAAGAGTGACGTTGGAGTCCCTTTATGCATCTAGCTCTAGTAAAACAGACTTATTGGTTAAATATGTATGTTCTGCCTCTAATAAAATGAATTTTTCCTTTGGCACTAGTCGATTTAAATTCAATTTATTCTCTATCTGGACAGTTCTTTTGAAAGATGTTTGTTTCCTGTAATTTTATGACACGTGCTATCAAAAAAACCAACAACTCAAGTCGCTCACTGTAACACTAGATTTTTAACATCGCGAGTGTATTTTTTTTCAAAACAAATTGATAAAAATACCAAGTTAAATCCATAAATGAAGAAAATAACCTTAGATAAAATATTTTAAGTCGTAACACAAACGACAAAGTCATAATTAATTACAAACAGCAGAAATATTTTTGAACAAATATTCAAAGTATCCAAATATAAAATGCATCGTCAAAAATAATTTGTTTCAAATACATAAGTTCCTTTTTCAACAACAACCTTGAAATATGAACGATGACATAAATAAAATTCTTAAATAGAACTCTAAGTTGATCATTAATCTAACTGAGGGTGATCGGGTATTGAGAATCCACGAGCGGCAACAGGCCCCACTAATTTCGGTTACACAACCAACCCGTCGTTGTGCCACGCCTTAGATCGACACTATTTCTCATCTGAGGGCAAAGCCCAAATTTCCACAAAATTGTAAAGGGTCACCAACCGAAATTAACAAATACCACATAACATTTAAATTTTAAATGCACAAAATCACGTTTCAACTTAGCATGCATCTAGAAAGAGTTTGCATATGCTAAACATGCATAAACAAGGTTCAAAAATGAAGTTTCGGACAAAACTGCACTGTTGTATTCAAACACAGCATATCTGTATTCGAATACAGATGCGAAAACAACATAAAAACAGCAAAAACAACAGAAAAACAGCAAAAACAACAAAACAACACAAATAGCACAACTGTATTCGAATACAGCCTCTCTGTAGTCGAATACTGATGCAAAAACAATTAAAAATTCTGCAGATTTTGTATTCGAATACAACCCCATTGTATTCGAATACAATTGCCAAGTCAGTGACAACTTTGAGATATGTATTCGACTACAACCTCCTCGTAGTCGAATACACTTGCGAATACGCAAGTCAGAGGCAAAAACAAGTCATCTGTATTCGACTACAACCATGTTGTATTCGAATACAACTGTAAAAATGACAGATTTTCAGTTTTGAAAACACACCTAAGTCATTTAAACACTTTCAACACCAATTCAATCAATCACAACACCAAAAATGGCACATTCCACACACCACAATCAAGTATGTATATACAACCATCATAGTATATCAAACATGACATGCGCGCCAAGCACCCTAATTCAATGCGTATATGCCAATGCACATAATTGTACTGCCTATCACGGGCCAGTACTAATTACCGTGGTGCCACCCACACGATTTTTCACCAATCAGCACGACGCGATAATCCCCGTAAGGATAAGATGAACCAACAATTCACATGGCATCATCCCGTGGCCCATCCGGTCACCACTATCACCATGGCCCATCTGGTCACCATGTACTATGAAATGCATGAGCATACTCTGACCCTTGACACCACAACCATTAAGCAAATGCAACTATTAAAAGATTCCCCACTTTTAATGCTCATTTAACACTAATGATTTTCAAATTTAACACAGAGCACACTCAACACATATAATCATCAAATCACATGAAATTGAATTCATAATTCACATTGAATTCAAATCACCATATACACCAATCTCATCAATTCATTTCACACAACAACCACACATAAATTGCATTTATTCAAAACCCCACATCTTTAAACATAAATCAAATTTCAACATTCATAATATTATCCATGAACACATCAATCACACCAAGCAAAAATCACCTCCACCCACACCTCAAAACTCATTAAATTCAATTTCACCATTTCACCCATAAAATGCATTAAATTCATTTCCCATAACATTACACCTTAAACACATCAAATTCATTTTCCAAAATGTTCAACCATAACACACCAAATCAAAACTCCAAATTGTTAAACATAAACCACCAATTTCTTTTCCACAACTCACATAAAACCCATTAAATTCCTTTTCCCCAAATTCACACATAAACCCCATCAAAATCAAATTCCACAAATACACATATAGAGTCCTATATGCAAGCTAAAAATTTGGAAGGAGCCCTTACATTCGTTGTAGCTTTAACGGCCGATTATGGCATCGCGATTAAAATCTGGTAAAACTTCACTTCGCACGACGCTTCCAAAGTTGGTTCACTAGCACCGTACTGTGGCAAGGGGCAACTTTCCCTTCTTTCATTTCACGAGATGGAGCTCAGAAGTTGAAGAAAAGTGGAGGTTTGTTGTTGGTGGTTTTGAAAACCACTAACACGGTTTTCTTTTCTTTGAAGCAGAAGAAAGAAGAAGAAGAGGGAGGAGTCGCGCAAGGAAAATGTTTTTCCTTTCCTTCCTTCACTTACACACACACATATATATAACTTACTAAATATATATATATATATATATATATATATATATATATATATATATATATATGTATATTAAACAAACCCACAAATAATTACAACTCTTACACACGTTACTCACATCTCTAATTATTTTGATAAAATATCTATTCCCGTTGTAGCTCAATTGACATGTAAAATTTTCAGCAACCAGAGATATTTTTAACAAAACAGTCCGGTAATAAATTCTCCGTAACGTAAATAAATTATTCTTCAACGAATGATTTCAACCGGATCTAAAAATATCTATATGATAAAAATATAACAAACTCTAATAAAATATGCTTTTGATATTTAATTCACAAAATGAATTAAAATTGGGATAAATGCCTCAGCAATTTAACACCAAATATATTAAAATTGCATAATTTAGAGTTTAAAATTAAGGGTCTTACATTACTACCCTCCAAAAAGAAGTTTCGTCCTCGAAACTTAAGGTAAGAGTAATACCCATACTAGGTTGGCACTCCAACTCAACATTCATACTAGAACTTGTTTCGTCCGGCTTACTCGAAGAAAGCGCCGTCTATCCCTTCTCATAGGGTACTTAATAACTTTACGCACTATCATAGCTGGTAAGACTTGCCCGTTCGATTCAACATGGTTTTGTCTACTATCAACAAGAGATTAAGGATGATCAGTTCCTCAATTTGCCAATAGGTAGCCAACGGCCATGATGATGGCTTAGACCATCTTAACCCAACTGTAATAATGCTCCCTTCGACCTGGACTTAAAGGTATCACGAGGAACCAACGGCCTAACAATCTTCTCAAGGTCCACAAAGTTTCCCTTATTTTCCTATCGACGAAGTACAATCGCCCAAAACTATGTCACATAGCCTCATATATGTCCACTTGGTACAAAACATCCATTCGGTATCAAACCGAAACACTAATTATGACACCAACACACTAAGCATAAAACAATCATTACCGTCGAGAGCTCCTTAATTTCTCCATTGTCCACAAATCCTCGATTTTCTTTAGTCCACAACTACATCAAACCACAATGTTCTAATCGGAGTGTTGGTATAATTATAACCTTAATAATCACCTCTCAACATCCCATTGGTGATCAAAGTTTCCTTAAATATTTTCGACAACATGCCAGGGTTATACCACCCACAACACACAAACTTCTTTTAGGTTAAGTGCTTCATTTCCAGAGTCACCTCTCCTACAAAATTCCAATTGGAATTTCATTCACTTGTTAAGGCCTACATTTGTTTCCTTCCTAACACCTCAAATTCACGTTTCACTTATCAATTTCCTACATCTGCTGCCAACATTCATTCTGATACTTTCTCAATTCCACCACGTCCTTTATTTGCAGCTTGATGATTATCTATTCATTATGACAGGTAAAACACATAATATTCACTCCATCGCTTTTCCATTTATACAAACCTTAAATCTCTACCTCGAACCTTGATACATCTTCATTATTTTCGAAATCATTACTTAGCTTACTCTTGTATGTCTTTTTCCAAAAATCGCTTTCTTCCTTAGACAGCCACAATTGGTAAACCCCATAGTGCGTCATATCCCAAAATATCATCCAACTTAACTTGATTTTCTTTTTGTCTTTCCTCTTACTACTAAACTTTTAAGATTGTCATCCTGGTCTTTACGAATTTCTTCAACAATTCGACAAAATCTTAATTCCTCCAAATTTTCACACTTCCTAAGAAATATTCCACATCTAAATATGTCTCCAAACACTTTTCACGTCTACCGTCATTCAACCGTCCATGTGGTCAACACCTAGAGTCCTTTACTTTTCTTAGCTCATCTACCATCATACTTTGTCTTGCTTCATATAGTGATTTTAATAAACCAAGCCTTACTAGTTCCCACCAAACTTTTTCATTCCTCTCTTAATTCTTCCATACCAAACAAACATTTAACTCTTATGACATGCCTTCAAGTACTGCCTTTGAATTCATTGGTGTACTCTTCTAATAACAATGTCTGATTTTCGAATGGATAATTCATTTCATGAATCTTTAATTGATATAAGCCACATACCCATGTGCTGCTCCTACAAGTTCTCATGGCACGTTTTTCAACATTTGGTTCACTCGCTGGATTTTCTTATTCATTCTCAACCTTCACCAAGGTACCAACTAAAAGAATCTTCAGCAATCGAACATCCTAAAGAACTACTTCTCAAGCATTCCCAATAAGCATCTCCTAAAGAATAATCATCTTTAAACCTCATCCTCATAACTTAGCAATAAAATATTCCCAAGACCCAGATATCTTCCTCGTCCATCTAGTAACTGAAACACTGATTTCAAATCTTAACGCTTGGCTTCCCAAGAACAACAACTAAACCATAAATCATTCGTTACATTTCTCCCTATTCACGCTATTTCATTGAATAAAATTATGAAATAAGATCCTTGAAATCTTCGGATACTCATTACACCGTCTAAATTCATCCATGACATCTTAAGGTACAATACAATGTCTTATTCATCGTTGACTCTAACCGCCTTAGTAATCTTACTAATGAAAACTCTTCTAATCATAAAATAGCATTATTAGTAACTCTTCAAACACGTCCATCCATATCATGAATCATTTATTACTTGTCTACCTCAACTCCCTCGATCATACAAGTTTAAGGTGTCACTTGGTCCTCTATCCAACCTTGTGGATTTTGAATCGTTATCTTAAGGTTTAACCATCATAGGGTCTTAAATCAAATCTTGATTAATCCATCTAACTTATCAAAATATTCTCACTCCCCTAGTGTTTACCATCCTTTAATAGACTCTCCATGCTTACATTGCAACAATCTCTAAGTATTCATGTCCTATGTACTTCCAATCCCACTAAATAACAACATGTGGTTCAATACATCAAGGCTTAGCTCATTCTGTTTACTCAAACATCACTCAAAATTCACATTACGCGTCAATAGTTTCCTCTAAGATCATTATCCATACTTGTTATCTCCTAAACCACACAGAGATTTGTCACTTACCAACAAAATATATATTCTTGCTCCTATAATCGTCATGAGGTTCATACTTAACAATCTAAGTCGATTCTCGAATGCTCAACCTTACCCCTCAAGGTATCGACTATTCCTCAAAGCATCATTTGCCTAACCAAGGTAGTATTCACCCCTAATCTGTAGCGCACCCTGTCTTCATTACAAGCCTCCTTAGTTGACACCTAAGCACCAAATGCTATTCCAAATGGAAGTCTCGTCTTCTCAACAATGCCATGGTGTTCACATCTCTTTGATAGTTATCAAACTTCATCCAGTCTCGTCCTGAAATCTACCAAGAAAACATCCAATACTTTTCTTAAAAATAAATTCCCTACTTAGATCCTTAATTGAAATCCCCTAACAATCTCACACCAATAACATCTTCGAGTTATCGCCAATAACATAGCCTTTGCATCCTTGGAATCACTTCATAAATCCCATGCCGTCATGATTCGTTTCAACCCCATCCTTCCTAAACCGATACATTTCAAGAATTCAGAGACACTTGCGACTAAAGTCGACTGATGTTCTATGTTTTAACTACTCTTCCAACTAAAGTGTTAAAAGGCACGCTGTTTCGTATAAGAAATAATAAACTACTTAAGCATATCATGCTTGACCCAAGACAACAAAACACAAAGTACACGTGGACTCCAATCACTTGATACCCCTAACCTCGACTCTTGATCAGCTTAGGACACCCCAAATCACAGCCTCAGAGAAATTTAAACCAAAGCTCTTATACAACAACTGTAACACCCCGATTTTTAACAGCGCGAATGTATTTCTTTTCAAAACAAATTGTAAAAATACCAAGTTAAATCCATAAATGAAGAAAATACCCTTGGATAAAATATTTTAAGTCGTAACACAAAGGAAAAAGTCATAATTAATTACAAACAGCGGAAATCGTTTTGAACAAAAATCCAAAGTATCCAAATATAAATTACATCGTCAAAAATAATCTGTTTCAAATACATAAGTTCCTTTTACAACAACAACCTTGAAATAAGAATGATGACATAAATAAAATTCTTAAATAGAACCCTAAGTTGATCATTAATCTAACAGAGGGTAACCGAGACCTGAGAATCCACGAGTGGCAACAAGCACCACTACTTTCGGTTACACAACCAACCCGTTGCTGTGCCAGGCCTTAGATCGACCCTATTTCTCATTTGAAAGCAAAGCCCAGATTTCCACAAAATTGTAAAAGGTAACCCACCGAAATTAACAAATACCACATAAGATTTAAATTTTAAATGCACAAAATCACATTTCAACTTAGCATGCATCTAGAAAGGTTTTGCATATGTTAACCATGCATAAACAAGGTTGAAAAATGAAGTTTCGGACAAAACTGCACTGTCGTATTCGAATACAGCATATCTGTATTCGAATACAGATGCAAAAATAGCAGAAAAACAGATAAAACAGCAAAACAACACAACTGTATTCGAATACATCCTCTCTGTAGTCGAATACAGATGCGAAACTAGTGAAAAATCCTGCAAATTTTGTATTCAAATACAACCCCCTTGTTTTCAGATACAATTGTGAAGTTAGTGACAAAACTTTGAGATCTGTATTCGACTACAACCTCCTCGTAGTCAAATATAGTTGCGAATACGCAAGTCAGAGGCAAAAACAAGTCATTTGTATTCGACTACAACCCTTTTGTATTCGAATACAGCTGTAAAAATGACAGATTTTCAGTTTTGAAAATACACCTAAGTCATTTAAACACTTTCAACACCAATTCATTCAATCACAAACACCATAAATGGCACATGACTCGCGTGCCAAGCACCCTAATGCAATGCGTATATGCCAATGCACATGATTCCAGAATATCACCAAAACCCTCCTCGAAGGGGCGTAAATCATAATTGTACTGCCTTACACGAGCCAGTACTAATTACCATGGTGCCACCCGCACGATTTACTAATGTGCGATTTTTCACTAATCAGCACAACGCGATAATCCCCGTAAGGATAAGATGAACAAACAATTCACATGGCATCATCCCGTGGCCCATCCGGTCACCACTATCACCATGGCCCATCTGGTCACCATGTACTATGAAATGCATGAGCATACTCTGACCCTTGACACCACAACCATTAAACAAATGCAGCTATTAAAAGATTCCTCATTTTTAATGCTCATTTAACACTTATGATTTTCAAATTTAACACAGAGCATACTCAGCACATATAATCATCAAATCACATGAAATTGAATTCATAATTCACATTGAATTCAAATCACCATATACACCAATCTCATCAATTCATTTCACACAACAACCACACATAAATTGCATTTATTCAAAACCCCACATCTTTAAACATAAAGCTAATTTCAACATTCATAATATTACCCATGAACACATCAATCACACCAAGCAAAAATTACCTCCACCCACACCTCAAAACTCATTAAATTCAATTTGACCATTTCACCCATAATATGCATTAAATTCATTTCCCGCAACATTACACCTTAAACCCATCAAATTCATTTTCCAAAATTTTCAAAGATAACACATCAAATCAAAACTCCAAATTGTTAAACATAAACCACCAATTTCTTTTCCACAACTCACATAAAACCCATTAAATTCCTTTTCCCCAAATTCACACATAAACCCCATCAAAATCAAACTCCACAAATACACATATAGAGTCCTTTATACAAGCTAAAAATTCAGAAGGAGCCCTTACCTTTGTTGTAGCTTTAACGGTCGATTATGGCATCGCGATTAAAATCTGGTAAAACTTTGCTTCGCACGACGCTTTCAAAGTTGGCTCACTAGCACTGTATCGTGGCAAGGAGCAACTTTCCATTTTGTCGGTTCGCGAGATGGAGCACAACACTGTATCGTGGCAAGGAGCAACTAGCACTGTATGTTGGCGATTTTGAAAACCACTAACACAGTTTTCTTTTCTTTGAAGCAGAATAAAGAAAAAGAAGAGGGAGGAGTCGCGAAGGGAAATATATATATTAAACTAACCCACAAATAATTACAACTTTTACACACATTACTCACATCTCTAATTATTTTGATAAAAATATCTATTCCCGTTGCAGCTCAATGGACAAGTAAAATTTTCAGCCACCAGAGATATTTTTAACAAAACAGTCTGATAATAAGTTCTCCATAACGTAAATAAATTATTCTTCAATGCATGATTTCAACCGGATGTAAAAATATAACAAACTCTAATAAAATATGTTTTTGGTATTTAATTCACAAAATGAATTAAAATTGGGATAAATGCCTCAACAATTTAACATCAAATATACAAAAATTGCATAATTTAGAGTTTAGAATTAAGGGTCTTACACTCACTATCTTTATGTATTTCCTACACTTTTGCTACCCTTTTCAAACTCTCTTAAACACTTTTTGATTCTCTAATGGCATCAAGTTCCACTTCTTGATCTACTCTCAGTAACGCTACTTCTTCCGCCACTATGGCGGGTAGAATGGATCAACTGGATGTTCTCGATGAACTTCAAATTGATTTTAGTAATCTTGGTGAGAATGACTTCATCAAAGATTTTTCTAGTATTGGATGGTCTGATTATTTTAACATTAATCAACTATTTGACCTAGATGTTTTAGTTAAAGAATTCTTGAGGTTTGCAAATGCAAATAAAGATAGAGAAGTTTCTAGTATGATTTTAGGGCTTTCTATCAAATCACGCAACAAACCATTGTTGTTACAGATGTCTAGATGAAGGCGTGATAATGGAAAATAACTACAAATCAAGGGTTGGCTCATCGAAAATTAACAGTGAGCTCTTTGAAGATCCAAAGGAAAGTCAGTGCATCTAAAGATTATTTAGGAGTACATCAGGATGTCCCACTAGTCAAAAGATGCCCCCTATTTGCTTCATTTTATAAAGAGCATCTCAAGAATTTGAAAAGAAAAGGAAAAGGGTAGTGAAACTGAATTTGAAAAGAAGAAGAAGAAGAAGAGTAATGAAACCTCATTCGGCTGCCAAACAAAATTTTAAAAAAAAATTATAACAAGTTACCCGGTCGGGCCTACGAGCCGACGGGTTCAAATTGTTGAACCCATTACCCGGACCCATATATAAGCAGGTTTCAATAGGTTGGGTTAGGTCGGATCCAAAAATGACCGGGTACGAGTAAAAATCGGGTTGGGTTGGGTGATCGAGTTGGCGGGTCGACCCGCGCCCATGTACACCCCTTCATTTGAATAAGTGTTTCTCTCTTTGATCTCTAAGATGAATTTGGAATTTTGAGCTTCAGTTCTTCTACTCTTTTATGATTTTTCGATGATCTTCTTCTTCAGCCTTAAGTATCTATTTATAGATAAAACTAGGGCTTCAATTTAGTCCTTGTATAAATCTGAATTTTATCTTCATTCCTAGCTTGGTCAACAATGATCTTATTCAAAAATGATTCTGAACAATATGCTTTTTGATAATGTATTCTTTAGCTAATTCTTTATTTTTGAATCCAATCTGAGCAATACTTCAAGATTGATTATGTTTGTATTTTGTTCAGATTGAGTTTGTAAATTTCTTAGATTGATATTGTTCATATTTTGTTCAGATTGAGTTTGTAAATTCTTCATATTGATTTTTTTCGTATGTTGTAGATAAATCTTGATCAAATCTTCTTGTAAATAATTCATATCTTCTTGTGATAAACCTTGATCAAATCTTCTTGTGATAAATCTTGATCAAATCTTCATATCTTGGCCATATATTCTTTTCATCTTGGTTAAAAGTTTTTATTCAATCATAAATCAGAATCAAATCTTATTTTAGATTTTCTTAGAAAACATTTGAACATATCTTCTTTTAAACTTGGTCAAAGATTTTCTTCAATCATAAATCTGAATCAAATCTTATGTTAGATTTTCTTCAAAAACATGAATCTTCTTTTATACTATGTGAAGTAAAAAATATTGTTCTCATAAAATACTTTTGTTAACATAAAAACTCTAATTATAAAACCAACCTGGTTCTAACAAGCATCAACTGTTCAAGTACCTTGACTGGTGTTTCAACTATGTTGCTAAGGATATTTGCAAGATAAATTATTTTATTTTTAGGTACCCACATTTGATTGGGTCCTAGTTTGTTAGTTTTGAAATGTGTCTTGTCTTTCAATGTTTTTAACATAGGACAAAATATTTTATTATGAAATTTCGTAAAGTAGTATGAGCCAATAGTTTCAAGTATAATAAGTTTAGAAGTTTCCTTTGGTTCCTCAAAACCAATACCTCTTCTATTGTTTCTATTAACACCATATCATAAAGACTTGTTTTCTTCTATGTTTGCCATTTGTAAGAAACTCTTGAAAGGCTTTTTTCATATTTATCATAATTATAGAAATTTTACTCTAAGGTCTTTGAAACATTATCCTTCAGAGTCTGATTTTCCCTTTTTACGTTTTCAAATTTATTTCAAGAGAATCATACATTTTGGTTAAGATGGAATAAGCTTTTATGAGATTATTTAGTTTTGAAGAGATATATTGTGATTTTTTTTAGAAACTCATTTAACATAATTATAAGTTCATCACGAGATGGATTAGATAATACCTCAATTTACTCATCAATAGATATATTGTCATCGTTAGAGTTAGAGCGAACATCTTCCATCAGAGCCATATTTGCAAGCTATTCATCTTCATTAAAGGATTCATCAGAGTCATCCAAGGTAGCCAGCAGACTCATTTTCTTTCCACCGAAGTCTTTCCTTTGATAGTTTCTCTTCTCAAGCTTAGGATACTCTAATTTGAAATTTTCTAGTTCTTTGCATTCATAACAGATGATTTTCTTCTTTTTTGATTTTTCTTTTTCTTTCTCTGCTAATTATGGATTGTTTGAAATCTTTTCTAGGAGATGATTTCTTTTTGTTGTTCCATATGTGCTGAATTTTCTCTTTTCTTCAATCTGATCATTCGATTCATTTTTCTTTGAGTCGTCCTTGGCTTGTAGAGCTAAAGACTTTTACTTCTTCTTTGGTTCATCTTCAACTAGTTCAATCTCATGGGATCTGAATGAACTCGTTAGTTCTTCTAGAGACAATTTGTTAAGGTCTTTAGCCTCTTAAATTGTTGTGACTTTTGATCTCCACTTGTGAGGTAAGCTTTTGAGGATCTTCTTAACATGATTACTAGTAATGTAACTCTTTTGGAGAACTTTTAATCCAGAGACTGAGACTAAGGTTTGAGAGAGCAGTTTTTTAATGTCTTGATCATCTTCCATTTGAAAAAGTTCATACTTCCCGACAAGCATATTTGCCTTTGCTTCCTACACTTGTTTACTTCAATCATAGTTGAGGACCAAGGCGTCCAAAATGCTTTTTGTTGTGTCTTTATTCTTGCATTTTTCAAACTCTCTGAAAGTGACAACGTTCACATAAAGGTTGTGGCTTTATGGTGCACATTGTATTGTTTGATTTCTTTTTAGGCAACGTTCAGTTCTTTTCTAGATATTTCAACACCACCATCATCTTTGGGAGCCTCATAGCCAGCTTCGACTATGTCCTTGAGTTTAAGATCATGTGATATGTAGAAATTTCTCAACCTATCCTTCCAATATTCAAACCTCTCCCTATCAAACAAACTAGGCCGGTTATATTATCAGAGTCAGTGTAACTTTAGAGTGTGCTGCGTATTAGAGGCAGCATTCTGAAACGAGTTGCAGTCTTAAGAGTCAGTGCAACTTCAAAGTGTTTTGTGTATCAAAGGCAACACTTAGGAACGAGTTGCAATCTTCAGAGTCAGCGAAATATATGCTTCAAATGCAGACTTGAATAGTGGCTTCAGACTTCAGAGGCATGCTAAAAAAATACTATTCGTCAGAGGCAGCTAACACTATTGTTCATCAGAGGCATGTTGAAGTTACTGTTCATCAGAAACATGTTGAACTACCAAAAGCACGCTATCAGCAATATATGCGTGAACTTTTTCAGCAAGTGGATTTGACTAAATTGATTTCGTTTCCTTTGACGTTTTTACTTCCTCTAGTGATATCTCTAGAGGTATCCTTTGGTGGTATTCTCTGGTGGTTTCTTCTGGTGGTATCCTTTGGTGGTATTCTATAGTGGTTTCCTCTAGTGGTTTCCTCCGATTTTTCTACTCTAATTTCTGCATACTCAATGAAATTATTCGTGCAATAAATTGTTCTCACAAAATACTTTTGTTAACATCAAAACCACAAGGAGTTGTTCGAGGGACCAACTTGGTTCCAACACCTTTGACAAGGTTGACACGTAAGGACCATTCTTTTATGTAGGACCATGAATGTGAGAAGAGTTTTCGAACTCTTAAGACAAGATTGACCACAACCCCTGTACTGGCCATTCGAGACCCATCCTTAGGTTTTAAAGTCTTTTTTGATGCATCAATGAAAGGTTTAAGTTGTGTGTTGATGCAAAATAAACAAGTCGTTGCCTATGCCTCACGACAATTGAAACTTCTTGAAGGAAACTATCCTACCCATGACTTAGATCTAGCTGCCATAGTTTTTGCTCTTAAAATCTGGAGACATTACCTGTATGGAGTGCATTTTTATGTATTCAATGATCATAAGAGTTTGAGGTACCTCTTTGATCAAAAGGAACTTAACACTAAACAACGTAGTCGGGTAGATACCATCCAGGTAAGGCCAATGTGGTAGCAGATGCCTAAGGTAGGAAGTCCCTTTATAAGGACCTTTAACTGAAGATGACTCCTCTTTAGGGTGAAGTTCTTTTGAATCAAATGGAAATCTTTTGTGGTCTTAGAACCCCGATTAGACAATCCTAAGAATCAGATGGAGAGCTGCAAACAAGGAAAGACCAACCAAATTTCTCAAGGGAAACAGATTGAACTATTCTCTTCCAAGATAAGATTTGCATTCCTAAGGATCAGAACTAGAAGAGGATAATATTAGAGGAAGCCCATAAGAGTCACTTATCCATTTACCTTGGATCCACAAAGATGTACTACGACCTTAGGAAAAACAATTGGTGGCCAGGCATGAAAAATGATGTAGCCACCTTTGTGGCCCAGGTCTGAGTGCCAAAAGGTGAAAATATAGCATCAAAGGTCAGCAAGCTTGTTACAACCATTAGAAATGCCTGAATGGAAATGGGATTCCATATTTGTGTACTTTGTTGTTGGTCTGCCTCGTACCCAATTAAAGTATGATTCCATTTGGGTAATTGTAGATAGGTTGACCAAGACAACCCATTTCCTACCTGTTAGAGCCATTTACAATTCCCTTAAACTGGCTAGGTTATTGATAAAGGAAATCGTGAGACTACATGGGGTACCTTCCAGTATGGTATCAGATAGGGATCCTAAATTCACTTCTATGTTTTGGAAAGCCTTTTGAAAGTCATTAGGAACCTGTTGAACCTTAGTATTGCTCACCATCCAAAAATTGATGGCCAGACTGAAAGAACCATTCAATCCTTAGAAGACATGTTGAGAGCTTGTGTCTTGGAGGATGGGGGAAGTTGGGACATTCACTTGCCTATGTTAGAATTTGCCTATAACAATAGTTATCACACTAGTATATGCATGGCTCCATATGAGGCATTATATGGACGTAAGTGTAGGACTTTTTTATGTTGGTCAGAGGTAAGAGACAAGAGAATTATGGGACCTAAAGTTATTCAAGAAACCACTTATAAGATCAGAGACATTCGTGACAAATTGAGAGTAGCCACGAGTAGGCAAAAGAATAGCCCATAGTAGCCCAAAAGAGAAGGCAATTGAGAGTAGCCCTTAGAATTTGATGAAGATGAGCATGTATTCCTTAAAGTTACCCCCACTATTGAGGTTGATGGGTGTTAAAGGTTAAAAAGCTCAATCCTCGTTTTGTATGACCTTTTTAAATTGTACAAAGAATAGGCCCTTTAGCCTACATATTATCCGTACCACCCTGCTCGGTAGGTTTGCATGATGTATTCCATGTTTCTCATCTCAAAACGTATGTCCTTGACCCTTATCAAATCATGAGTCTCTTCAATTGAAACCAAACCTTACATACAATCCTATGCCAATTTAGATTATTGACATAAGTATAAAAATATTAAGGAATAAGACAATTCCCTTAGTAAAGGTTATATGGAGAGGATCATCACTAGAGGAAGCCACATGGGAAACTAATCTTGATATGATGAATGATTACCCATACCTCTTCCAATAGGTAAGCTCTCAAATTTTGAGGACAAAATTTTCCAAGGGGGGGGGGGGAGGATGTAACAACCCTCTCACTACCTTAGAAATATTTACAAGATTTAAGTAATAATTAGAATTAGTAGAATCTTATCAATTGTTAATACTGTATTATTTAGTAATATTAATTTAGGATTAAGGTTAGAATAAGAAAGTGGTAGTATTAACAAGTTGAAGTGTCAAAAGACGAACGCAATACTTTTATTTCTCTCTTCTTCCTCAACCACGTGCAGTAACTGATCCCAACCTTCATTTTTCTTTCATTTCCAACTACACAATCTTTAAAAACACCCCAACACACAACCACCTGTTTACTGTTCATCATCTTCCTCATCTTCCTCATTCATCATTTTCCTCTCCTTTCCAAATTCCTTTAAAGGCAGCAATTCTCTAAAGTCCTCTATCTCCACCCGACCCCTTGCATGTCCATTTCCTCCTCTCAAGATCCATTAATCATAAAAAACAATACTAAAGGAAGATAGTGAGCAGATTGGGGAAATCTCCAAATTTAAACTAGTGCATAAAAAATAGAAGAACTAACAGTTGAAAGGCAAACATCTCCTACAACCCAGCTCAAATTTCAGGGATTCCTTCTTGGAAAAATTGTGAGTTCTTTTCCTAGAATTGTTTGCTCATTTTGCATGTGGGTTTTTTAGTTGCGAATTTGATTCCTTTATTGTTAAAAACTATTTTATGGGTTTGAGATAATGGGCATTATAAAAATCTGTGAGTGAGGGAAAAACTGTGAGGTTTAACATCTATGAATTGTTAAATCTGCATTTTGTTCTTTAAAAATAATTCATTATGAGTTTTTTGTGTGGATGGTTATATGATGATAGAACTTAAGGAATGATGATTAGTTTTAATTGGCTAATTATTGTGTTACTGCGTTTCTCTAAACCATCATCTGATCTTTTTTGTTCTGCTGCTCTTTCGTTTTTGTTTCCTATTTGTTCAGCCCTTTATTTTCTTCTTTCTTTTGGCTGCCTCTAATATTATTTTTTCTCCTGATTGCCTCTAATCATGATGCCTATGATCTAATTCTTCCTCTGATCATACTGCCTTTGATCCAAGTCTACCTCTGATCATGTTGCCTCAAATCATGATGTCTCTAATTCAAATCTGCCTCTGATCATGATGTCTTTAATCCAATTCTTCCTCTGATTATGCTACCTCTGATCAAAGTCTCCCTTTGATCATATTGCCTCTGATCTAAGTCTACCTCTAATTATGCTGCCCCTGATCCAAGTCTTCCTCTGATTATGTTGCATTTGATCTAGTTCTTCGTTTGATTTGGTTGCCTTTGACCCAGTTCTTCTTCTGTCTGGGATGTTTATGATCTAATGCTTCCTCTACTCAGACTGCCTATAATTCAGCGACTTCCTCTGATTTTGACTTGAAATATATTTATAAATTATGTTTTGCATGATTGTGATGTTGGAAGTAGTTAATTACTTTCGTTTGAGGATATAATGGTATATGCATTGCACACATGGTGTTTATTATGCATTGCATATATAATGTAATGACATGCATGGTCGAAAGCGGTTATGGAGGGACATATTAGATTGTTTCTAGCATGATACAACGGGTAAAGGACGGACAATCAAAACGCCGATTGGGGTCATGGCCCAACCAATTTTACCAAGAGGTCCTCAATTATCTTGATGGCCCAGATTAAGATAATTGGGAAAAAAAATTTTCTTCATATTTTAAGGAAAAGAAACGATCATAAATATTTTCCACACTTTTAAAGAAAAGAAAGACGACACATATATTTTATATGCTTTAAGAAAAAAGAGGAATATCAAAGTTTCTATACTTAAAAATAAAGTAAAGCTTAAAGACTATTTTTAAAATGAAATTCATAGTTATGTCATGTCTTTCATTATATTTAAGGAAAATTATTTCTAACTGCCCTCCCCTTTTTAGATCTCACTGAGATTATTATCTCATCCCATATTTTCTTATGTGTTATAGCAGATAAGAGAGGCTAGGATGGATCCAGAATTAGAGGATGTAGTCGTGCTTTTGTATTTTGTTTAAGGACTGATGTATTTTGTAATTTTGGTATACCCGAGGATAAATTGTAAACCATATATTTTGTAGTTACAATTTATTTCAATGACGGTACTTTTGTCATTTTAAAATGATTACCTTTATTGAATTAGAATGAATAAATTTATTACCTTATTCTAGATGCATGATGATTAGTATTACAAAAATAAAATAGAGTTATTTGTTTACTCGTGATTTTTTTTAAAAAATTTAAATTATTTATTTAGTAGTGTCAATGGATAGTTTTAAATATAAAAATGTTTCATTGCTTATTTAATTTTATGGTATTTTTTAGATTTATAATATTTAAAATAAAATAAGTTAATTTAAAAAAAAATAATATGTAATTTTTCACAATGATAATTTTATAATATACAATCATGATGAGATGTGTACCAAATACATGACAAAAAGAAATATTGTTATCATGTTGGTTATTATGTGTGTATCAAACACATGATATGATAAAATTTATTATGTCACTATCTTATCTTATCTTTTATGCAGCTTTATATCCTTCCTATATCATATCTTGTGCATCAAACAAACAGGCACTAACAACCCGAGACAAGATAAGAATAAATTTGGCAATGGATAATTTTAAATATAAATTTTTTTCATTATTTATTTAACTTTTTAGTATTTTTGATAATTTATAATATTTAAAATAAAATAAATTAATTTAAAAAATACTAATATATAATTGTTCACAATTTAAATTTTAGAAAAAGGGTATTTTGAAAAGGTAATAACAATTGCTTAATATTTATTTGAATTAATTTATTTTGAACGTGTCAAACCAAATGCAAAGTTTGTCTTTGTAACTTTAACTATATGTTCAAATTCGACGGTTGTGAAACAACCATTAATGATACTGTTATTAATAATAAGTGTTTTGAAAAGATATCTTTTTAAAATATTATTTTTTAACTCATTTTTTTAAAATATATTTTTTTTAAAAAAATTGTTAATTTGAATTTATCTCTTTGAAAATGGGTGTTTTGAAATAGCACTAACAAATTTTAAAGGGCTGTTTTGAATTATTAATTTTGAAAAAGATGCCTTTTTGAAAAGTTGTCTTTTGCAAATAGAAATCCTTCTTATTTGAATTTAACATTTTTTAAAAGTGTAGGACAAAGTAATATTTAGTAATACAATATGAGTTTAATTTGAATGTACTATTAATATAAAATATTTTACACAATCGATAAATCATGACCAATCATATGAGTAAATTTATAAGTAGTTATAATAAAATTCAAACATTATTAATAATTTTACGGTTGTAATTGATTAACAGTGTAAAAGTTCTTTAAACTAATAGTATATATATCTAGTTAAATTTATATAATATTACGTTAACGAAAAACTTTTAACATTAGGATAACTAATATTCAAAATTTTTAAAACATAAAAAGTTCCCTTAGGTTGTTTGGTATAAGTGTATCCATTAATCATTGAGTAAGAATGACGATTTCAAGCTTCAAAAATGTGTTATTAGTTTTTATGATATTAACTATTTTTGTTGCTTAGCAATTTAAGCAAAGCCAAAGCACTATATTTAAGGATGTACATGTTTACATTACCAACAACTTAACCAATCTTTAGTTTAGTGTTCACTATAAAGATAAATATCACGATCTTGAGTTTCAATCACTACATTTTGGACAAACTTTCACCTTCTCTTTTAAGCCTAAGTTTTTTTTTTCAGACAACCATATACTTTTTGTAAATTTTTATGAAAGAATGAATTTCAATACTTTAATATTTATCTTGAAAAAAGAGATGAAAATACTTGCAACTACTATGCCGTTGGAAAATTAATATATCAGGACCATGTTTGGAAAAGGTGGTGTCCAAAGAATGCTATCCTTGAAATTCTAAAGTTGTTATAGAAGGGAAGCAACTTGATCTAGAGAATAATACTTTTAATGTATAACTTTACCGATAAATTTTCCATTGATATTTATATAGATTGAAGAATAAAAATAATAAAATAATATACTACAATTTTAAATTAAATATATTTTTAGTCTCTGAATATATATCTTGTCAACAATTCACTTTGTCTTCCTTTGAAAATGTTAGAAACTATGATAAAAAAAAAAGTTAATTAAAATTGAGATTGGGCCTAATCCATCCACTTTTTAATATGCATGCAATGGTTAATTAAAAAATTTCAAACGTATTTTTTGCAGGCAATATGAGTGTAAGATTCATGTCTTCCTCTGACTCCGAGTTTATAATCATGAAGAAGTTTGAAATCACCAATCATGAAAGAAGTTATATGTGTTACAAAGCTTTTCAATAGTATCAATGGTGTTATGACTATCATTAATTTTACTTATCAAAAGCGTGGTCATTTTTTCTATTTGGATTGTGACTCTCTTTATTAAGACAAATTATACGGTATAATAAAAAATAGATTGTGTATTAAAACTATGAATTTTTAATTTCTTTTAATTTGTTCGCGTATGTATTACTATAATATCTATTAAAATTGACAAAATTAAGAGTTTTATTACAAAGATGACATGTCATTCAACTATTGGTGATTTAATTTTAATAGTATCAAAACAAATTAATTTTTCAATGTACTATAGAAGTCACATTTTTAATTATTGAGCTAACAAGTAAAATGCAGTTTACTGCTACCTATATCCACAAGGAAGGTGTCTCTTGTGGTAACAAGTTAACCTCTAATGGATTGAAATTCAAGGTTCATTTTTTTTTAGATTTGATTCTTAGTTTCAATTATGAGAATTTTGTGGCGAATAGAAATGGTTTACTTAAGAATAGAAACCGTTCACCTAATTTTAGATTTAAATCGGGTTTTAATTAATGTGTGTTTAGGTTAGTGGTGAATCAGGATAAATGGATGTGTTATTCTGTTCAGTTTTTGTTTATCTACTATCATTTAGTTAAGTTAAAAAGATTTTAAAAAGAAACACAATTCAAATCCCTGTTTCTTGTGTTTCTCATTCAACGCCTTTCATATATCTAAAGATCCCCTTAATGGGTATTAAGTGGGATTCTTTAGGGTCAGACTAAAATATGGCACACATACACGCTCTAAACATTACATCAGGTCTAGAGGTAGTTAAGTAAAGAAGGGAACCTATCATTCCTCTATATACCTTTTGATCTGACTCTTCTTAATCAAGATAATAAGTTGGATGCATAGGTGTAGACATGGAGTTACAATAATCCATTTTAAACTTAAGCAACTCCCTTGTGTATTTGGTCTCGTGAATGAGTACACCCTCTAGGTTTCAATGAATTTGAATTCCAAGAAAGAATTTTAATTATCCCTTGATGCTAATCTCAAATTCATTCGACATTAGCTTAGAAAACTCTTCAATTGACTTTTTTTCTTTAGGCTTGGGGACAAGACCCCATGCATCATTTATTCTGAATTGATTCAACTCTTCTTGCATAGTCAATATCCATCCATCATCTATTGAATCTTTGTCTATAGTGGTACATTGAATTTCATGTAGTAGTACAAACATAGACATTTCTTTAAGAGCGAATCTGGTTTTCAGAAGATCATTTGCATTTCTTATGATTAGAGAGTTTGGATGAGAAGATTTGTATTTCCATCCAGGTTTGGATTTCTAATGCTTTTAATTTGAGTTGTTAGGCACATCTTCTAATTCACTATAGACTTAGTTTGTTGATTCCCTTGATATATCTGGTTCCTCTGAAATTTGTAGATATGCAAAGTCTAACTTTGACTTTTTATGGTCAAGCTTTTTGTCATCAAACTTGACATGGATTGATTCCTCAACAATCAATGTTTCTTTTTCGTATACCCTGTAGGCTTTTGACCTTTTAGAGTATCCCAAGAAGACACATTTTTGAGATCATGAATCAAATTTGCCATGTTTCTCTATGGTGTTCAAAATATAGCATATGCAACAGAACTGATGACAATAAGAAATGTTGGGTTTTATTACTTTCCATGGTTCATAAGGAGTGTTATTGAGAATATGTCTAATATAGATTTTATTATGAATATAACATGCAGTGTTCACTACTTTTGTCCAAAAGTGCTTGGCAACATTCATTTTGTCAATCATGGTATGTGCCATTACCTAAAGAGATCTGTTATTTTTCTTATTACAACACTGTTGTGTTGAGGTGTTCTATGAGAGGAAAAGTTATGTAAAATCCATTCTCTTCACATAAGTTTTCAAAAAGTTTATTTTCAAATTCACCCCACGATCACTACGAATCATTGCTATACAAAAAGTTTTTCATTTTGCACTTGTTTGTAGAAGGTAGTAAAAACCTTATGTGACTCATCCTTGTGTTTTAGAAACTTTACCCCTGTCCATACTTTTTACCACTAATAGAAGCAATCTTTACAGGGTCAAATCAATCAAGATGTAAAAGTTCAAGTGGTCTAGAAGTGGAAACAACGTTTTTAGAAGAAAATGACGATTTTGTTTGTTTCCCTTTGTGACATGCCTCACAAACAAAATTTGATTCATACTTAAGATTTGACAAGCCTTTAACTAAATCAAGTCTTTTCAATTTTGACATTAACCTCAAATTGGCATGTCCTAAATTTTGTGCCAAGCCAATTGTTCCTTAATTATAGACACAAGACACTTTACTTCTTATTTATTCAAGTCAGATAAGTTTATTGTGTAAATGTTGTAAACAATTCTTGAGGGTCAGGTTTTAGAACGTAGACTTTTCTCCCATCTTGTTTCTTGAGCATCCACTGCCCAAGTATCATGACTAGTGTTTTAACTTTAAGGATATCTGCCAGATAGATTATATTATTCTTAGGTACCCAAATTTGGTTGGGTCCTAGTTTGTTAGTTTTAAAATGTGTCTTGTCTTATCATGATTTTATCCATAGGACAAGTTCTTTTTTGTGACCTTTCTTTAGGCAGTATACACAAGAAGTATCAAATAGGTTAAACCTAGTATTTTCCTTTGGTTCTTCAAAACCAGTGTCATGTTAATTTTTTATGTTAACACCATAAATCATAGAGGCTTGTTTGCTTATGCTTAAGCCGTTTGCGAGAATTTCTTGAAAGGCTATTTTGTACTTAAAAAAATTGCATACTCTATCCTCTAAATTTTTGAAACATTTTCTTTCAGGATTTTTCCTTTTTAGATTTTCAAACTCATTTTGAAGGGAACTGCATTTACTTGGTAAGATTGAAGGTGATGGAAAACACAAGAAAGGGTTTGAACTATGTTTTCGTTTTTAAAAACTATTTGCTTTCCTTACAGAAACTATCCTTTATAAAAGCATTCAAATTAGTATTGAAAAAGATTTAGGTAGAGTAAGGTTGAATCATAAAGAACTAAAATGCGATAATTAAAAGAGACTCAAGAGACACTGATATTTTTATACTAGTTCACGAAAAACTTTTTCTACCTCTAGTACATTCCTTACAAAGAGATTTTGCCTCAATACAATCGAGGGCTTAATCTAGTATTTCCATAAATAGTTGTACAAGTATTTTGTACTCTACCTCTTTAGGCTTTGAGTACTTTTCTATAGCCTTTCCAAGCTTTCATTCCTAGAACTATTCTTCAACATACTAGCGTTATGCTATTGAGGTTCATGAGGGACATTGTACCTTTTCAGGTACCTCTTTGAGGATGAAAGGGTTGTGCCATTATCGGGCTGATTTACATTAGTTCTAGTTTGTGTCTGATTTGACATAAGTATGTTTCGAGGATTTTAACTCTCATTGAGAGGATGCTACTGATTCAATCCTATATCAATTCAAGTGTATGAAAACACTTTGACAGATTTACATCAATTCTAATAACTCTCTACTAAGATCATTTTTCATTCATGCTTTTTGATGTGTTCTTGGCTTTTCTAGAATTACTCTTTTCGTTCTCTTAGGCTCTCTTCTCTTTATTTATTGACATAACCATTTCATCTTAAATATAAGGAGTAAGTGTTCGTTAAGAATTTTCTGTTGGTGGTCCTTTAGGGTGTGGCCTTTGTACTTTATGGTCAAACCTGTGCACTTCATTTTGCAAAGGAGTTGGATTTATTAGAGGAATCCTAAAAGTTCAGAGTTAGACGCTTGATGAGATTATAAGAGGCAGTCACCTGCTCGTTACGCTTGTTATAGGCAGAAAAAGAAGAATTCTTGTAACGTATATGCATCATAGCAAGAGAAACATAATACATGTTGGGCTCATCAGAGGCAACCGAGGTACTACGGTGCTCGTATCTCAGAGTCAGCTAAAGCTTTCAACAACAAGGGCACGCGTCACTAGACTTGTGTTGTCAAGCTGAAGTTAAGTATTGGTTTCTTTTTCCTTCGTCTAGTCATCAGAGGATAATGTAACATCCTTTAAAATTATTAGTTAAAATAATTTGGATCTATAAATATACATTTTCCAATATTAAATTAGGTGTGGTAATTATTCGCCTTGTTTGACTTATTGTAGTAAAGTTGTTAGTAAGAATTATTTAGTAGATGCATTTTTATCTCTAAGGCAAGAAGAATTTGGGCTAAGGGTTGTGGCTTGGTGTCACATAACCCATCTGAATGAGTAGAAAGTTAGGCTGAGAGTTTGTGCCTTGTTTTTTATGATGAAGGTTAACTATTAATAATAATAATAATAATAATAATAATAATAATAATAATAATACTAATACTAATACTAATACTAATACTAAAACTAATAATAATAATAATAATAATAATAATAATAATAATAATAATAATAATAATAATAATAATAATAATAATAATAATAATAATAATAATAATAATAATATTTTCTCCCTTCTATTCCTTATTCAGACCCAACACTATCTACCCAATAATGTTCACTTTAAATTTTCCCTAAGGTCCACAATATTTCTACACTCAGTAATAATAAATAGAAAGGAATACTGAAACCCTAGCCACCATCACAAACCCTATTTCACAGACCCTTTACAAATAAAATTCTGTAAAGAATACCAAAATCCTAGCCACCATCACGATCACCTCCTCTTCTTCGTGCATTAAAAGCTTGGAACTTCTTTTTCCTTGTGAACAACTTCGTGGGGCTTAGAGATTTGTACTAGGAAGAAAAGCGATCAAGGTAAGGGCTTTTCCCCACACAAATTATAGTTAGGTCGTTGGTTGGATGACATGAAATTAATAATTGTGATTGCTTGCTTTTTGAAAGGAATATATGTACACTGATGAATTAAAATAATGAAACCCCAATCCTTTGCATTAAGTTCATTATATAATATATGATTTTTAAGAAGTAAAGTATGAATTTGATGTTATATGTGATTAAGTTTTAATTTTATGGTAAATATAAAGTAAAGTATGAATTTTTATGTTATATATGATAAAGTTTTAATTTTTATGGCGAATATGAAGTAAAGTATGAATTTTATGTTATATGTAATAAAGTTTTAATTTTTATAATGAATATGAAAAAAGGGTTGAATTTGTATGTTATATGTGACAAGGTTTTATGATGATGTATATGAGTTCGAGTTGAATTTTGTTGTTATATATGTTAACGTGCTAATCTTTATGGTGTGTTTGATACAAAGTCTCGATTTTTGTGTGTATGTGGTGAAAGTTATGATTTTCGTGATTATTTGTTTATGGATATGTGATACTCATGATAAGGATGTGTGGCATGTGATCTTAGTGATATGTGAATAAGATGATGAATTTAAAAAGTGATTTGAATGCCTATGGCATGATTCTTAGTGGGCTGTGTGGGAATATATCTCTTTAATAATATATCATCATATCATTGCATTTGCATCTTCATGGAAGTTGGCTTAGTGACAGGTTTTCCCCATTGGTATGGGTGATCTTTTTGTGTGGAAGTTGCCTTAGTGGCAGGTTTATATCCAGATCACATAGTTTTAGAAGCATGCATCATGTATATATTTTTGTTATGCAATTTATTGGTTTGCATATTTTTTCTTTTAAATTGGATGTTTTTATTTTTATATGTTTTGTGTTATTCTTCTATATTTTTAACATTGGTTTGATGTGGATGATGGATCAACCTGACCCTTACAACAACATTTTAGGTACTAATGAGTTCGAGGAGATGCAAGAGTAGTTGATAAGTATTAATGTGCGGAGAACGTGGGGTAAGAATGGGTTTTTCAAGACAATGTTGCAATAATAGAATTGCCACAATATTTCTAAGTTTATTTTTTAATCTTTTATCACCAATTTTTAAAATGCACTAGAATTCTAGAAATACGGAAGTGGGTACCCTTCCGTTACGAATAATTGTTTTATCTTTGTTTTAGCTTTGAATAAACATTTTCTTAATAATATTAAATAAACGTGGTTGTTACAAATTATTTGTATGAATAAATGTTAGGTATTTTAATTATAAAAACTTTTTTCGTAAACATTTGTAATCAATATATTTTTAGGTAACGCTTTGGATCAAAAATTCGTGGTGTTACAATAAATCTTACATTGTGCGCATGCTTTGCTGCGCTTGTTTTTGTAGTATTTCTTTTACTCTTTGCTCCACTAGAAGATCTCTAAAGTATTTGTAATCTAGGCTACTTTGAATAGTTATTAACATAACGTTTTCCTTTAATATGGCCACTGAGCATATATATTTAGGGAATAGTTGTTCTTTATTTATATGTATTTGTTATCATCAAAACATCAACCAGAGGATTGTATTTAAAAATACTTTTCCACTAACAAAGATGTCATGAGCTTTTCTACGAAACTTAAGTTTTGAAGAAACATTATGATTTTTGTTGAGAAAATCATTTAACATATCTATAAGTTCATTGAGAGATATGTCAGATAATACCTTAATTTCTTCATCAACTGATTCATCGTTTGTGTCCGAGTGAGTATCTTCCATCAGAGTCATGTTTGCATGCTCTTCATCTTCAACAGAAGATTTATCAAACTCATCCCTATTAGTGCAAAAGTTTTTTTTTAATACAATCTTCTGGTTAATGTTTTGATGATAACAAATACATATAAATAAAGAACAACAATCCCCTAACTATATATGCTAAGTGTGCAGACTAAAGAAAAAAGTTATGTTAATAACTATTCAAAGTAGCCTAGATTACAAGTACTTTAGAGATCTTCTATTGGAGCAAAAACGTAAAAGAAAAACTACAGAAACAAGCGCAACAAAGCATGTATCACTATATAAGGTTTATCCTTTCATGACTAGACGAAAGAAAAATAAACCAAGATCTTACTTTAGCTTGGCAGCGTAAAGTTTGGTGACACGCGCCCGTATTATCGCAAGCTTTAGTTGACTTTGGATGCAAGCAACATTGTACCTCGGTTGCCTCTGATACACAAGCGTAATAAGAATTTTTCTGCCTCTGACTTTGATAAGCGTAACGATAACTCTTCTGTCTCTAACGTCGGCAATCTTAACAATAATTCTTCTACCTTTTCCTTTGATTAGAGTGATTGCAATTGACTACATATGCCTTTGATAATCTCATCAAAGCGTTTGACTCTGAACTACATTGTATCATATGGAAAAGTCAACACTTTGACAAAGTCAATGCCAATGGAAAAGTCAACTCTATGATAAGGGTTAATGGTTTAATGATCTACTAGACATTTTCTTACCAACGTAGCCTTTGTGCATATCCTCTGGTAATCACCCATAATGTATTTTTCTCTGATAATATACATCTTCTGATAACATGATGGTTCTGATGATCTATAACACAATACTCTGATTGTCATACTTATTTTAAGGAGTGATTTTTGGGAGTCAGTTCTAAGCTCAACGAATAGATTTATCTTTAATGGTTAAATAATTGAAATCCATGAAGATACATGTTCTCTTTTTACAATATGTAATACATGAGTCTGACCCTAAAAGTACAAAAGCCATACTCTAAAGGACTTTCAAAGAAAACATCTCAACGATACTTCCTCCTTATATTTAGCACAAAATGGGTTTATCAAGAAAGCCAACAAAACATAGAACAAAATAGTGCAACTTTTAAAAATCCAAGAACACATCAAAAAGAATGAGTGAAAAATCCTCTAAGTAGAGAGTTATTAGAATTGATGTAAATTAGTAAAAGTGTTTTCATACACTTGAGTTGATATATGATTGAATACGTAACATCCTCTCAATGAGAGTTGAAAGCCTCGAAACATACTTTGTGTTAAATCAGACTCAAACTAGAAGTGATGTAAATCAGCCCAATAGTGTCTAAAGAGGTACAACGACCCTCATGAACCTCAACGGCAAGATGCCAATATGTTGATAATGGTTGTGGGAATGAAAGCCTGCAGAGGCTATAAGAAAAATACAAAGCCTGAAGAGGATGAGTTAGGAATACTTATACAACTATTTATTGGAGGTAGTGGATTAAGTCATTAACTGTACTAAGGCAAAATCTCTCTATAACGAGAGGACTAGAGGTAGCAACAGCTTGTTGTGAACTAGTATAAAAATATGTGTCTCTTTAGTCTCTTTTAATATCGCCTTTTAGTTCTTTATGATTTAATCTAACTCTCGCTAACTTTCTTTCAATAGTAAAATGAATGTTTTAATAAAGAACGATCTTTGTAAGAAAAGAAAATAGTTTTAAAATGATCAACACAATCAAACCCCCATTTTCTTATGTTTTCCAGCACCTTCATTCCAAAGTAGCCATAAGACCTTTCTTCTTTGTCTTGAATTCTTTCCTCAAGGATTTTCCATTCTCAAGTTTAGGACATTCTTGTATAACAAAAAACACAAGAAATGGGGGGTTTGAATTATGTTTTCTGATTAAAAAACTTTCTTGCATAGCTATACTGAAGTAAAGAAAGCAATGCAAGTAAAAGAAAACAGGGCAAAGAGACAGAAAAATTTATCCTAGTTCACCACCAACACGGTAGCTACGTCAAGTCCTTTCAATCTTAAGAATTTTAATCCACTAGTTCACCACAAAATCTGACATACACTTGAACACCTACTAGTCACATTGATTGTATTCAATCTTCTCAACCTTTTAGCTTAGTGTAGTGAAGCTATTGAGGAAGGCAACCATTACTGTCCTAGGTTACAAAGAAAAGGTTTTGAGTTTTTGTGCATTAGCTCTTGCAGAAAGTGTTTACAAATTTGTTACTTCAAAACTTCTCTTAGCATTAGTGTGAAACAGAGTGATATTGAGCAAGAGTTCATATGTGCTTATTGTTTTTGTGTTTATTCGTTCTTGTTTTTTTTTTCTTTGAAGGATGCGTGTCTTTTTATGGAGAAGGATTAGGGTTTCTGATCGTTGTCTTGATTGCAAGAAATCAACATAATTCATAAAGTTTCGTGTAGTATCTTTGTGGAATTGATTTGCCATAGAAACTTTCCAAAAAATGATCTTGTAATGATTCAACAGATCTTGTTTAAAAAAGTTGGGAGGAAGAAGATATGATTGTCAGGGTATGTCTTAAGATCTTAAGACAAGTAGCAGATTTAGGACATTTATCAGAGGATGTGCAATTGACTTGTCTTCTTTCGAGTGTTACATTTTTCAGAATGTTGACTTTTTCAAAGTGTTGACTTTTTCAGAGGATACATAATAATTAAGAGTCAGACGATCAGAAGCTTGATGTGATTATCAGAGGTAGGGTTATTTACTTGCTTGTCATGCTTATGAAAGGCAAATGAACAAATACTTGTTGAATTTATCAGAAGCAATATAACTGGGACACAATGTTGCTCGAGCGTCAGACTTAGAGAAATGAGTGAGGCGGAGTCGTGTTACATCTTTGTCTTTGTCCAAGTATTAGAGGATACGATAAGAAACTATTAATCATACACATGATTTCGAACTTGCGCACTTAATCATAATGTTAGTCCATTAAATTGTTCCCACGAACGATTTTGTTATCATCAAAACATGTGAGGGACATATTTCTTCAAATCAACTTGGTTCCAACAATCTCCCCCTTTTTGATGATGACAAACATCTATTTTTGTGAATAATTTTTTTTAAGATAACATAAGCAAAGAGATAATATAATAATAACATGTTGCAGCTAAGCTCCCCCTTAGAATATGCGTGTTCATAAGGTGAAATATATTCTAATAGAGTATCGATATGCATTAGTAACTGAGGTTTAGAAAAAAAATTCATTTCTTAAGATTTCTCAAAAATCATGCATTCTCCCTCTTTTGTCATAAGACAAAAAAATAAGGAAGAAAAGAAAATACAGAGAACAAAACAAAAAGGAAAAAATCTTTAAGAGCCAAAACGGTTGAGTTCAAAAGAGAGTACTAGAGGCACATGTGAAACATCTTTCAGAGTATCACACCTTACAAAAATTAAACTAGAGGCACAAATAAATTCAATGTTGCTCTCATATATTTTGAAATCTTCTAGTTAATACTTCATCCATAACAGTTGAGTCTGAGATATACTCTGCTTCTGCTATAGATAGAGCAATAGTGCCTTGTCTTTTGCTTGACCAGGAGATCATATCGTCACCAAGGAATGTATAATTTCCACCTGTGCTCTTTCTTTCTAGCATATCTCCAGCATAGTCAGCGTCACAAAAACCTACTAACCTGTACTCAAAGAATTGCTTCTAACACAAACCAATGTTAGTAGTGCCCTTTAGATATCTAAAGATCTTCTTAACATCTATTATGTTGAATTCTACAGGGTCATAATAAAATCTGGCACACACTAGAGGCAGTTAAATAAAGAAGAGAACATATCATTCCTCTGTATACCTTTTGATCTACCTTCTTACCTGACTCATCTTTGTCGAGAGAGCAAGTCAAATGCATAGGTGTGGACATTAGTTTACAATCATCCATTTTATACTTGGTCTGGTATTTGGTCTGGTGAATGAGTACATCTTTTGGGTTTCAATGAACTTGAATTCATAGAAAGAATTTCAATTCTCCTATCATACTCATCTCAAATTATATATGCATTAACTTAGAAAATTATATGCAGATATTTTTCGTTAATAGAACCAAAAATAATATCATCAAGATATATTTGGACAACGAGAAAGTCATTCTTAGATGATTTTCTAAATAAAGTAGTGTCAACTTGACTTCTTTCAAAATCATTTTCTAAAAGGAAGTTTCTTAGTCTATCATACCAAGCTCTTGGAGCTTGTTTTAGACCATACAAATATTTCTTTAGTTTGAAGACATGGTCTGGAAATTCATTATCCTCAAATCTATGAGGTTGTTTGACATACACTTCTTTATTTATGTAACCATTTAAGAGAGCACTTTTCACATCCATTGTATCTAGAGTGATTTTATTAAATACAACAAAAGAAAGTAAATGTCTGATTCACCACAAGGGTAAATGCCACAAGGGAAAAAGTTTTAGTGTAATCAATACCTTCCTGCTAACTGTATCCTTGGGTGACAAGTCTAGTTTTTTTTCTAACCATTTCACCATTCTCATTGAGTTTGTTTCTTAAAATCCAATTGTAACAGCCCGATTTTTAACACCAGAAACACGTGTAAATTTTTTTTTTTTAAATAAATGAGTAAATAAATACTTTTGGATAGACTATTTAAGGTCATAACACAACAACAAAATCAACATAATTTACCACAGCGGAAATAAGTTTAGAATTTACAGATCCAAAGTATTTAAACGTTTCCAAGTTATATCAAAAGTTTACAAGGACCCATCAAAATAATAAGTCGGGCTGACAATATAGGTACAGTCTTCCCAAATAAATAATTACACAACCAAAAGAAAGACTCAAGGACCTATACAGTCGCCTAGTCTGATCATGCTACCAAAAAGCTATACAGCCCGGGTGACCTCCACACGCCCAACACAAAACTCCTTACCCAGCGCCGATCAGGCATCGCTAATTACCTTCCCCTCTCCAGGGTACTACCCGACAGGACGATCCTGAATCTCATCTGAGGGCAAAGCCCAAATTTCCACAATTGTAAAGGGTCACCAATCCGAAATTAACAAACATCACATAGCATTTATGTTTTTAAATGCATAAAAATCATCCTCCAACTTAGCATACATCTAAGAAGGGTTTACATATGCTAAACATGCATAAAAAAAGTTGAAAAATGAAATTTTGGGCCAAACATCACTGTTGTATTCGAATACACCCTATGTGTAGTCGAATACACTTGAGAAAACAGCAGAAAAACAGCAAAAACAGCACTGACAGCACTACTGTATTCGAATACAGCCTGTCTGTATTCGAATACAGCATTCCATTCAACTGTATTCAAATACAGCACCTTGTGTAGTCGAATACACTTCAAAAAAATCAAGTCACTAGCTAATTTAATCATATGTATTCGACTACAACGCAGGTGTAGTCGAATACACCCAGTTTTTAACCCTTTCAAAAACATTCCAACACTTCCAAATTCATTCCCACACTTTCAACACCAATTCAATCAATCCCAAACACCAACACAACACAAATCACTCATCACAATCAAGTACGCATATACAAATATCATAACATGTCAAACATGACTCACGTGCCAAGCACACTAATGCAATGCGTATATGCCAATGCACATGATTCCGGAATATCAACAAAACCCTCCTCGAAGGGGCGTAAATCATAATTGTACAGCCTCTCACAGACTAGTACTAATTACCAAGGTGCAGTCTCTCACAGGCTAGCACGATTTACTAATGTGCAACCTCTCACAGGTTAGCACGACGCGATAATCCATGTAAGGGTAAGATGAACCATCCAATCACGTGGAATCATCCCCTATACGGATAAGATGAACCATCCAATCACGTGGAATCATCTCGTGGCCCATCCGGTCACCACTATCACTACTATGAAATGCATGAGCATACTCTGACTCTCGACACCACAATCATTAAGTAAATGCCGCTATTAAAAGATTCTCCATTTTTAATGCTCATTTAACACTAATGATTCTCAAATTTAACACAGAGCATACTCAACGCATACAATCCTCAAATCACATGAAATTGAATTCACAAATCATATTGAATTCAAATCACCACATACACAATCTCATCAATTTATTTCACACCAAATCAAAATTCACACATAAATTGCATTTATTCGAAACCCCACATCTTCAAACATCAAGAATATCTCAACATTCATAAAATCACCCATAAACATATCAACCACGCCAAGTAAAAATCACCATCACCCACACCTCAAAACTCATTAAATTCAATTTCACCATTTTTCCCACAAAATGCATTCAAATTCATTTCTCACAACATCTCACCTCAAACCCACCAAATTTATTTTCCCAACATTTTCAACCATAATACCCAAATCAAAACTCAAAATCGTTAAACATAAACCACCAAATTTTTTTTCCACAACTCACATAAACCCCATTAAATTCCTTTTCCCCAAATTCACACATAACCTCCATCAAAACAAACCCCACAAATACACATATAGAGTCCTATATGCAAGCTAAAAATTGGAAGGAGCCCTTACCTCGATGGTAGCTCGAACAACCGATTACGGTTCCGCGATAAATTCCGACAAATTTTCGTTTCGCACGACACTTCGAAAATTAGTTCCCAAGCACCGCAACGTGATCACGATCAACTTTCTCTTCAGCCGCGTCGTGAGATAAAGCTTAGATCTAGGTGATATGTGAGGTTTTGTGTTTGGAGGTTTTGAAAAAAACAAAGGAAAGAGGGAGACGATGGAGTAGGTACGCGGGCAGGGAAAATGCTTTGCTTTTCTTTCTTTCTAATCCCTAGCCTTCATATATATATATATATATATATATATATATATACATATTAAAATTAAACCAAACCAAAAATAATTAAAACTCTTCCACACATCTCAACTATTTTGATAAAAATATCTATTCCCGTTGCAACTCAATTGACAGGTAAAATTTTCTGCAACTATAGATATTTTTAACAAGATTGTCCGGTAATAAATTTTCCGCAACGTAATTAAATTATTTCTCGCCAAATAATTTAAAACGGGACCCACAAAAATATTTATGGCATTTAACCTCCAAAATACCAATAAACTGGCTAAAAAGCCCCAGAATTCACATATAACATATCAAAAATACAAAAAGGGGTACATTTTAAAATTTACGGGTATTACAATTTGGTTCCAATTGGCCTCTTTTCTTTAGGTTTGGGCACTAGATCCCCTATGTCATTACTTTTGAATTGATTGAACTCTTCTTGCATAACTAATATCTATCCATCATCTAATAGTGCTTCGTCTATGGATGTCGGTTCAATTTTAGATAGTAGTCCAAAAATTGATTAGATAGTTTGGATGCGATGACTTGTATTTCCATCCAATTTTGGATTCTTGACGCTTTTGATCTAAATTGTCAGGTGGATCTTCTTATTCACTTTGGATTGAGTTTGACGATTCTTCTATTTTATCTGATTCCTTTGATGTATCTGGTTCCTCTAAAACCTGTAGATATACAAAGTCTATGTCTAGCTTTGATTTTTTATGGTCAAGCTTTTTGTCATCAAACTTGACGTGGATTGATTCCTTAACAATCAGTGTTTCTTTTTTTGTATACTTTGTAGGCTTTAGATCTTTCAGAGTATCCCAAAAAGATGAACTTTTGAGATTGTGAGTCAATTATTCAAAGATTGTCTTTGAGGTTCAAAATATAAGAAATTCAACAAAATTGATGAAAATATGAAATGTTGGGCTTTATTCGCTTCTACAATTCATAAAGATTCTTATTGAGAATAGGTCTAATATAGATTTTATTTTGAATGTAACTTGCAATGTTCCCTGCTTTTTCCCAAAAGTGATTGGAAACGTTCACTTCATGAATCATGGTGAGTGTCATTGCCTAAAGTGATTTGTTTTTCCTTTCTACAACACCGTTGTGTTGGGGTGTTCTAGGAGAAGAAAAATTATGTAAAATGCCATTCTCTTCACGGAAATTTTCAAAAAGTTTGTATTCAAATTCACTAAGAATCGTTGTATAAAAAAAAACCTTTTTCATTTTGTACTTGTTTGTAGAAGGTAGTGAAAACTTTATGTGACTCATATTTTTGTTTTAGGAAATTTACCCATGTCCATCTGGAATAGTCATCAACAATAACGAGTCTATTCTTTTTACCACTGTTAGAGGCAGTCTTTACAGAGCCAAATAGATCAATATGTAAAAGTTCAAGTGGTCTAGATGTGGAAACAACGTTTTTAGAAGAAAAAGAAGATTTTGTTTGATTCCCTTTCCTACATGCCTCATAAAGAACATATGATTTATACTTAAGATTAGGCAAGCCTCTGACTAATTCAAGTCTTTTTAATTTTGAGATTAACCTCAATTTGGCATGTCCTAGTGTTTTGTGCCATATTAGTTGTTCATCGCTTATAGACATAAGACACTTGATTATTGGTTTGCTTAAGTTAGATAAATTTATTTGGTAAATGTTATTTTATCGTTGGCCACTAAATAGTACGGATCCATCTTTTTGACTTATTGCCTTACAAGACTTTTGATTAATGACTACATCATAACGATTGTCACTCAATTGACTTATGTTCAGCAGATTATGCATTAGTCCTTTTCCAAATAAAACATTCTTAATAGATGGAATAGAACCATTACCTATTGTGCTGTGTCCATTGATCTTACCTTTTTGTTCACCTACAATTCCTACAAATCCTCCGTTCTTGAGGGTTAGGTCTTGGAACATAGAGTTTTCTTCATCATGGGTCGTGAGCATCCATTGTCCAAGTACCATGACTAGTGTTTCAACTTTGTTGCTAAGGATATCTTCAAGATAAATCATTTTATTTGTAGGTACCCAAATTTGGTTGGGTCTTGGTTCGTGAGTTCTGAAAGGTATCTTGTATTTCCATGTTTTCAGCATAAGACAAGTTATTTTGTTGTGACCTTTCTTATGTCAGTATGCATAAACAATATCAAGTTGATCGAATCTAGGATTTTCTGTTGTTTCTTCAAAGCCTATGCCACGTTTATTGTTTATGATGAAACCATATATCATAGAAGTTTGTTTACTTCTATCTATGCCTTTAGCAACAAATTCTTGAAAGCATATTTCTTACTTAATAGAATTGCAGAATTTATCCTATGAAGTTTTTGAAACCTTTTCTTTCAGAGTTAGATTTTCCCATTTTAGGTTTACAAAATCTTTTTCAAGGAAACTACATTTGTTTGTTAAGATGTCATGAGCTTTTCTAAGAGACTTAATTTTTGAAGAAACCTTATGATTCTTGTTGAGAAACTCGTTTAACATATCTATAAGTTCACTACGATATAACTAAGAGAATATCTCAATTTCTTAGAGTCAGAGTCAAAGTGAATATGTCTTAGAGCCATTTTTGCATGCTTTTACTCTTCATCAAATGATTCATCAGAGTCATCCCGAGTAGCCATAATGCCTTTGTTCTTGCTCTTGAAGTCATTTTTGTGGGATTATTCTTTCTCAAGTTTAAGACCTTCTGATTTGAAATGACCTGGTTCCTTCCAGTCATAGCAGATGAGCTTTCTTTTGTCTAGCTTTTTGCTTCCTTCTCTGCTATTTTGGAATCATCTAAAATCTCTTTTGGGAAAGAATTTTTTGTTGTTGTTCCTCATGCGCTAGATTTTTCTTGAGATAAAGTACAACTCTTCATCATCTAAATCTTCACTCTAGTCTACCCATTCGCTTTCCTTTGAGTTTTTAGTTTCTTGTAGAGCCTTAGAATTTGTCTTTTTTCCTTCGCTCATCTTCAATTCGTTCAATCTCATGGGATATAAGTGAACTCATTGGCTCTTCCAAAGGCAGTTTATTTAGATCCTTAGCCTCTTGAATAGCTATTACCTTTGGTGTCCATTTACAGGGAAGACCTATGAGGATCTTTTTGACGTGGTCGGCAGTAGTGTAGCTCTTCTAGAGAACATTCAGTCTAGAAACCAAAGTTTTGGAATCTAGAAATTGTTCAATGTCTTCTTCTTCTTCCATCTAAAAGAGTTCATACCTTCTGAAGAGTAGATTAGCTTTAGCTTCCTGTACCTGTTTGTTTCCTTTGAAGTTAAGAACAAGAGCATTAAAGATATTATTAGTTGTTTCTTTGATAACATTCAATATGGAGGTTCTGGCATTATGATGCATTTTTTTATTATTTTTTGTGGTCAATGTTGAAGTTCTTTCTGGATATTTCAATACCAGTAGAATCTTTTGGAGCCTCATAGCCATCTTCAACTATGTCCCAGAGTTTTGGATCATGAGAGATGTAGAAACTTTTGAGTTTGTCTTTCCAGTACTCGAATCTCTATCCATCAAACAGGGGAGGCCTATTAACATTTCAACTTGTAACTTCTTCACCAGAGTTAGCCATAAAGAATATGGATCTATACTCAAACACGGTTAAGTTCTCAACTTTGATACAGAGCTCTTATGCCAACTGTAGAACGAAAAACACAAGAAATGGGAGATTTGAATTGTGTTTTCTAAATAAAAAACTTTCTTGCATAACTATACTAAAGTAAAGAAAGTAGTGCATGTAAAAGAAAATGGAGAAGATAAACACAACAATTTATCCTGGTTAACTACCAACACAGTAGGTACGTTTAGTCCCTTCAACCTGAAGGATTTAATCCACTAGTTCACCACAAAATAGACACTTGAACACCTACTAGTCACACTAATTGTGTTCAATCTTCTTAACCTTCAATCTTACTGTAGTCAAGATCTTGAGGAAGGTAGCCACTACTGTGCTAGGTTACAAACATAACGATTTTTGAGTTTTTCTAATTTAACTCTCGTAGAGAATGATTACAAATTTGTTACTTCATAACTTCTCTTAGCACTAGTGTGAAACAAAGTGGTATTAAGCAAAAGTGCATATGGGCTTATTGCTTGTGTGTTTCTTAGTTCTTGGTTTTTTCTTTGAGAGTTGCACATTCTTTTATGAAGAAGGACTAGGGTTTCTGATTGTTGTCCTGATTGCAAGAAATCAACATAATTCATGAAGTTTCATATCATATCTTTGTGGAATTGATTTTCCATAGAAACTTTCAACAAATTGATCTTGTAATGATTCAACGTATCTTGTTTAAAATATTTGGGAGGCAGAAGATACGATGGTCAAAGTATGTTTTAAAATCTTCAAACAAGTAGCAGGTTCACGATTTTCATAAGAGGATGTTCACGATTTTATTATTTTATATATTTTTCTAAAAATAATATTATTTTAGTGTAATATTTTAAAGCATAAGATTTTAGGCAATTTTAAGTCTACATGTACGTTTGTAATTAATGTGATATTTTCTTATGTGTTTAACTAATGTTAAATGTGCACTTAATTATATTTAGTTATTTCTAAATATATCTTATTTTAATTATTTATTTTATAAATAATTATCTTAAGATATTAGTAATATTGATATTGAATTCCTTTATTTTTATATAGTTGCTATGGTGTGATGATTTTATACGTATTTATTGTGATTTATTAATAAATGTAAATTATAAATATTTATTTTATCTTTTATTTCTCGTTAAAGATGATAGTATTTTAATGTAAGTATCTTCCAAAATAATAATTTAACAAATTGATTAATATTTATCAGTATCAGGATTTTAGTTATTACAAATATATTTTTAAAAGGTTAATTACTATATTTTATAAAATATCAATAATGTTTTAGTAATGAAATTGTATTTAAAGAAGTGTAAAAAAAAAATTAGTTTTGATAATTGTCGTTTTATTTTAAAAAATAAAGAAAAAAAAATTAAAATGTGTTTTATAGGTTAGGCCTTTATGCAAGAGTAAAACCTAATTAAATAATAAAAAAAATTAACAAAAAATTAAGAGAAAGGAGCAGGATACAAGCACCGAAAAAAAAAAACAGAAGCTCACGGCGACTGCAACCCTTATAGAGAAATTGATATTGTTCATCGTTATTCTATTCATTTATTTAGTCAATAAAACACATTTTCTCAAATTTTTAAACATTCCAATTTCTCTCTAAAATATCCGACTTTTCCGTTTAGAGAATTCGTTATTTTGCATCGTTCTTCTTCACTGTAAGCCTAATTTGAGAGAAATGAACACCAAAACGACCATGTGAACAACGGCTATATTATCCATTGATTATTTTTTTGATTTAGGGTTAGTTTACTTGACGCAATTTCGAAATCAAAGAAGAAAGGCTTTATGCTTATGGACTCGTAATCACATTTGAAAGCGCCGAAAAAAGGTAAGGGGTGAGAGAGCGTTTGAATTCATCGGTATAATAAAACGTGAGATGAATAGAAAAACCGTATTTCCAACCGATTCATCGAGGGCTCGCTACGTACGACAGTAGCCCTTTGAGGGATAAACTAACTAATGTGAAAATATGGAATTCGTGAAGTTAAAAAGTGGAATAGAAACATTTATAAGGTGTTGATTGATTTAATTTCGTTGAGTGTGTGGTATTTGATATTACTGTGATGAGTTTATGTGATGATGATGATGATGTATGATTAATGATAATGAAGTTATAAATTTGTGATGAGAATATCGAATTAACCCCATAATTGATGAAATAGTAATGATTCCATCTTGTACTAAAGATGATGCTCTTAATGGAGTTGTCTAGGCTAACGAAGAAAAAAAGTAGATGTTGGGAATATTTGTTGATGAATAAGGTGCAAACAAAAGAAGGAGGGGTTGAATTGTGTTTGACAAAGTTGATAACTTTTTACTAATTTGATGATGGCTGGTTGGGTTTTATGAATTACTTGGATAAGAAGTAATAGGATTTGCAGGTAGCAAACAATGAAAGCATAAATAATTTGACACATAGATTTATCCGGGTTCACCACTACCTTGCCTACATCCAGTCCCCTAATTCAGAAGGCTTTAATCCACTAATTCAATTACCTTGAATTACAAAGCACCTAACCATCCAAGCCAATCTTCCCAAACAGCCTGACAACCCTAGACTTTTGAGGAACCAACCACCTTGACCCTACAAACCAAGTCTTCTCCTGACAACCCTATATTGTAGAAGGAACTAAACCACTATTGGGTTGGACACAAAAGATGGAAATTTGAGTAGTTGCTTCTAATAAAGCTGATAATAATAATAATAACTCTCACACTCTAAGGAAAGAACACTCAGAGAATATTTCTAACCTGAACAAGTGTTTCGCTCTTTAAACTCTAAGATGAATTTGGAATTTTGAGCGTGAGTTCTTCTTCTCTTTTTGATTTTTGATGATTTTTTTCTTCAGCTTTGAGTATCTATTTATAGTTAAATTTGGGCTTCAATTTAGTCCTTGTTTAATTTTGAATTGCATTTTGTTCAAATTGCGTTTGAATCAAATCTTATTTTAGATTTTCTTCAATTATAAATCTGAATAAAATCTTATTTTAGATTTTCTTCAATTATAAATTTGAATCAAATTTTATTTTCGATTTTTTTAATTATAAATTTGAACCTTCTTTCATACTCTTTGAAGTAAAATATATTGTTCTCATAAAATACTTTTATTATCATCAAAACTCTAAGTATAAAATCAACTTGGTTCCAACAATCTCGCCCTTTTTGATGACGACAAAACTAGTATTTTTTATAGCAACTTTTCCTTATCTTTCTTTGACTCTCCCTAAATTGAGCTTTGATTGTCTAATTGTGCATGCAAGCGTGAGCTAGCAACCTAAGAGTCATAGTTACAAATTTTATGTTGGAGCAAAAGCCCAAATGAGAACTTTACTACGTCAAAACCTCTGATTACATGACAAGAGTTTTTGCACTAATTTTTAGTATCGAGCCACTTGTTTTAAAGTCCAACACGAGTATTATATATTTTTTTTGTTTTTTTTTAGGGTTTAGGGCATTTTGTTTTCGGACTCACATACAATAAAAAGTTTTTCTTATTTTCATGGGAGATTAAATTCCCAAGATTAATCCACTATTTCGTAATTTTGTGAAGACTTTGAAGTTTATTATAATGTAAATTTCATGTTGATGATTCTATTCAATAGGATTGATGAATTTAGTTTGACAGGATTCAGGTTCTTATCTAATCAATTGTAGTTTTTTGATGGTTGATTGTTAACTATAACCCACCTATTACTATGATGCTTAATCCAATCCAAGACACATAATTCAAATAGGATTGCTTTATGCTGGGTTATTCAATTTTATAGTCAAACATGAATAGAGTCACAATTTAGAAATTGAACCCGTTGATAGAATCTGTTATAGGTCTTGTAACATCCTCTAAATTTATTATTTAAAAATAATTAGAACCTACCAATATTATTCACTATTAAATTATGTGTGATAATTATTTGCCTTGTTCGATTTTTTGTAGTTGATAATGTTATTAATAAGAATTATTTAAATATATGGGAAGTTCAAATATATACATATATATATAAGTAGAGATGTATTATATGTAGATATGTTTTCTAGTGCAAGAAGAAATTGGACAAAGGGTTTGAGGCTTAGTGTGACCCAACCCACTTGAATGAGTATAAAAGTGGGCTATGTGTTTGTGGCTTGGTTTTTATGATCAAGGTTAACAACAAAAAAAGAGTGACATTTTATCCTTCTTATTCTTCATTTAGGCCCAACATTTTCTAACCCACAATTTCCACTTTAAATTTCCCTTAAGTCCAACATTTCTATATACTCTCTAATAATAAACAAAAAGGAATACCGAAACCCTAGCCACCATCACCTCACACCTCATTTCGAGTATCCAAAGCTTGGAACTTCTTTTCCTTGTGAACAACTTCGCGGGGCTAAAAGCTTTGTACTAGGAAGAAAAACGGCCAAGGTAAGGGCTTTTCCCCACACAAATTAGAGTTAGGCTGTTGGTTGGATGACATGAAATAAATAATCGTGATTGCTTCTATTTTAAAAAGAATAAATGTAGACTAATGGATTAAAATGATAAAACCACAATTTTTATTGAGATTGAATTGTAATATATGACTTCTATGGTATGAAATTTTATGCTATGTGTGATAATAAAAGTTTGAATTATTACCTTATGTGATAAAGTTTTAACTTTTATTATGTATATGAGTTGGAGTTTGAATTTTCTTGTTATATATGTGAAAGTGTAATTTTTATGGCCTATATGATATAAAGTTTCTATTTTTATGTGTATTTGGTGAAAGTCATAATTTTTATGATTATTTGTCTATGAATATGTGATAATCATGATAAAGATGTGTGGTACGTGTTGTTAGTGATATGTGAATAAGTGATGATTTTAAAAAAAGTAATTTTGAATGCTTATGACGTGATTCTTAGTGGGCAGTGTGGGGATATATCTCTTGATACTATATCATCATGTCATGACATATGCATCTTCGTGGGAGTTGCCTTAGTGGCAGGTTTGTTTTCCCCATTGGTATGGGTGACTTTTCTGTGTGGAAGTTGCGTTAGTGGCAGGTTTATATCCGAATCATATAGTTTTAGGAGCATGCATTATGCATATGTTTTGATATACAATTTACTAGTGTGCGCATTTTTTCTTTTAAATTGGAAGTTTTACTTTTATATGTTTTGTGTTATTCTTCTATATGTTTAGCATTGGTTTGATGTGGATGATGGAAAAAACTGACCCTTACAACAACATTTTAGGTACTAATGAGTTCAAGGAGGTTCAAGATTAGTTAATGACTATTGACGTGTGGCGAACGTGGGGTAAACATGGGTTTTTCAAGACAATCATGTAATAATAGAATTGTCCAATATTTTTAATTTCTTTTTAATCGCTGTCACAAACATTTAATATGTACTAGAATTGTAGAAATACGGAAGTGGTTCCCTTCCGTTAGGAATAATTGTCTTTACTTTGTTTTTAAATTTTGAATAAATATTTTCTTAATGATATTACATAACGTGGTTGTTACTAGTTATTTGAATGAATAAATGTTAGGTATTTTATTTTAAATGCTAAGTATTCAAAAAAAAAAATTTGTAAACTTTTCTAAACAATAAGTATTTTTTTTTAAGTAACGTTTTGGATTAAAAATCTGGGGCGTTACGTTATGATATCAGAGCAATAATTCTCAGACTTTTGGGGTGGGACGCTTCGTGTATGTAGCATATATTTTAATTGTTTGTTAATTGTTAATTATTTGTTAATTGTTTGATTTTTTTAATTATTGGATTTTATTAATTACTTAAATTCCTATTATGTGCCATTAATTCTATTAATTGTTGGTTTTCTAATTATTGGATTTTATTAACTACTTAAATTCCTATCATGTGTGTAACCTCTAGGAATTTTTGTGATTAAATATAGGCCTTAAATTCCTACCAATTGAAAATAGCTTTAATTTTATTACTCTTGATTTGAATTTTTTTTTAAAATAATTGTTTGTATGTTATGAATTTAATACTTGTCATTTAATAACGCTTTGAATTTAATATTGTGACATTACGAATTTACTAATCATGATTTGAATTTTTATTGTTTGTATGTTATTAATTTAATTTTCGTGATTTAATGACATTATGAATTTATTACCCTTGATTTGAATTTTTTAAAATAATTGTTTATATGTTATGAATTTAATAACGCTATGAATTTAATATTGTGACGTTACGAATTTACTAATCATGGTTTAAATTTTTTATTGTTTGTTGTCATTAATTTAATTCTCGTGATTTATTGACGTTATGAATTTACTATTATGATCTTGTGAATTTACTATTATGATGTTGTGACGTTACTAATCGTGATTTAATTTGACGTTAGGTAATAATTGTTTGTACATTTATGACATTATCAATTAATTGTCATGTATTCAATTTTTTATTTTAATTTTAGAATCGTAAAATGATTAGTTTTATTTTGCTATAATCTGGAATTATTGTGTATTGATTTGGATTGACTTGTTTTGAAAATATACAATAATTAATTGGTCTCCACTTTAATGACGTTATTAATAAGACCAAATGAATTATAATAATTATGAATATTCCTTAATTATTTAATTTTTGTGTGATGATTTAAATTTTTATGACAATGTTTTAAACCTTTAATCTTATAGAATTTTAGGATCCCCATAACAGAAAGGAAGGGTAATACCGTAAAAAGTTGTATTAGCGGGATTCTGCCTAAGGAAAGACTTGGTTATTAAGTGGTCCATTGAACCACCTCTCTTTCCTAGGAAGTCCTCTAGTGCACAACTTGCTGTGTGACCTAAACCTACTATATAGACGTGAATAAAATATTTCCTTACAACCGTAAGACTATAATTAGATCATAGTGTTATCCTAATTAGATAATTTGTAGGAAGTATGGCTCATCGCGCAAACCGATCAGTCCCCCAAGGAGGAAGTGACATGACTGAATATGTATTTGAATAGTAATAATAATAATATAATAGTTTATAGTAATAATATAAATAATAAGCAAATTTTCTCTCTTTTTTTTTTTTACCGTTTGCGAAAATTATAATAGTTAATAAGAATAGTTTTGTTTTATTTAGGAGTTAATAAACTTTTCTTTTAAATTTTAATAAAAAAATTAATATTTAAATATGTATTTGAAATAATTCATCCAGCAAAATATCTCATCAATTTTAAATTTTTTAAGCAATATTTAAAAAATGTTCCTAAAAATTCCTAAGGGAACAGTTATCATATATTGCCAAAAACTACCACAGAGACGTTTCAAAATTGTTCCCATAAATATTTTAGGGAACGTTTTATACATTGTTGCAAGAACAGTAATGGCAACAGACATAAAATGTTGCCTTATCCACTTTTAAGCAACACTTTATACACGTTGCTTAAAAAAGTGTTGCTAGAGACCATAAATGTTGTAGTGCAATCCCAGCCATGAATGCGATGGCCGCTGCAATGGCCCAACAAACTGCAGTTTAGGCTCAACAAGCTGCAATCCAAGCTCAACGTAATGCGCAAAGGGACCTGAGGGAGGAAGCAGCTGTTGCAACGAGGGGACTATCTGAATTTCGTCGACAAGATGCACCGAAATTTAAAGGGGAGCATGACCTTGACAAGGCTGACCTTTGGCTGTAGGAGATAGAGAAGATATTTGACATCCTCCACTGCCCCAATGACACGAAAGTGGAGTACGCGGCCTACTTACTGATTGGTGAAGCTGAATACTGGTGGCGGGGGGCAAGACAAATGATGGATGGAAATCACGAAAGAGGTGACTTGGGAAGTCTTCAAGAGAAAGTTCCTGGACAAATATTTTCTGAAGAGTGCCAGGGCTGAGAAAGAAGCCCAATTCCTGAGACTATATCAGGGAAGTCTCACGGTGTCCGAGTATGCGGCAAAGTTTGAGTCCCTAGCAAAACATTTTCGCTACTTCCGTAACCAAGTAGATGAAGAGATGATGTGCGAGAGGTTTGAAAGCGGGCTCAAGTATGAGATTAAGGAGTCTGTGGGACCCCTAGACATACATCAGTATCAGGTGCTGGTGGAGAAATGCAAAAAGTTTGAGATCATGAAACGGGGACGCTTGAACAAAGGTGCTATTGGTGGACCGGCGAGACCTTAGGTAGAAACTAACCACAACCTTATTATTTAATTATGGGTTATGTCTCTAAATATTATCTTTGAACAGGGAATTGGTGACCAACAAAATAGAGGCAGACAGTTTCAATAGCAAAAGCCTTATGATCGCCCACAAGGGATTGCTAGAGATCGATCAGGTCCCCAAAACGTGGGAGATCAGAGGCCTCAGAATCCAACACAGAACCCAATGCGTACTGTTCGATGCTATCAATGTGGACAGGAGGGACATAGGATATCTAAGTGTCCTAGAAGAACCAGGATATGTTATGTTCAGAAACCAGGCCATCTTGCAAAAGATTGTCGGGAGAAGGACACTGGCGACAATAAGGATGTTGTCAACAACAAGGATGTTGCACGCCCTACTGCGCGAGGACGCGTTTATCATATTAGTGGAGAAGAAGCACCATCTTCCTCAGAACTTATTCAGGGTGACTGTTTAATTGCTGGGAAAATACTTTCTGTGATATATGATTCAGGAGCAACACACTCGTTCATTTCATTAGATTGGGTGGATTCGCTCCAACTAGATGTCACTACCTTACCATTCGATTTACTGGTTACCCTCCCCTTTGCTGAACCAGTAAAATGTAATTTGGCGTGCTTGCAATGCCCACTGACTGTGTTTAAAATGAATTTTAAGGTCGATTTAATTTGTATTCCTCTGAAACATCTTGGAATAATTTTGGGAATGGATTGGTTGTCTAGCAACTACGTCATGTTAGATTGTGCCCGACGGAATGTGTTATTTCTAGATCCTGATATTTCGAAGTTCCTTTCAGCCAACAGATTGAAGTTTTCTCTTAAGGGAGAACTGCAAAAATATGTGTTTCGCAACTCCATCAGTATGACTCTAGAGGTTATTGTCGATGAGATCCCAGTGGTGAAGGATTTCTCTGAAGTTTTCCCGCCAGACGTACCAGGATTACCCCTAGTCCGCGACGTCGAATATTCTATCGATGTCATTCCAAGTACTGGACCCATCTCTATCGCTCCTTACAGAATGGCCCCCTTAGAGCTATCATAACTAAAGAGCCAATTGGAAGATCTTCTGTCTAAGAAGTTCATTCGGCCTAGTGTGTCACTATAGGGAGCCCCCATATTATTGATCAAGAAGAAGGATGGAAAGTCGAGACTGTGTGTTGATTATCGACAACTCAACAAGGTCACAATAAAAAACAGATACCCCTTACCCTGCATTGATGATTTAATGGACCAACTTAGAGGGGCAAAGGTGTTTTCTAAGATTGATCTAAAGTCAGGGTACCATCAGATTCGGGTGAAGATGATGATATATCCAAGACGACCTTCAGAACGCGTTATGGGCATTATGAGTACTTGGTGATGCCCTTCGGAGTGACCAATGCGCCAGCATCTTCATGGATTATATGAATCGTATCTTCCGTCCATTCTTAGACAAGTTCGTGGTGATCTTTATTGATGACATATTGATCTATTCCAAGACCCGAGAAGAACATGACAAACATTTGCGTCAAGCTCTACAAGTACTGAAGGAGCAACAACTATATGCCAATCTAGGAAAATGTGAATTTTGGTTGGAAAAAGTGAAGTTCTTGGGACATGTAATTTCTAAGGAAGGGATTGTTGTCGACCCATCCAAGGTAGAAGCTGTGATGGCATGGAAACAACCGCAGACAGTCATAGAGATTAGAAGTTTTCTGGGTTTGGTAGGGTACTATAGGAGATTTATTGAGGGATTTGCCAAGATTGCTGCTCCATTGACACACCTTACAAAGAAGAACCAGATTTATGCGTGGACTGAGGCGTGTGAGAAAAGTTTCCAACTGATGAAGGAGAAGCTAACTACGTCCCCAGTGTTAGTGTTGCCACAACCAAAAGAGCCCTATAAAGTTTATTGTGATGCTTCCTACTAGGGTTTGGGTTGTGTGCTGATGCAGAACAAACGAGTAGTGGCCTATGCCTCAAGGCAATTGAAGGTGCATGAAAAGAATTATCCCACTCATGACTTGGAATTAGCGGCAATTGTCTTTGCATTGAAAATTTGGAGACATTATCTATATGGGTGTAGTTTTGATGTATTTAGTGACCATAAGAGTTTGAAATACTTGTTTGATCAAAAGGAACTTAACATTAGGCAGAGGAGATGGATGCAGTTCATTAAAGACTATGAGTTCACGTTGCGTTACCATCCAGGGAAAGCAAACATGGTGGCCGATGCCCTAAGTAGGAAGCGAGTTCATCTCTCGTTTGTAACAATGAAGAGGTTGGAGTTGTTAGAGAAGTTCCGTGACTTGGATCTTAATTTGGATTCCCCATTGGGGAAAGTGCAATGTGGAATGATCATTATAGATAGTGAATTGATGAATGAGATTAAAGTTCTCCAAGTTACAGACTTGTTGACTCAAGAGAAAAGGAAGTTGATCGAGGTCGGCAAGGCACCTGAATTTGAGGTGGGCCCAGACAATATTTTGAGATGTAATAGACATGTTTGTATACTCTACAATACCGAATTGAGGAAGACTATCTTGGATGAGGCCCATAAAAGCAAGTTGAATATTCACCCTGGTACCACCAAAATGTATAAAGACCTTAAGCAAAAATTTTGGTGGCCGGGAATGAAGAAACATGTAGCAGAATATGTGCCTTCATGTTTGACTTGTCAGAAAGCCAAGGTAGAGCATCAGAAACCAGGGGGACTACTAAGGTCATTAGATATACCAGTATGAAAATAGGATAGTATATCTATGGATTTCGTGGTAACATTGCCGAAGACTCAACGGAAGTTTGACTCCATTTGGGTGATTGTCGACAGGTTGACCAAATCTGCCCATTTCATACCCGTGAGGACTACTTATGATGTGACTAAGCTTGCAGAGATCTACATTGGCGAGATTGTTAGACTACATGGGGTACCCTCCAGCATTGTGTCAGATAGAGACCCGAAGTTCATTTCTCGTCTGTGGGGAGCATTACATGAGGTGCTGGGTACTACGTTGAGATTGAGTTCAACCTATCATCCTCAAACCGATGGACAAACAGAAAGGACTCTTCAGACCTTGGAGTATTAACTAAGAGCGTGTGTGTTGGATGAACGAGGAAGTTGGGATAATATGTTGCCTCTCGTTGAGTTCACCTATAACAACAGCTATCATGCGAGCATTGGAATGGCACCATACGAGGCTCTATATGGGCGTAAGTGCCAAACTCCCTTGTGTTGGTATCAGGATGGTGAGAACCTAATTGCGGGGCCAGAATTGGTACAACAGACCACAGATAAAGTTCGTCTGATCCAAAAAAGGATGAAGACAACACAAAGCAGACAAAAGAGTTATGCCGACCAACGGAGGAAACCGCTGGAGTTTCAAGAGGGTGAACATGTATTTTTGAGAGTGACGCCTACTACTGGCGTTGGTAGGGCACTGAAGTCTAAGAAGCTCACTCCTAAATTCATTGGCCCATTTCAGATCCTCCGACGTGCATGCCTCGTAGCTTACCAGATTTCCTTGCCTCCGAGCCGGGCCAAACTGCACAACGTATTCCATGTGTCACAACTGAGGAAGTACATGGCTGATCCTTCCCATATATCACGCTAGATGATATCTAGTTGAAGGAGAACCTTTCCTTTGTAGTTCAACCACTAAGCAATGAAGATAGGACTACTAAGCACCTACGAGGTAAAGAGATCGCCTTGGCCAAGGTGATTTGGGACCAAACGATTGGAGATGCAACTTGGGAATTAGAAGAAAAGATGAGAGAACTTTACCCTAGTTTATTTATGTAACATCCTCTAAATTTATTATTTAAAAATAATTAGAACCTATCAATATTATTCAATATTAAATTATGTGTGATAATTATTAGCCTTGTTCGATTTTTTGTAATTGATAAAGTTATTAATAAGAATTATTTAAATATATGGAGAGTTCAAATATATATATATATATATATATATATATATATATATATATATAAGTAGAGATATATTATATGTAGATGTGTTTTCTAGTGCCAGAAGAAATTGGACTAAGGGTTTGAGGCTTAGTGTGACCCAACCCACTTGAATGAGTATAAAAGTGGGCTATGTGTTTGTGGCTTGGTTTTTATGATCAAGGTTAACAAAAAAAAAAGTGTGACATTTTATCCATCTTATTCTTCATTTAGGCCCAACATTTTCTAACCCACAATTTCCACTTTAAATTTCCCTTAAGTCCAAAATTTCTATATACTCACTAATAATAAACAAAAAGGAATACCGAAACCCTAGCCACCATCACCTCACACCTCATTTCGTGTATCCAAAGGTTGGAACTTCTTTTCCTTGTGAACAACTCTGCGGGGCTTAAGGCTTTGTACTAGGCCGTTGGTTGGATGACATGAAATAAATAATCGTGATTGCTTCTATTTAAAAAGAATAAATGTAGACTAATGGATTTAAATGATAAAACCCCAATGTTTATTGAGATTGAATTGTAATATATATGACTTCTATGGAGTAAAGTATGAAATTTTATGCTATGTGTGATAAAATTGTAGTTTTACGATAAATATGGAATAAAGTTTGAATTTTTACCTTATATGTGATAAGGTTTTAACTTTTATTATGTATATGAGTTGGAGTTTGAATTTTCTTGTTATATATGTGAAAGTGTAATTTTTATGGCCTATATGATATAAAGTTTCTATTTTTATGTGTATGTGGTGAAAGTCATAATTTTTATGATTATTTGTCTATGAATATGTGATAATCATGATAAGGATGTGTGGTATGTGTTCTTAGTGATATGTGAATAAGTGATGATTTTAAAAAAAATAATTTTGAATGCTTATGACATGATTCTTAGTGGGCTGTGTGGGGATATATCTCTTGATACTATATCATCATGTCATGGCATATGCATCTTCGTGGGAGTTGCCTTAGTGGCAGGTTTGTTTTCCCCATTGGTATGGGTGACGTTTCTGTGTGGAAGTTGCCTTAGTGGGAGGTTTATATCCGGATCATATAGTTTTAGGAGCATGCATTATACATATGTTTTGATATACAATTTTCCAGTGTGCGTATTTTTTCTTTTAAATTGGAAGTTTTACTTTTATATGTTTTATGTTATTCTTCTATATGTTTAGCTTTGGTTTGATGTGGATGATGGAAAAAACTGACCCTTACAACAACATTTTAGGTACTAATGAGTTCAAGGAGGTTCAAAATTAGTTAATTATTTCAAGGAGGTACTAATGAGTTTAAGGAGGTTTAATATGTACTAGAATTGTAGAAATACGGAAGTGGTTCCCTTCTGTTAGGAATAATTGCCTTTACTTTGTTTTTAAATTTTGAATAAATACTTTCTTAATGATATTAAATAACGTGGTTGTTACGAGTTATTTGAATTAATAAATGTTAGGTATTTTATTTTAGATGCTAAGTATTAAAAAAACAATTCATAAACTTTTCTAAACAGTAAGTATTTTCTTAAGTAACGTTTTGGATTGAAAATCCAGGGCGTTACATTATGGTATCAGAGCAATAATTCTCGGACTTACGGGGTGGGACGCTTCGTGTATGTAGCATATATTTTAATTGTTTGTTAATTGTTAAATATTTGTTAATAGTTAATTGTTTGTTTTTTTTAATTATTGAATTTTATTAATTACTTAAATTCCAATTATGTGCCATTAATTCTATTAATTGTTGGTTTTCTAATTATTGGATTTTTATTAACTACTTAAATTCCTATCATGTGTCATTGATTGTGTAACCTCTAGGAATTTTTGTGAATAAATATTGGCCTTAAATTCCTACCAATTGAAAATAGCTTTAATTTTATTCAATGCAATAATTGCTTTTGATTTTAATGTCGTTATGAATTTAATATTATGACGTTACGAAATTACTACTCATTATTTGAATGTTCTTTTGTTTTATATGTTATGAATTTAATACTCATGATTTAATGACATTATGAATTTATTACTCTTGATTTGAATTTTTTTTAAAATAATTGTTTGTATTTTATGAATTTAATACTTGTCATTTAATAATGCTATAAATTTAATATTGTGACGTTACGAATTTACAAATCATGATTTCAATTTTTATTGTTTGTATGTTATTAATTTAATTTTTGTGATTTAATGACATTATGAATTTATTACACTTGATTTGAATTTTTTAAAATAATTATTTATATGTTATGAATTTAATACTTATCATTTAATAACGCTATGAATTTAATATTGTGACGTTACGAATTTACTAATCATGATTTGAATTTTTTATTGTTTTTTTTATTAATTTAATTCTCGTGATTCATTGACATTATGAATTTACTATTATGATGTTGTGAATTTACTACTCGTGATTTGAATTTTTAATAATTTACTAATCGTGATTTAATTTGACGTTAGGTAATAATTGTTTGTACATTTATGACATTATCAATTAATTGTCATGAATTCAATTTTATTTTTATTTTTTTAATTTTAGAATCGTAAAATGATTAGTATTTTGTTGCTCTACGAGTCGCGTAGGCTCGTTGCTAGCTCGTGTAGGCACTTTGCTAGTCAAAACAATCAGTTTTTGGCGACTTTTTCGGATTGCCCTGAAATTTTGCTAGAAAATCACAAAAAAAATTAAGGAACAGGACTCCCATAGAAGGTACATTTTGCGGCATTCAATCCTCAAAATCCCAATTACCTTCATTTACACCACTTTTTTAATTATTTGAATTTGTCATATTCTCCAAAAAAATCCAAAAAAAAAAACTATGTTTTTTAGATTTTATTTGATATGATTTTTCATTTGTTACTTCAATTTTAGCGATATGGACATTTTTGGAATTTTCAGAATTGTGTTGTTGCATTGCACTATTACATTCTCATGATGCATGACTAGGGTCAATAATGTGAATTTGTATCCCCTTGATCCTGATATAGATAGGACTTTTCATTTACATTTTAGACTAAACAAAGCTGATAGTGATAACGAATTAGGTAGTGATAGTGAAAGTGATTGTGTTTAGTTCTGACTTTGGGTGTGATAACATGAATAATAGAACCTTAAGACAACTTGATGCACTTGATGTCAATTATAATGCATTGAGTATCGAATATCTTGAAGTTACTACACCATTTGAACTTAAATATAGTTTAATACACTTGCTTCCAAAGTTTAATGGTCTTGCAGGTGAGGATCCTCACAAACACCTGAAGGAGTTCTATGTTGTGTGTTCTACCATGAAGCCTCAAGGAGTCACAAAGTACAATATCAAGCTAAGAACCTTCCCATTCTAACTTCAAGATGCTCCCAAGGACTGGTTTTACTATCTTTAGCCAGGTTTTGTTAGAAGTTGGAACGATCTAAAGAATTTGTTCCTAGAAAAATTCCTCCCTACCACCAGAGCTAATTCAATAAATAAAGAAATATGTGGCATTAGATAGATTGACAGAGAATCCTTGCATGGGTATTGGGAGAGATTCAAGAAATTAGTGGCTACCTGTCTTCATCACCAGATTTCAAAACAATTGTTCACGCAATATTTCATTAAGGCTTGCTACCTACGGATAGAAGCATTATGGATGCTGCTAGTGGGGGAGCACTTGTCGATAAGACCCCAAAAAAAGCAACAGGTCTGACAAAGAGAGTGAACAAGATTCAAGCTTTTTCCCACCAGAATCTAGAGAGCAAACTTGATAAGCTCACTTCATTGGTAAAAAAATTGGCAATAGGTAAAGCCCAAGCAACAAAGGTCTGTAGTATTTTCACTTCTACAGATCATCATACGGATTCATGTCCCATTGCATGAAGATCCGATTGTTGATGCTCCTCAAGCATATGCAGCAAACATATATAATCCTTAAGCCAACTATGATTTGTCATCTAACAAGTATAATCCTGGTTGGAGAAACCATCCCATCCTGAGATGGGGGGATTCATCTGCACAAAAATAAACTAGGCACCAGTAGAACAACGTGCCATCATTGGAGGACCTTGTCAAATAGATGGTTGTCCAAAATCTCCAATTTCAACAAAGGACATATTCCACCATTCAGAATTTGGAGACAAAAATTGGACAACAGACATCTTCCATTAATCAGATGCAAACTCAGGGGTCAAGCCAACTACCTACCTGATTAGTAGTAAATCCAAATGTTTCTAATGTCAGTGCAATTACGTTGAGGTCTGGCAAAGCTTTTGAAATAGCAAAGGTACCTAACTTGGAACTGCTACTGTAAAAAATAACAAAGTTGTTGAGGACACTCTAGCACTCTAGCTTATTATTGTTGAGCAAGATATACCACTTCCTTTACCTCAAAAGGTAGTGAAGACTAAGAAAATGGACAAGGCAGATAGGGACAAAGTGATCTTGGATAGGAAGGTGGAAGTGAACATTTCCCTCCTTGAATTAATTATGCAGATTCCAGGATATGCTAAATTTCTAAAAGAGTTGTGCTCACACAAGAGAAGGTTAAAAGGTAATGAAGGAGTTAACACGGGGAGCAATGTTTCCGCTCTCATTCAGCCTATGCCTTAAAAACGCAATGATCCAATGACTTTTTCCATTCCATGTACCATAGCCAATAGTAAATTTGAAAATGCTATGTTATATTTAGGAGCTTCCATTAATTTTATGCCTACATCTGTTTTTAACACTCTTGCCCATGGACCTTTACAGAATATAGGTGTTACCATTCAATTGTCGAACAGAAGCAATAATCGCCCTATTGGATTGGTGGAGAATGTACATTTTCGAGTTATTGACTTGATATTTCATGCAGATTTTTACATTCTGGACATGGAGGGAGAGACTAAGTCTAACAGGGTTCCTATCATCTTATGCAGACCATTCTTGAAAACTACTAAAACAAAAATTGACGTTCATGCTGGAACTCTATCCATGGAATTTGGTGATAGCATTGTAAAATTTAACATCATTGATGTTATGAAACACCCCATGGAAGAGCATTTTATTTTTCAAATTGAATTGCTTGATGATTTGGTTGACGGCATGTACCGTGATATGCTTTCAATTGATTTTCCTTCATAGTCTAGTTTTGATGATACTTATCCTTGTGATTTTTGCACAGATACTTAGTTGTGCTCTGTGTGTGTTGAGATCGAAGCTGCACTGCAAGTTAATCATTTTTCTGATAATGCTACTGTCATAATTGTTTTTGTTGACTTAGCTTCGACCACCAGTATTCTACCATCCATTGAGCAGCCACCGACTCTAGAGCTTAAACCAATTTCGGAAAATTTGAAATATGCATATTTAGAGTGGAGTGAAAAGTTTCATACGTTCATTTTAGTTGAAGTTGAAGATGAACAAGAAGAGAAATTGCTACAAATTTTGGGAAAGCAAAGGAAGGAAATTGGATGGACCTTGGTTGATATTCCTGGTATTAGCCAGTCAATGTGTATGCATAGGATACAACTGGAGTATGGGGTAAGATCAATTAGGCAGCCCCAAAGGCTGCTTAACCATTTAATTCTAGATGTTGTAAAAAAGGAAGTAACCAAGCTCTTACAAGTTGGCATCATTTACCTCGTATCCGATAGTCAGTGGGTGCCTCCGATGCAGGCAGTTCCTAAGGTAGTGGTTAAAAATAAGATGATTTTATTCCCACAAGAGTGCAGAACTATTGGAGGGTATACATCGATTACAGGAGAGTGAATCATTCAATAGAGAATGATCAATTTCCTTACCATTCATTGGTCAGATGCTTGAGTGGTTCTCTGGTATGTCACATTTTTTTTCTTGATGGGTTTTTAGGTTACTTTTCATATCCATATTGCACTACACACTTTCAATAGGAGGATACCATTTGGTCAACGCAATGCTCCAAGCACTTTCGATCGGTGCATGATTAGCATTTTTGTGGATTTCATAGAAAATTGTATAGAAGTTTTCATGGTTGATTTTACTGTGTATGGTTCCTCATTTGATGCTTGCTTGAATTGTTCGGATAGAGTTTTGCATAGATGCATTGAAACTAACCTAGTGTTGAATTATGAAAAATGTCATTTTATGGTTGAATAAGGCATAGTTTTTGGATATGTGATCTCTAAAAATGGGATGGAAGTGAATCCTGCCAAGATTGATGTGATTTCTAAATTGCCTTACCCATCATGCATCCGTGAGATTCGTTCTTTCCTTGGCCATGCAGGTTTTTATAGGCGCTTTATAAAGGATTTCAGCAAGATAGCTCTTCCGCTGTCAAATTTGTTGCAAAAAGATGTCACCTTCACCTTTAATGACAAGTGCAAAAAGACATTTGATTGCGTAAAGACAACACTGACCTCTACTCCTATCATTCAGCCGCCCACTTGGACCTCTCATTTGAAATTATGTGTGATGCATCTAATTATTTATTATGCTTCTAGGACTCTAGATTTTGCACAAGCTAATTATACTACCACTGAAAATGAACTTTTGCTATTGTTTTTTCTCTTGATAAGTTTAGATCATATTTTCTGGGTTCCAAGGTAGTTGTTTTTAATGACCATGCATCTTTGAAGTTCTTGTTGAAGAAACCAGAAGCAAAACCTAGATTGATCCGGTGGATGTTGTTGCTCCAAGAATTTGATTTGGAGATTAATGATAAAAGTGGAGCTGAGAATCTAGTGGCAGATCACTTGAGCAAAATAGAAATGGATGAGGATCCCACCCCCATTTAAGGTTGAAAAATGAAGTTTTGGAAAAAATTGCACTATCGTATTCGAATACAACATATCTGTATTCGAATACAGATGCGAAAACAACAGAAAAACAGCACAACTGTATTCGACTACAGCCTCCATGTAGTCGAATACAGAAGCGAAAACAGTGAAAAATCCTGCACTTTTTGTATTCGAATACAACCACCTTGTATTCGAATACAATTGCGAAGTCAATGGCAAACATTTGATATCTGTATTCGACTACAACACCCTCGTAGCCGAATACAAGTGCGAATATGCAAGTTAGAGGCAAAAACAACGTATCTGTATTCGATTACAACCCTGTTGTATTTGAATGCAGCTGGAAATATACCAGATTTTCAATTTTGAAAACACACCAAAGTCATTCAAACACTTTCAACACTAATTCAATCAATCACAAACACAAATTACGACACAATTCACACACCACAATCAAGTACGCATATACAACCATTACCGCATATCAAACATGATTTGCGTGCCAAGCACCCTAATGCAATGCGTGTATGCCAATGCATATGATTCTAGAATATCACCAAAACCTTCCTCGAAGGGGCATAAACCATAATTGTACTGTCTCTCACAGGCCAATACTAATTACCGAGGTGCAGTCTCTCACAAGCTAGCACGATTTACTAAAGTGCAATCTCTCACAGATTAACACGATTTACTAAAGTGCAATCTCTCACAGATTAACACGATTTACTAAAGTGCAATCTCTCACAGATTAACACGATTTACTAAAGTGCAATCTCTCACAGATTAACACAATTTATTAAAGTGCAATCTCTCATAGATTAACACGATTTACTAAAGTGCAATTTCTCACAGATTAACACGATTTACTAAAGTGCAATCTCTCACAGATTAACACGATTTATTAAAGTGCAATCTCTCACAGATTAACACAATTTACTTAAGTGCAATCTCTCACAGATTAACACGACGCGATAATCCCTGTGAAGATAAGACGAACCAACGATTTACATGGAATCATCCCGTGGCACATCCGGTCACCACTATTGTAACATCCTCTAAATTTATTATTTAAAATTAATTAGAACATATCAATATTATTCAATATTAAATTATGTGTGATAATTATTTGCCTTGTTTGATTTTTGTAGTTGATAAAGTTATTAATAAGAATTATTTAAATATATGGGGAGTTTAAATATATAAGTAGAGATATATTATACGTAGATGTGTTTTCTAGTGCAAGAAGAAATTGGACTAAGGGTTTGAGGCTTAGTGTGACCCAACCCACTTGAATGAGTATAAAAGTGGGCTATGTGTTTGTGGCTTGGTTTTTATGATCAAGGTTAACAAAAAAAAAAGTGACATTTTATCCCTTGTATTCTTCATTTAGGCCCAACATTTTCTAACCAACAATTTCCACTTTAAATTTCTCTTAAGTCCACAATTTTTGTATACTTACTAATAATAAACAAAAAGGAATACCAAAACCCTAGCCACCATCACCTTCACACCTCATTTTCTTCGTGTATCCAAAGCTTGGAACTTCTTTTCCTTGTGAACAACTTTGCAGGGCTTAAAGCTTTGTACTAGGAAGAAAAGCGGCCAAGGTAAGGGCTTTTCCCCACACAATTTAGAGTTAGGTTGTTGGTTGGATGACATGAAATAAATAATCATGAGTTACTTCTATTTTAAAATGAATAAATGTAGAATAATGGATTAAAATAATAAAACCCCAATTTTTGTTGACATTGAATTGTAATATATGATTTCTATGGAGTAAAGTATGAAATTTTATGCTATGTGTGATAAAATTGTAGTTTTACGATGAATATGAAATAAAGTCTGAATTTTTACCTTATATGTGATAAAGTTTTAACTTTGATTATGTATATGAGTTGGATATTTGAATTTTCTTGTTATATATGTGGAAGTGTAACTTATGATATAAAGTTTCTATTTTTATGTGTATGTGGTGAAAGTCACAATTTTTATGATTATTTGTCTATGAATATGTGATAATCATGATAAGGATGTATGGTATGTGTTCTTAGTGATATGTGAATAAGTGATGATTTTAAAAAAAGTAATTTTGAATGCATATGACATGATTCTTAGTGGGTTGTGTGGGAATATATCTTTTGATACTATATCATAACGTCATGGCATATGCATCTTCGTGGGAGTTGCCTTAGTGGCAGGTTTGTTTTCCCCATTGGTATGGGTGACCTTTCTGTTTGGAAGTTGCCTTAGTGGCAGGTTTATATCCGGATCATATAGTTTTAGGAGCATGCATTATGCATATGTTTTGATATACAATTTACCGGTGTGCGCATTTTTTCTTTTAAATTGGAAGTTTTTACTTTTATATGTTTTGTGTTATTCTTCTATATGTTTAGCTTTGGTTTGATGTGGATGATGGAAAAAACTGACCCTTACAACAACATTTTAGGTACTAATGAGTTCAAAGAGATTCAAGATTGGTTAATGAGTATTGACGTGTGGCAACGTGGGGTAAACATGGGATTTTCAAGACAATCTTTTAATAATAGAATTGTCCAATATTTCTAATTTCTTTTTAATCATTTGTCACAAACTTTTAATATGTACTACAATTGTAGAAATACGGAAGTGGTTCCCTTCTGTTAGGAATAATTGCCTTTACTTTGTTTTAAATTTTGAATAAATATTTTCTTAATGATATTAAATAACGTTCTTGTTACTAACTATTTAAATAAATAAATGTTAAGTATTCAAAACAAAAATTTTGTAAACTTTTCTAAACAATAAAGTATTTTTTTAAGTAACGTTTTGGATTAAAAATACAGGGCGTTACATTATGGCTCAATTGGTAGTGGGACTGTGTGGAGGCGGTACTTATCCCCTAAGTACCGGGCTCGATACCCACGGAAGGCAAAAACTCGCTAGATTTTCAAGAGGGAAAGGGGGGAGCGAGAAGATCGTGAGGTAACATCGCCGATATCGCTGGAGGGTCGGGGTGTTTCAACTATCACCATGGCCCATCCGGTCACCATGTACTATGAAATGTATGAGCATACTCTAACTTTCGACATCACCATGGCCCATCCGGTCACCATGTACTATGAAATGTATGAGCATACTCTAACTTTCGACACCACAATAATTCAGTAAATGCAGCTATTAAAAGATTCCCCATTTTTAATGCTCATTTAACATTAATGATTTTCAAATTTAACACAGAGCATACTCAACGCATATAATCCTTAAATCACATAAAATTGAATTCACAATTCACATTGAATTCAAATCACCATATACACCAATCTCATCAATTCATTTTACACAACAACCACACACAAATTGCAATTATTCAAAATCCCACATCTTTAAACATAAAGCGAATTTCAACATTCATGTTATTACCCATGAACACGTCAATCACACCAAACAACAATCGCCATCACCCACACCTCAAAACTCATTAAATTTAATTTAATTATTTCACCCATAAAATGCATTAAATTCATTTCCCACAAAACTACACCTCAAATCCACCAAATTTATTTCCAAAATTTTTCAACCATAACACACCAAATCAAAACTCAAAATCTTTAAACTTCGCTTCGCACGACGCTTTCGATGTTGGCTCACTAGCACCGTAACATGAAGCTGAACAACTTTCTCTTCAGTCACTTTGTGAGATGGAGCTCAAAAATCGAAGAAAACTGGAAGTTTACGTTTGGTGGTTTTGAAAACCACCCATACGCTTTTCTTTCACGAACAAGGGAAGGAAGAAAAGAAAGAAAACTCGCGAGGCAGGGGAAAGGAAAATGTTTTTGCTTTATGATTCTAGCCTTCCTCACACACACACGCACACACACATAAATATATATATATATATATATATTTAAACCAACTCAACAAATATCTAAATACCCTTACACACGCCCCAACAATTTTGATAAAAATATCTATTCTCATTACAATTCAATTGACAGGTAAAATTTTTGAGCAACTATAGATATTTTTAACAAACAGTCCGGTAATAAATTCTCCATAACGTAAATAAATTATTCTTCGACGAATAATTTCAACCCAATCTAAATATATATATATATATATATAATGAACATATAACAAACTCTAATAAAATATGCTTTTGGTATTTAATTCGAAAAATGAATTAAAATTGGGCTAAATGCCTCAGCAATTTAATACCAAATATACTAAAATTGCATAAATTAAAGTTTAAAATTAAGGGTCTTACAGGATTCAATTTAGTCCTTGTTTAATTCTAAATTGTATCTTCCTTCCTAACTTGGTCAACAATGATCTTATTCAAAAATAATTTTGAACAAGATGCTTTTTAATAATATGTTCTTTAGCCAATTATTTATTTCTGAATCCCATCTTGGTAGTTCTTCTAGATTCAATATGTTCGCCTTTTGTTCAGATAGAGTTTTTAAATTCTTCACATTGATTATGTTCGTATTTTGTTTAGATTGAGTTTGTAAATTCTTCATATTGATTATGTTCGTATTTTATTCAGATTGAGTTTATAAAATATTCAGATAGATTTTGTTCATATTATGTTCAGTTTGAGTTTGTAAATTTTTCAGATTGATATTGTTCATATTTTGTTGTAGATAAATCTTGATCAAATCTTTTTGCAAATAATTTATATCTTCTTGTGATAAATCTTGACTATATTTTCTTTTCGACTTGGTTAAAGATTTTCTATAATCATAAATCAAAATCAAATCTTATTTTAGATTTTCTACAAAAAATTTGATCATATCTTCTTTTCAACTTGGTCAAAGATTTTCTTCAATCATAAATCAAAATCAAATCTTATTTTAGATTTTCTTCAATAACATTTGACCACATCTTCTTTTTAACTTGGTCAAAAAATTTCTTTAATCATAAATCTAAAAAATATCTTATTTTAGATTTTCTTCAAAAACATGAATCTTTTTTCATACTCTTGAAAATCAAATATATTGTTCTCATAAAGTACTTTTGTTAACATCAAAACCAACTTGGTTCTAACATATGTGCATTATGTTCCCGATTGTTTATTTGATTTACTACCCATAAGTAAACTCACTCATACCTAACCATACTTTGTTCCCTTTGCTAAACATTCAATTCTTGTGCAAGATCAGAGTATTAGGATGACAATTAGAGCAAGGCATTAGTCTCGAAGCTTTATGATCCTTTAGGCACCAACACCACTTATTCACTCTAAGGGATTTAATCCATTAATCAATTGATTTTTCATACGTTCAATGAAACCTACTAGTGATAATGAATGTGTTCAAGAATTCTCAACCTTTTATCTTAGTAAAGTCAAGGTGTTGATGATCACAACCACTACTAGGCTAGGTTACAAGAATGTATTTAAGTGTTTTTTCTAAATAACTCTCACAAGAGAATGCTACAAAGTATGCGTTCAGAAGAAAAGTAAATTTTTAGCACTAAATGTGAAAGTATAGTGTTTCTCAGGTTTCTGTATATTTTGCAGTTGGATTTCTTGTATTTTTGTAGTGAAGATCACAAGTCTTTATATATAGAATTTCTAAAGGCAATTAGGGTATCTGACTGTTGTTGTAAGTCTATGAAATCCATATGTAAAATGAATCGTATCATTCTTCATAGATCTTGAATCAACAATTAAAACATGTCCATATACGTATGCATAATTAATTCAATTTATCTTGATTTAAGACGACATGAATACCATAATTTGACATTTTTAAAGGGTGTCATTGCATTTCTTCAACCAAAGGATAACCTGACTTTGATGAGGAGAAGACGTTGAAAAGTTGACTTCTTCAAAGTTTTTGGGCTTAGAGAATTGACTTCAGATAGTTGACTTTTGATAAATGTTGACTCTATCATAGCATTGAGTTGAAGGGTTGACTTGACGATCAATTAGGTTGCCAAAAATTTAGACGCAAAGTTATCAGAGTGAACTTGCATTTTTTCATCAAAGGATGCAATGCGGAGCCTGTAAACTATTATAAGAGAGCCTTCACACTTAAATACATATATTAAACATAAATTGTTCTCATAAAATAATTTTGTTATCATCAAAACAATTAATGGTCATTGTTCTTCAACCAACTTGGTTCTAACAATCTCTCCCTTTTTGATGATGAGAACCATCTATTTTTGTGAACAAACATTCTTTTAAAATATAACAAATTCAAGGTAAATCTCTCGCTAAATAAGAGCAAGTTAAAAAAGATAGTGATATATGATATCCTGACATAGGAAAAATGGTTTTAAAAGAAAGTTTCACAACATGAAAAATCCAAAATTTATATCAAAATGTATACTTCCCCATTTGTCATCAGAAAAAAGAGCATAAAACGACTAGAAGTATATAAATCATAACACAAAGAGAATACTTGAATTCAAAAAATAATTGAACCATCCAATACTAGGAAAAACTTCAATAAATTAGAACCAATTCTCAACAAGGTTCATTAAGAACATCCAACTGATTCTCATTGCATGCCAATTAGGAGCAGAAGTAGCATAAGCAGAAAAAGAACATAAGGCCATTGAGGAATCAAGAGAAATTTCAGAAATGGTTTTGAATGGAGTATTTAAAACGATTTCTAGGTTTCAAAAGTGTGGGAAAATAATTGTGAAGATAGTAAAATTGAGTGAGTGTTGTTGTTTTTGTTAAAATATTTAAGTTGCCAAAGAAAGGCAATAACTACCATGCACGCGTAAAACAACAAAAGACAACATGTGTCAGAATACCAAGTAATCACACAATTTTCTATTGGAACCAAATTAATTTTATACTTAGAGTTTTGATGATAACAAAAGCATTTTATGAGAACAATATATTTGACTTCAAAGAGTATGAAAGAAGATTCAAATTTATAATTGAAGAAAAATTAAAATAAGATTTGATTCAAATTTATAATTTAAGAAAATCTAAAATAAGATCTTATTCAAATTTATAATTGATGAAAATCTAAAATAAGATTTGATTCATATTCATAATTGAAGAAAATCTTTGACCAAGATGAAAAAATGATATGGTCAAGATTTTGCCAAGATTTGTAGAAGATTTAGTCAAGATTTATCTACAATAAAATATGAACAAATTCAATCTGAAGAATTTACAAAGGCAATCTGAAGAATTTACAAACGCAATATGAACAAAATACAATTCAAAATTAAAATAAGACTAAATTGAAACCCAAATTTTAACTATAAATAGATACTCAAGGCTGAAAAAGAAAATTATCGAAAAGCTGAAAACAGTAGAAGAACTCAAGCTTAAAATTCCAAATTCATCTTAGAGTTCAAAGAGAGAAACACTTGTTCGAGTTAGAAATACTCTCTGATTGTTCTTTTCTTAGAGTGTGAGAATTGTTAGAAGCAACTACTTAAGTTCCAATCTTTTATATCTAACCCCATAGTGGTTTAGTTCCTTCTTCAATATGGGGTTGTCAGGTTGTAATGGAAGACTTTGCTTGTACGGTCAAGGTGGTTAGTTCCTCAAAAGTCTAGGGTTGTTAGGCAGTTTGGGAAGACTGGCTTGGAGGGTCAGGTGCTTTGTAATTCAAGGTAATTGAATTAGTGGATTAAAGCCTTATGAATGAGAGGGTTGGATATAGCCAAGTTAGTGGTGAACCAGGATAAATTTGTGTGTCAAATTATTTATGCTTTCATTGTTTGCTACCTCTGAATCCGATTGCTTCTTATCCAAGTAGTTCATAAAAGCCAACCAGCCGTCATCAAACTAGCAAAATGTTATTAACTTTGTCAAACACAATTCAACCCCCTTCTCGTGTTTGCACCTTCATTTTCAAGAAACTATTCATATAAGTTTTACAATAAATTTAATTTTAATTAGCTAGGGGTAGGGAAAAAAACTCAATTTATTAGACACATGACATACGTGTTTAACTAATCAGCATGGTTTACTAGAGGTAGACTAAACTTGCTTTCGGATGGAAAACATAGTTTGTTTTGACTAGAGGCAAAAGCATACAAAGATTTCAATATCACTGCTCTATGAATTGAATGCTTAAATTTTTCTTTATAAAAGTGAATCTATCTTCAGCATGGGATTTTGTAAAAATATTTTCCCAATGATGATCAATGTCCACAAATTAATGTCTAAAATACCCTTTTGAACATAGTCTCTTATAAATTGATGTTTAATCTCTACAATTTTTTCTCTTGAAGGAAAAATAGAATTTTAGGTTAAACAAATAGCAAAAGGATTATCGAAAAAGATAGGAATGTTACTCTCATTTAATTTGTAGTCTTCTAGTTGATATTTCATCCACAATAGTTGAGTGCTACAACTAGCTACTGAACTAGACTCTACTTCTGCAATAGATAGAGAAATGGTTCTTTGTATTTTGCTTGACCAAAAGATTAGATTCTCACTAAGAAAAGTGTAACTTACATTGGTTGATTCTTTATAACATTAATTTCTTCAGTTAGGTTTGCATTTTCTTTCTTAAGTATTTTCAGTTTTAAAGACAATTTGTGATTCTTGTTCAATAAGTCATTTTTAACAGTAATTAAATCAGATAAAGTTAAGTTAGAAAATACCTCAGTTTCTTCATCTGTCGATTCACTTCTATAGTTAGAATCTGTGTTGTACCTAGAGGCAAAGTTAGTGTGAGCCATTAGAGCCAAATCTATTTGATCTTCTTCATTAGAGTATTCATCAGAATCATCCAATGTAGCCATCAAACCCTTCTTCTTGGGTCAAGAATCTTTCCTCTAATGTTTACCTTTCTCTAGATTTGGAGATTCTAACTTGATATGTCCAGGTTCGTTGCAACCAGAACAAATTATGATTTTGCATTCAGATTTATCATTCTTTCCTCTATTGGACTGTTGGAAATCTTCGGAGAAATTTCTTCTTTTTATTGTGTCGTATATTTTGAAGTTTTCTAGATATGAAAGCCAGTTCCTCTTCCTTTGAGTCTCTATTCTGATCCTTTATATCATCATCCTTTGATTTTGTTGTTGCCTTCAGAACTTTCTTCTGCTTGGATTTCAAAGCCAAGGTTGGTTGCTTCTTTTGGGTTCATCCTCTGCAAGTTCAATTTCATGCGATTCGAGAGAGCTGATTAATTTTTCAAACTTAACAGTATTAAGATCTTTTTTCTTCTTGAATGGCAGTAATCTTAGGTCTCCACTTGCTTGGTAGACTTCTTAGTATCTTCTTCACATGTTTAGCAATAGTATAACACTTTTCAAGTGTCTTGGATCCTTAGACTAGAGTTTGGAATCTGGAAAACATTGTTTCAATGTCTCCATATTCTTCTATCTTGAACAACTCATACTTTTTTTACCACGACGCTAGTCTTTGTTTCTTGAACTTGTTTGCTTTCTTCATAGGTAATAATCAGACTATAATAAAAACTTTTTTCTGCCACCTTGTTTGTGCACTTGTCAAACTCCTTGAAAGTAATTGTATTTATCATCAATGTTTTGGACTTAAGATGCATCTTGTAGATCTTCTTCTAATCAACCACCATCTCTTTCCTTGAAATCTCAATACCATCGGTATTCTTTAGGGCAATATAACCATCTTCCACAAGGTCCCAAAGTTCCAGATCTTGTGAAATAAAGAAACTTCTCAACCTGCTCTTCTAGAACTCAAAATGTTCTCCACCAAAAAATTGTGGTCTGTTGATGTTTCCTCCAGCAACTTCTTCATTAATCCAGACATGTTGAGCCCTTGGATCTTTCCTCAAACACTGTAAAGTGCTCAACCTTGAGACCGAGCTATGATGCTAATAGAAGGTTCAAGCACGAGTAAGAGGGGTTGAATTGTGTTTGACTAAATTGATAACTTTTTCATTCTTGGATTAAACTGGTTCAGACTTCATGGTTTACTTGGAGTAGAAGCATTAATAAATTGACACGAGTAATTTATCTTGGTTCACCACTAACTTGGGTAAATCTAGTCCCTTCAATCAAAACGTTTAATCCACTAATTCAACTTATGGTGCAAACACGAGAAGGGGGTTGAGTTGTGTTTGACAAAGTTGATAACTTTTTGCTAATTTGATGACGGCTGGTTGATTTGTATGAATTACTTGGATAAGAAGAAATCGGATTCAAAGGTAGCAAACAATGAAAGCATAAATAATTTGACAAATACATTTATCCTGGTTCACCACTAACTTGGCTACATCAAGTCCCCTCATTCACAAGGCTTTAATCCACTAATTCAATTACCATGACTTATAAATCCCCTGACCCTCCAAGACAGTCTTCCCAAACATCCTGACAACCCTATACTTTTGAGGAACTAACCACCTTGACCTTACAAGCCAAATCTTCTCCTAACAACCCCAGATTGAAGAAGAAACTAAACCACTATCGGGTTGGACACAAAAGATTGGAAATTTAAGTTTTTGTTTCTAACAAAGCTTATAATAACAATAACTATCACACTGTAAATAAAGAACACTCAAAAAATATTTCTAACTTGAATTGGATACAAAAGATTGAAAATTTAAGTTTTTGTTTCTAACAAAGTTGATAATAACAATAACTATCACACTGTAAATAAAGAACACTCAGAAAATATTTCTAACTTGAACCAGTGTTTCTCACATTGAACACCAACATGAATTTAAAATTTTGAGCTTATGAGTTCTACTACTCTTTTCTGATTTTCGATGCTCTTCTTCTTAAGCCTTGACTATCTATTTATAGTTAAAATTTGGGCTTCAATTTAGTCCTTGTTTAATTTTACATTGTATCTTGTTCAAATTGTGTTTGTAAATTCTTTAGATTGATTTTTTTCCTATTTTTTGTTTAGATTGAGTTTGTAAATTCTTCATATTGATTATGTTTGTATTTTGTTCATATTGCGTTTGTAAATTCTTCATATTGATTATGTTCGTATTTTGTTGTAGATTAATCTTGATCAAATGTTCTTCAAATGTTGATCAAATCTTCTTCAAATCTTGACCATATCTTATTTTCAACGTGGTCAAAAAATTTCTTCAATTATAAATATGAATCAAATCTTATTTAAGATTTTCTTCAAAAACATGAATCTTCTTTCATACTCTTTGAAGTCGAATATATTGTTCGCATAAAATACTTTTGTTATCATCAAAACTCTAAGAATAAAAACAACTTGGTTTCAACATCAACAACTTGAATTAAAAAACACCTAACCCTCCAAGCCAGTCTTCTCAAACAGCTTGACAACCCCAGACTTTTGAGGAACACATACACCTTGACTGTACCAGCCAAGTCTTCTTCACAAAATTTGAAAACCCCAAATTGTTGAAGGCACACTAACACCACTATCGGGTTTGAAAACAATGTTTTGGAACTTGAGTAATTGCTTCTAACAAGGTTATTATAACAATGCCTATCACACTCTAAGAAAAACACTTAGGAAATATTTCTCATTCAAACAAGTGTTTTGCCTCTTTGAACTCAAAGATGAATTTGTAATTTTGAGCATTAGTTCTTCTACTTTTTTTTCTTCTGATTTTCCGATGATCTTCTTCTCCAGCATTGAGTATCTATTTATTGAAAAAATTTGGGCTTTAATTTAGTCATTGTTTAATTCTAATTTGTTCTTCATTCCTAGCTTCAACAAAAATGATGTTATTCAAAAATAATTCTAAACAAGATGTTTTTTGATGATATATTCTTTAGCCAATTCTTTATTTTTGAATCCAATCTGAGCAGTTCTTCAAGATTGATTATGTTTGTATTTTGTTTAGATTGCATTTGTAAATTCTTCATATTGACTCTATTTGTATTTTCTTCATATTGAGTTTGTAAATTCATCGATTTGATTCTATTCGTATTTTGTTTAGATTGAGTTTGTAAATTCTACATATTCATATTGTTCATATTTTTTAGAAGAAAAATCTTGATAAAATCTTCTTGTAAATAATTCATATCTTGTGATAAATCTTCTTCAAATCTTGACCATATCTTCTTTTCAACTTGGTCAAACATTTTCTTCAATCATAAATTAGAATCAAATCTTATTTTATATTTTCTACAAAAACATTTGACCATATCTTCTTTTCAACTTGGTCAAAGTTTTTTTTCAATCATAAATCTGAATAAAATCTTATTTTAGATTTTCTTCTAAAAAACATGAATCTTCTTTCATACTCTATAAAGTCAAATATCTTGTTCTCATAAAATACTTTTGTTAACTTAAAAACTATAAGTTTAAAACTAACTTGGTTCCAACAATCTCTCATTTGACTCTTCTTTACTTAAGGCTCCGCCTGAGTCTAAGTATTTTTCTATGTATTTTTTCTCTCCACATTTTCAAGCATTTTTCCTCCTCTTTTGTCATCAGAGAAAACGACTTGAAAGTGAAACTTGCCTCTTTTATTTTTAACATAATTAAAATAACATAAACATAAAACATAAAATTTATCCTAAGTATGAAACTAAACTACTCCAAGGTTAGCACAACATCAGTTAGGTAAAAGAATAAGGTTTAGGCAAATGGCAGATATATTGTCACAATAAATGGGAATTTTGGTTTCTCGGGTTTTGTAGTCTTCTAATTGATGTTTCATCCAAAGTAGTTGAGATCTACAAGCATCTGGGGAAATGTACTCAACTTGTATTATTGACATGGCAATTGTGCTTTGACTCTTACTTGACCAAGAGATTAAGTTTTCACCTAGAAATGTGCAGTTTCTTCTTGTGCTTTTTCTCTCAAGTTTATCTCCATCATTATCAGAATCACAATACCCACTTAGTTTGCACTCAAAATTTTTCTTGCAGAACAAGGTAATGTTGGTAGTGCCTTTTAGGTATCAAAGGATTCTATTAACTGCAGTTAAATGTGATTCCCTAGGGTCAGCTTGAAATCTTGCACATACACACACCCTAAAAATGATGTCTGGTCAGGAAGTAGTAAGGTAAAGTAGGGATCCTATGATTCCTCTATAGATTTTTCGGTCAACTTTTTGGCTTGACACAACTTTTTCAAGTGAACAAGTAGGGTGCAATTGTTTAGCCATAAGTTTGTAATCACTCATCTTAAACTTCTTGAAAACCTCTTTTGTATCTTAGTTTGGTGAATGTATATACCTTTTTGACTTTTCTGAATTTGTATCCCTAAAAAGAACTTAAATTCTCTCATATACATTTGAAATTCAAGCTGCATCAATTTAGAAAATTCTAGGCAAAGAGTCCCATTAGAAGATCCAAAAATAATGTCATCAACTTAAATTTGAATAATAAAAATGCCATTTCCTCTTGATTTTCTAAAAAGTGTATTATCTACTTGTCCTCTTTTAAAGTTTTTTTAAGCAAGAAGTTACTAAGTCTATCATACCATGCTCTTGGTGCTTGTTTTAGACCATCCAAATATTTTATAAGTTTAAAAACACGATTTGATAATTCAGAACTTTCATAACCTGGGGGATTTTTAACGTAGACTTCTTTAGTTATATAACAATTTTGCCACTGGAGCAAATGTCTCAATGTAATCAATGCCCTCTTACTTACTATAGCCTTGTGCAAAAAGTTTTGCCTTGTTTCTGACCACTTCACCTTTTTCATTTAGCTTGTTTCTGAAACCCACTTGATTCCAATAAAGTTCTTTTTTGTCTAGGTACTAGATCTCAAACATCATTCCTCTTAAGTTCATTTAACTCTTCTTGCATTGCAAGAATCCATCCATCATCTACCAATGTTTCAACAATAGAGTTTTAGAATGAGATGACTTTCTGGTCTTCAAAGGATCACTTGCACTTCCAATGCTTAGAGTTTTAGAATGAGATGACTTGTACTTCTTTCCAGATCTTCCTTCTGACTTATCTTGACTATTTTTGACTTGATCAAATTCATCCTATAAAGGTTTGTCATTATATTTTGATTTTTTGGTATTATCTGATTTTTCATATTCTTCTGGTTTGTTTGCATTTGCTTCCTCTGATTTCGTTAAACCTGCACTATTGCTTTGACTTTTCAATCTCAAGATGTTTGTCATCAAATTTAATATGTATGGATTCTTTCACAATCTGAGTTTCCTTATTAAACACTCTATAAACCTTAGATCTTTCAGATTATCCAATGAAGGTACACTTTGAGATCTAGAATAAAATTTACCAAGGTTATCTTTCATTTGAACAATATAACAAGTACAACCAAGTAGTTTAAAGTAGGAGATGTTAGTCTTTTTACCTTTCCACAATTCCTATGGTGTTTTATTCCATATAGACTTAATTAAAACTCTATTTTGAGTATGACATGCAGTGTTAATGGCTTCACCCCAAAAGTGTTTTGAAACATTCATCTCTTTTAACTTGGTTCTAACCATTTCTTAGAGTGATCTATTCTTTCTTTCTACAACTCCATTTTGTTGGGGTGTTCTAGGAGAAGAGAAGTTGAGACAGATTCCATTCTTATAACAAAAACTGTCAAAGAACATGTTTTCAAATTCTTCTCCATGATCACTTCTAAATGTTACAATCTTAAGATCCTTTTCATTAATTATTTGTATGCAAAATGTTACAATCTTAACACTTTGTGGGATTCATCCTTACTTAATAAACTTCAGTTTGGTAACTAAGCTTAGATAGACCTCTGACTAGTTGAAGTTTATTTAGTTTTGAAATTAATCTGAATTTGCATAACCTAATCTTTTGTGCCAAATTAATTTCTCTTCATTTACTGAACTAAGACATTGAACCTCTTGTTTCTCTAGACTAAACAAATTTAAGTTATAAATGTTGTTTATCCTATGACCTGTGAAGAGTATAGATCCATCCTTTTTACTAATACTTAATAAATTATCCTAATTTTATATTATCACTTAATTGACTATTACTTAATAAATTATGCTTATGACCTTCAACAAACAAGACATCTTTAATAGAAGGGGAAGTACCATTACCAACTGTACCTTGACCAATGATCTAGCCTTTTTGCTTTCCTCCAAAAGTCACCGTGCCTCCTTTGCGTAAAGCTAGTTCTTAAAACATAGACTTTTTCCCGTCATGCGTCGCGAGCATCCACTATCAAAGTATCATGATTGGTGTTTTAACTTGATTGATGAGGACATCTACAACATAGACAATTTTTTTTGTAGGTACCCAAATTTGGTTAGGTCCTTGTTTGTTAGGGACAAGATAATTTGGAGTGACCTTTATAAGAGCGAACAATAGACAAGATATCAAATGGAATAGGTTTAGGTTCAATTGCAATTTCTTCAAATCGTAGACCTCTTTTACCATTTCTACTAATTCCATAAATCATAGAAACCTACTTGCTTCTTTCCATACCATAGGCAAGAAAATATTGAAATACTTCTTCATGCTTGTCAGAGTTACATGTGGTATTTTCAATTGACGTTGAACTATGATTACTTTTTAAGGTTAGATTTTCAGTTTTTAGTTCAGCAATATCAATTTTTAGAGTAGCATTATCTGTTTTAACTTTAGCACTTTGATTTTTTAAAACATTAATGTCTTCAGTTGGGTTTGCATTTTCTTTCCTCAGTGTTTTCTGTTTTAAAGACAATTTTTCATTCTTCTTCAAGACGTCATTTATAACAATATTTAAATCAGATTGAGTTAAGTCAGAAAATACCTCAATTTCTTCATCTGTTGATTAACTTCTAGAGTTAGAATTTGTGCTGCATCTAGAGGCAGAGTTGGTATGCGCCATCAGAGCCAAATCCGCTTGTTGTTCGTCATCAGAGGATTAATTAGAATCACCCTTTGTAGCCATCAAACTCTTCTTCGTTAGTTTGGAATTTTACCTCTGATGTTTCCCTTTCTCCATATTTGGACATTCTGACTTGATATGTCCAAGTTCATTGCATCCACAACAGATAATGCTTTTCTTTTCAAATTTACCATCCTATCCTCTACTGGACTTCCTGGAATATCTTTGGGGAAATTTCTTCTTTCTCTTGTGCCACATCTTCTAAACTTTTCTAGATATGAAAGTCATTTCCTCTTTCTCTAAGTCTCTATTCTTATCCTATATATCATCATCCTCTGATTCTGTTGTTCCTTCAGAACTTTCTTCTGCTTGGACTACAAAGCCATGGTTGTTTGCTTCTTCTTCGGCTCATACTCTACAAGTTCAATTTCATGTGATTTGAGAAAGTTTAATTTTTCAAGCTTAAGAGTATTAAGAATTTTTTTTCTTCTTGAATGGCAGTGATCTTAGGTCTCCACTTGCTTGGCAGACTTCTTAGTTTCTTCTTCACATGATTAGCAGTAGTATAACTCTTCTCAAATGTCTTGAATCCTTACACCAGAGTTTGGAATCTGGAAAACATTGTTTCAATGTCTTCATCTTCTTCCATCTTGAACAATTCATACTTTTTTACTACGAGGTTGGCATTTGCTTCTTGAACTTGTTTGCTTCCTTCATAGGTCAAAAATATTTTTTGTTGTCTCCTTGTTGTTGCACTTGTCAAACTCCTTGAAAGTAATTGCATTTATCAAGAATGTTCTGGAGTTATGATGCATCTTGTACATCTTCTATTCAACATCCATCTTTTTCCTTGGAATCTCAATACCATCGGTATTCTTTGGAGCAGTATAACCATCTTCCACCTGGTCCCAAAGTTCAGGATCTTGTGAAATAAAGAAACTTCATAGCCTATTTTTCCACTACTGAAAATGTTCTCCTTCAAAGATAGGTGAGTTGCTGATGTTTTATGCAACAGCGTCTTCACTAAATAGAGACATGTTGAACCTTTGGATTAAGCAACAATTTACATTAATTACTAAATCACAATCTATACATATAAAATCATCATACCATATTAACTATATAAAAATAAAGGAAATCAATATCAATGCTACTAATATATCAAAATAATTATTTATAAAATAAATAATTAAAATAAGATATATTTAAAAATAATTAAATTTAATTAAGGGCACATTAACATTAGTTAACGCATAAGAAAATATCACATTAATTACGAAAGCACATGTAGGCGTAAAATAACCTAAAATTTTATTCTTTAAATTATAACACTAAAATACTATTATTTTTAGAAAAATATATAAAATAATAAAATATAATATTTGTTATTGATATTACTCATTTAATCCAATATGTACAAAACTAGCAGATAATGGGAAGCACCCATATAACGATAATTAATCACAAAATTCATCAACATATATTCTAAAGTAATTTTAATATCAAATAAATTATTTAAAATCCTATTTCATTAATAAAATAGTTTATTATAAAATTTGAGATGTTACACAAGGGACTCCATCAAATATTGTGTCAAATAAAGACCCTAGATTTACCTCAAAGTTTTGAGAAAGCTTACAGAGTGCTTTGGGTACGAAACTTAGGATGAGTTCAGCCTACCACCCATAAACAGATGGTCAGACTGAACAAACCAATCAATCCCTAGAAGACTTATTGAGAGCTTATGTGTTGAAGCAGAATGAAAGTTGAGAAAGATTTTTACCACTTATAGAGTTCACCTATTATAATAGTTTCACCACTCTAGCATTGGAATGTCCCCTTTTGAGGTGTTGTAAGGAAGAAGGAATAGAACCCCTCTATGTTGGTTTGAGACTGAGGATAACCTTGTGTTAGGACCTAAGATTGTTCATCAAACAACTGATAAAGTGAGAATGATTCAGGAAAAGATGAAAACGTCTAAAAGTAGGCAAAAGAGTTACCACGATAAAAAAAAAAGGAAAGACCTTGAGTTTCAAGAGGGTGATCATGTATTTATGAGAGTTACTCCAACGAATGGGGTTGGGCGGGCATTAAAAATGTGAAAGCTTACTCCTAGGTTTATTATTAAATTCTTAAATGTTGTCCCCGTCTCTTTCTAACCTTCATAGTGTCTTTCACGGGTCCAACTCTCCAAGTACATTTCCGATCATTCACATGTGATTAAGCTAGACGAGGTCCAAATAAGAGGAATCTAACTTTTAAGAAATTACCGCTACGGATTGAGGACTGAAAGATCAAGGAATTATGGGGTAAGACGATCTGTTGGTTAAAGGTGTATGGGGCAGTGCTACATGAGAAGTTGAAATTCAAATGCGTGATTCATATCCGGAGTTGTTTTTCTTCAGGTAAATTTCGAGGACGAAATTTATTCAACAGAGGAGAAATGTAACACCCCAATTTCTTATTATTATATTTTAATAGTATAATGATACACTGCTATTATTATATGTGTGATAATTTTCTTCATGTTTGTCTTCTATGTTTGCCTTAGTAATTCATTTAAATCATTAATATTAACTATATTTAACTTGCTTAAGAGAAAAAGATCTTTTTTTAGAAGGGAAACGTGCATTAAATCAGTTAGCATTTCACACATGGGTTTTCCAACATTTAGTGAGCAATTAAAAGTCAAAATTTGAAGGCCCACTTGCAAAAATAAACATGCAAAATGTTTTCCATATTGATCTGCAGAATGATATCTAGATTGATAAGTTGTGAGAAAAGGAAAAAAGTACAATGTACTAGCATTGTTACTGAATAAAAGCTATGCATGCTTTTGATCAAACACAGTGTCAACTGACATTTGACAACTCATTCTCACACCTGTTCACATTTTCCTACAAATTCAAAGCAATATTGTTATGGGTGGGTCAAGAACGTTCTAGGCATTAAATAAACATGTGTTTACTCAATTACCCCCAAAAAAATTTAAGTGGCTCCAAATATTAATCTGAAAGTTTTGAGACAAATGTTGTTTGAGATGATGAATGCCATCCTGATGCTATCATGTGATGATGATGTCATCAACATAGACAAGCAAGTAGGTACAAGTAGTTGATGTAGAATTTAATAAGAAGACAAAGTAATTAACATCACATCTAGTTATACCATACTCATGGAGCACAATGCTAAATCTCCCAAACCAAGCACGCAAAGCTTGTTTCAAGCCATAAAGCGATCGGCATAACCGACACACCAAGTGAAAAGCACCACTAATAGTGAAGCCTGGTGGTTATGCCATGTACACCTCCTCTTGTTACTAAAAATGAAGAAATGCATTTTTTATGTCCAATTGGTGTGAAGGACAATGATGAATAGAAACAATGGTAAGAAAGAGGCGAACATATGCAATCTTGGAAACTACAGAGTGTTGGAACCAAGTTGATTTCAAGAAATAAGCCCCTCACTTGTTTTGATGATAATAAAATAATTTGTGTGAACACTTTGATGCTCTAGCGTTGAATTTAAGTGCGCAGATTCGAATTCATTTGCTCAATCAATGGAATCAATACAACGACCAGAAACCCTATTTGTACTCTGTAAAGGATGTGCCTCCCTCAACGAAGAAATATTCAATAACGAACAATACACTACATACAAGAAACAAGCAATAATCCCATTTGTACGGTTGTTATCATCTTGTTAGTGCTAAGAGAATTTTTCTAAAGAAAATGTTGTAAACACTTCATCAAGAGCTTATTCAGATAAACTCTAAAACCTCTTTGTTGTAACCTAGCGCAATATTGGTTGCCTTCCTTAACAGCTTGATTGTACTAAGCTAGAAAGTTGAGTAGATTGAACACAGTAAGTGTGACTTGTAGGTGTTCAAGTGTAAGTCTGATTCAACGACACATTAGTGGATTAAATCCTTCAAGTTGAAGGAACTAGATGTAGCTACCGTGTTGGTGGTGAACCAAAATAAATTGTTGTGTCTATCTGCTATATTTTCACACTCGTGCTTTATCTTCTTTACTTTGAGTATAGCCGCGCAAAAAGTTTTGTAAAAACACAATGCAAACCCCCACTTTCTTGTGTTTTTTTTGTTCTGTAGAGAGAACATATTCCCATAGTTGAGGTTGAATATCTGTGCGTACCTTTTTGCAACAAGAAGAGCTTTTAAGCTGTCAATATTTCCATCGGGCCCAACTTTAATCGTATAGACCCATTGACAACCAATTGTGGTTTTTCCATCAGGTAAGGGTGCTAACTCCTGAGTGCCATTGGAGTGAATATAAGCCATCTCATTAACAATTGTTTGTCGCCAGCCAAGATCAGACACAGCTTCACATGTAGTTTTTGGGAATAGATAAAAAATCCAAGGAAAACACAAAACCAAGACTCCACTTTGATTTTTGTATTTTGAGTCTGATGAGCACGCTCAGAAACGTATTTCTGGTGATTCTATTAATGCAAACAATGCTCTATCTAGTCTGGCTTTTATTACTACAACAAGCTCTTTCGGGGAAATATTTTTGAAATTGACTTTGGATGTGGAAAGGGTAGATAAGGAAGGTGATTGCAGGGTAAGTCATCGTAGGTTTGAAAAGGACGGTCGAATTAAGGGAGTATGATGAGGATATGTTGTTATGGTAAGTAGGTTTAGAACAGAAGGTGCGACGACAATCGATAATTTTATCTTCTTGGATTTTGGCTAAAGCGGTGGCGTGAGGTAGGATAAGGGAGAAAATGCTTAAATTTCATGACGTATTTCCAAGGATAAACCGAAAGCAAATAAATGGAGTAGGAATTGGTGTGGCGAACCCACGACTCGATTTGCAATACACAAAAAGTCATTGAGATATTGACTAACGATGTTAGTTAGGGTGACTTTAACAAGTGTGCCTCGAGGTTTATCACAAAAGGAAGAGGTGAATTGGGTTACGAGGGTGAGAAGGAGATCATGCCAAGAGTTGATGAAGGGAGTTAGAAGATTGGGTATGAAGGGATGAGACGTCTTTAGCCAAGGCTTCTAACTTGGCAACAAATGCGATGATGGAAGCTTCAATAGCTGAAGGTGGTGGTGAGTTGAAGTTAGACATGGTGGTTCAGCTAAATGCTCAACAACTATATAAAAATGACAGCTAATAACATAAAGGTAAATTACAAATATTTTCTAAGGACAATTAGGGCTAAGAAGCTCCATTTGGTTCATGACATAATCCTTGAGATAAATGGATCTGGTAGTAACTCGTTTGTTGCAACCAACATATGTATCACATGCTTAGTGGAAGAAGTTGAATTCGTCTAAGTCACTTTTTATTTATTATTGAGCCATGAACTTCTTATGGAACACCCCTCATCACTTTGGAAGAAATCTAGGTCTTAAGTTCTTTGTTTTCAATCTGCACAATCAATATATTCCTAATTTTTTGATATTTTGTGCATAAATTTTGGACCCCACCCATTTTAGCCTTTCTAATCAGCAAATCTCTTTTTAAGTGATGGTGGAGCAATTTAGACTTATCTCTGATTAATTTTAGATTTGAGTTGGTTTCCAATGTCTTATCTGCTAGAGTTTCCAAAAACTAGTGAATTCATATCTATGTTTAGTTTGGTAATGACATTATAATTTTATGTAAAGGGAACATGAAGACAGTTCAAGAAATTCAATTCATCTTTCATGCATATCAAATTTTATCTTGCTTGCTAATAAGTTATGATAAATGAAAATCTAATTTGTTGGTGCTATTCCATAAGAGAAATTTTTTATTATTAAAGTGACAGTAATAGTCAATTTTACAACTGTACTTGATAAAATTTGAATTAGGTACCTTGAGGTAACAAGGTTATCTTTTACCATTGAGCTAACACCTCAATTTTAATTACTTATGAGTTCATATTTTGAAAGGAAAGTTAAAGGTTATTCATGTGCAACCCATTGCTAACAAAATTATGCAAACATACCTTTTGGCAAGTCCATTTGCTTTATATGATTGGAAGAGTTCAACATGTACAATGAGTTATTATGGGTATGCTCATTTATAATTTCAAAATCTAGGTATGGCCTCCCAAACTTCCCATAAATTTTATAAATTATGACCAAGAAGTTAGAATTCAGATTTGGCATAATCCGTCAAACTTTTGAAGATTGATAAAGTATACCCACCATAGTCATAAGGACCTAGAGTTGAGGAGTTGTTTCAATTAAAGACATCATTTTTTTTACTTAATCAAAGAAACACATCCTAGTGAGCATGGTATTATCTACTGCTTTAATTAATAATTGTTTATTTTTCTCTCAATTTTTATTATAAAACCTATATAATAGGACCCTCAATTTTAAATTTCAAATAATTTAAAATGTACTACAAATGTTGATAATTTAAATTTAAATATATTTATTATCTATATTTAATCGAAGAGTTTTGTGTCATGTGTCAGCGTGATGTAAATCTTATCTATTGTAATTCACATTCAATTTTTAAATATATAATTTCTAAATTATAATAAATGATAAGTAATGTTATATAATTAAAAATATTTAAACATTCATCTCTCAATGTAAAATGCAATATTTTCCTAATAGTGTTTAGAAAAAATTTTAAAATATTTTAATTATATTTTTACTTAAATAATTAATTTAATATTTAAATTATAAAGAATTAATATTGGGGCACTTATAGATGTTACGACATAAGAGACAATTTTTATTTTTCATTAAACAGTTATTTTTTGTTTTAAAAAATAAGACTACATAAAAATGATTGTATAACATGAAAATAACTAAACGGAAATTTTGCGAAGGAAAGCAAGGAAGATCAAAGTCAATGGTCAAGGAAAATATACCAAAAATTATAATATATTATTTTATTTTTTTTATTCTCCAATCTAAATAAATTTCAAAGGAAAATATATTGGTAAAGTTACAAACCAAGGGTATTATTCTCTAGATCATGTTGTCTCCCTTCCATAACATTAGGGTTCCAAAGAAAGCATTCTTCATACCCTGGTTTTTCCAAATAAGGTCCTGATGTATTTATTTTCCAATGACATTCGTATTTGCATTTATGTGTATCTCTGTATTCAACATAAATATCAAAGTAGTGAAATTCATTCATCCATGAAAATCCACAAAAATATAAGGTGTTCTCTAAGAAGGGCTTAGGCCTAAAAGAGAAGGTGAAAGTTTCTCCTGAATGTAGTGATTGAAATCCAAGATCATGATTTTTATCTTTACAGTGAAGACCAAGCTGAATATTGGTTATGTTGTTGGTAACGTAAACATGTACATCCTTAGTATATATAGCGCTTTGGCTGTCTTGAAACTGTAAAGCAACAAGAATAGTTATTAACATAGAAACTAATAACACAATTTTGGAGCTTGAAATCGTCATACTTGCACAATAGAGTAATTGATACTCTGATAAAGAACATATGACATGTTTATAAAGGGAACTTTCTTGTTTTAAAAACTATCAATATTAATTATTTTAATGTAAAAAGCTTTACATTAAATAATTTACTTTGAAATACGGATAGATTTATTTTTTTTAATTATTGAGTTGATCTCAAATTATTGTGTTATTTTAATGTGTCACGCGCGAGATTGTTAGTAACTATATAATGTAGAGCATTCAATATAATATTCTTTCTAATTGTATATATAATAGATATAATAAAATAGATACATAGTATAGATAGATGGATTGATTAGTGTAATTTTTTTTTATATTATCAATCAATCATAACCATCCTATCACTTAAAATATTTCACATTAGTAAAAACTATTCAAAAGAGTTTTTATAAAATAGAAATCGATTCAGCTATAAAAAAAATAAAGTATATATAAAATGCACATCAACAGTTTCCAAAGAAGTAAAACTAACTCTTAATTAGTTGACCTTTTAATATAAAATAAATCATTTATTTTTAAATATGTGTTAATTAATTTTTAGAGCAAAATAGATATTTATTTTTATTTTTTAATCTGCATTAATTTGTTATCAACTGAATATGGAAAAAAATAAAATTTAATTATTGTGAAATATGTAAAGAATTAATTTTTTATTAATGTTTTGTTATACAACATTCAAAGTAAAATCACATATAACTAAATATAGAATTTATCAGTATAAAATATTTTTACTTATCAATTAATCGTAACCCTCCTCTATACTAGGATTTAA
>JBBPBP010009780.1:14043848-14115451 GCA_037974735.1 Cicer chorassanicum
TTGATAATAATTTTATTAATATATATATATATATATATATGTATGTATATATATATATAAATTATAAAAATAAAATCGAATTTTTATTATATAGTTTTATTTATAAATATAATATATTTAAATTTTACAACTTACATATATATAAATAATTGTTTTTCTATCCCGTACAATGGACGAGCTCAACTATACTAGTATCACTTAAAATTTTTTGACTTTTATTATTTTCGATTATAGAAAATTGTTATAGTGCAATCTAATTTAATTTTGCTAAAATAAATAAATATTATCTTTCAATCGCAATCTTTCCTCACTCTTTAACTTGTGTAAATTTCATGAGGAGACCTCATTTATTTATTTATATGAATTCAACTTGTGTAATCGTGTCTGAAGTTAGGATCTTATGTTTGAGTCTCAAGTTTGCCTTTGAAGAATGGCTTTGAAATTGGGTTTGAAGACTGAATTTGAAGTATGCATCTGAAGTCAAAATGGTGGAAGACACTTCAAATGTTGCTTCTTATATGCAACCTCTAATGTTGCACTGACTCTAAAGTTTCAACAAGTTGATTTTCCCAATGCCAGTAATTCTAAGTCATGCAATTGGGCCTCCGACTATCATTATTCAAGAAACACAACATCTCACTCCAACAAGAAAGTCAATGAAAAAAAAAATTAAAAAAAGACTAAGCCGAATCAAAAACTTTTGAAGATCCAAGAACAACTTGAGTCCATTCGGGCTCAAATTAAACAAGAGTATGAAAAAAGATTTGTGTTTTTGAAGACAATCTAAAAAAAGATTTGATTCAAATTTATAATTGTAGAAAATCTCTGACCAAGTTTACAAGAAGATTTGATCAAGATTTATCACAAGAAAATATGAATTATTTATAATAACATATGATAAATATTTATCTCTAAGAAGATATGAATTATTTGCAAGAAGATTTGATCAAGATTTATCACAAGAAAATACAAATTACTTACAAGAAGATTTGATCCAGATTTATCAACAAGGAGATATGAATTATTTACAAGAAGATTTGATCAAGATTTATCTACAAGAAGATATGATTAAGAATTGTTTGTTTAAAAAAAATTAACAAGAATTGTTTACAAGAAGATACATTTATTATTTGCTAAGATATGATTCAGATTTTGCAAGGACAAAGAAGAAATCTTCACATATTCTATAAATAGATACTCAAGGCTAAAGAAGAAGATAACAGAACTTACAAGCACAAATTTCCTAAGTCATTAGAGTTCATAAGGTTCTAGACTAGAGAAACACTTGCTCGAAAGAAATTTTTACTAAGTGTTTTCTACTATGAGAGTCATTTTTACGATCAGCTTGTTAGAAGTAAACTAATTTGTTCCAAAATTTTGTAACCCAGTCTGATAGTGGCTTTCGTGTTCCTCAAGCAATCTATTTAGGTTGTGTTGAGAAGACTTGGCTTGTCGAGTCAAGGTGTTTTGTGTTACGCAAAAAGTCTATAGGTGTCAGGTTTTTTTTAGAAGACTAGCTTGTAGGGTCAGGTGTTGTGTAATTCAAGTTTTAAATTAGTGGATTAAGTTCGTCTGAGTGAAGGGACTGGACGTACCTATCAAGTTGGTGGTGAACTAGGATAAATTCTTGTGTTACTTTAATTCTGCAATTGTTGTTTTACTTCTGCCTCTGATCACTTAACCCGATTGCAACTACTTTAATTCTAAGTAAGTCACCAAACCCGAATCAGTTTTAAATAAATTAGCAAAAAGAATCCAACTAAGTCAAACACAATTCAATCCCCCTATTCGTGTTGGCACCTTCACTAAGAACTAGATGGAAACTCGTCTTGCATGTCTTAAATGTCCCATTATCCTAGGGATAGATTGAATGTCATAAAATTTTGTAACACTGGTTTGTCAGTGTAACGAGCTCATAATCCCTCCTAACATTCCCCAACCCGAGGAACCAATACTTTCTTCCTTGTGGAATGCTTCTTAACTCTTCCAATGTTTAGCCAATGGGGGTCAATGTATATTACTACTACTTTCGTCAAATTCTGGATCAGAAATAGATATTTCAATTTTTCCCAATAGTAAGTGAGATTGAAGATGTTTTCCTAGAGGATATAACATCCTTGCCTCCAAAGACAGAGATAGAATTTCCCATAGAATTAATTCATAGAACAAGACCCATTTCCATAGCCCTTATAGGATGTCATTTCTGAACCTGAGTGAACTTAAGAACCAATTAGAAAATCTCATAAATAAATAGTTTATTAGGACTAGTGTATCACCCTAGGGAGCACCTGTGCTATTAGTAAAGAAGAAGGATGGTGGGATGAGACCCTGTGTAGATTATAGACAACTGAACAAAGTGACCATTAAGAATAAATACACATTGCTAAGAATTGATGACCTTTTGGTTCAACTGGGGGAGCTACCATATTTTCCATAATGGGATCTTAGGGTTGGATTACTTTAGATTAGGATCTTCACACCTTATCTTGATAAATTTGTTGTAGTATTTATTGATGATATCGAGTTATTCCAAGACACCAATACAACAAGTAGAACATCTCAAAACTATGCTACAGATACTAAGAGACAAGATAAACTTAGTAAGTGTGAATTTTGGATGTCAGAAGTGAAATTCTTAGATCATGTAATTTCCAAATTAGAGGTAGAAGTAGATCCCTACAAAGTAGAGGCAATGTTTTCTACACTGGTATCTCAAATATACCAGTACTCTAACTTACTTTGAGCTATATTTAGTTTTGGATTAAATCTTGGTGCATAATCTAGTGGCAAGTAGACTGCCATCAGGGAACAACAATATTTTCTAGAAAATTATTCTTAATACATGCTATTCTTGATCTTGAGGTAAATTTCCAGATAACTAACCTAGAACAGAGTTCTTGTTAAGAGTGAAATACTTAGTACTCAAGCATATGTATGGTTATGTATGTAACTAAGCTTAGGTAGACATCTGACTAGTTAAAGTTTATTCAATTTTGAAATTAATCTAAGGTTTGCATGACCTAATCTTTTGTGCCAAATTAGTTTATCTTCATTTACTAACATAAGACACTGAACTTCTTGTTTCTCTAGACTAAACAGATCTATCTAATAAATGTTGTTTTGTCTATAAACTGTAAAGAGTACAGATCTTTCCTTCTGACTATTTGCCTTGCATGTTTTTTTTGATTAAATATAATATCATTATTATTATTATTATTATTATTATTATTATTATTATCATTAAATTGACTAATACTTCATAAGTTATGCTTAAGACCATTAATGAATAAGACATCTAAAATAGAAAGGGAAGTAACATTACCAACTGTACCCTTGACCAATGATCTGACCTTTTTGCTTTCCTCAAAAAGTCACTATGCCTCCTTTGCTCAATCGTTGTTCTTGAAACATAAACTATTCTCCCGTCATTTGTCACGAGCATCTACTGTCCAGGTATCTTGATTGGTGTTTTAACTTGATTGTTGAGGACATCTACAACTTAGACAATTTTGTACTTAGGTATCCAAATTTGGTTGGGTCCTGGTTTGTTAGTCTCTAAAGGTTTCTTGTCTTTGCTTGCATTTAACATGGGACAAGATACTTTGGAGTGACCTTTCTTAGAGCAAGCAGTACACAAGATATCCATTTGTACTAACTTCATAAATCATAAAAGCATACTTACTTCTTTTCATACCATTAGCAAGAAAATCTTGAAAGACTTCCTCATGCTTATAAGAGTTGCATATGGTATTTTAAACTTATGTTGAACTATGATTACTTTTCAAAGTTAGATTTTCAGCCTTAAGTTTAGCAATATCACTTTTCAAAGTTGCATTTTATGTTTTAACTTTAGCACTTTGATTCTTTATAACATTCATTTCTTCAGTTAGGTTTGCATTTTCTTTCTTAAGTGTTTTCAGTTTTAAAGACAATTTGGGACTCTTGTTCAATAAGTCATATTGAACAGTAATTAAATTAGATCAAGTTAAGTCAGAAAATACCTCAATTGCTTCATCTGTTGATTCACTTCCAGAGTCAGAATATGTGTTGGATCTAGAGGCAGAGTTGGTGTGAGCCATTAGAGCCAAATCTATTTGCTCTTCTTCATTAGAGTATTCATCAGAATCATCCCATGTAGCCATCAAAACTATTTTTCTGGGGTTTGGATTCTTTCCTCTAATGTCTCCTTTTCTCTAGATTTGGACCTTCTAAAACTGATATGTCCAAGTTCATTGCATCCATAGCAGATGATGATTTTGTTGTCATATTTATCATTTTTTCCTCTACGGGACTGCTTGGAATATCTTTGGAGAAATTTCTTCTTTCTATTGTGCCACATCTTTTAACTTTTCTGGATATGAAAGCCATTTCCTCTTCCTCTGAGTCTCTATTATGATCCTTTGATTTTGCTGTTGCCTTCAGACTATCATTAATACTTTTTGTTGTCTTCTTGTTGGTGCACTTGTCATATTCCTTGAAAGTGATTGCATTAATCATGAATGTTCTGGACTTATGATGCATCTTGTACATCTTCTTATGATCAACCACCATCTTTTTCCTTAAAATCTCAATACCATCGGTATTCTTTGGAGCAGTATAACCATCTTCCACTAGGTCCCAAAGATCCGGGTCTTGTAAAATAAAGAAACTTCTCAGCCTGCTTTTCCAAAACTCAAAATGTTCTCCATCAAACAACGGTGGTCTGTTGATGTTTCCTCCAGAAACTTCTTCATTGAATCCAAACATGTTGAACCCTTGGATCTGTAAGACCCTTAATTTTAAACTCTAATTTATGCAATTTTTGTATATTTGGTGTTAAATTGTTGAGGCATATAGCCCAATTTTAATTCATTTTGTGAATTAAATACCAAAAACATATTTTATTAGAGTTTGTTATATGTTTTAGATCCGGTTGAGATTATTCGTCGAAGAATAATTTATTTAAGTTACGCAGAATTTATTACCGGGCTGTTTTGTTAAATATATCTCTGGTTGCTGAATATTTTACCTGTCAATTGAGTTGCGACAAGGGGAGATATTTTTATCAAAATAGTTGGAGATGTGAGTAATGTGATGTGTGTACGTGTATGTTGATTATTGTTGGTTTGGTTTAAATATATATATATATATATATATATATATATATATATATATATATATATATATATATATATATTATATTATATTGATTAAGTAAGTTAGTGTATATATATATGTGAAGGCAAGGAATAAGTGAAGCAAGAAAGCTGAAACATTTCCGCCTCACGTACTACTTTTCCTTCTCCCTCTGTTTTGCGAAAACCATTGTGTTGGTGGTTTTCAAAATCGCCAAACACAAACCTCCACTTTTCTTCGACTTCGGAGCTTCATCTCGCAAAGCGACAAAAGGGAAAGGTACTCACCTCCACGGTATAATGCTAGTGAGCCAACTTTGGAAGCGTCGTGCAAAGCGAAGTTTTACCGGAATTTAATCACGGTGCCGTAATCAGCCGTTAAAGCTACAATGAAGATAAGGGCTTCTTCCAAATTTTTAGCTTGCATATAGGACTCTATATGTGTATTTGTGGAGTTTGATTTTCATGGGATTTATGTGTGAATTTGGGGAAAAGGAATTTAATGGGTTTTATGTGAGTTGTGGAAAAGAAATTTAGTGGTTTAGTTTAAAGATTTCGAGTTTTGATTTCGTGTATTATGGTTGAAAATTTTTGGAAAATAAATTTGGTGGGTTTAAGGTGTAATGTTGTGAGAAATGAATTTAATGCATTTTATGGGTGAAATGGTGAAATTGAATTTAATGAGTTTTGAGGTGTGGGTGATGGTAATTTTTGCTTGGTGTGATTGATGTGTTCATGAGGAATACTATGAATGTTGAAATTGGCTTTATGTTTAAAGATGTGGGGTTCTGAATAAATGCAATTTGTGTGTGGTTGTTGTTTAAAATGAATTGATGAGATTGGTGTATATGGTGATTTGAATTTCTTGTGATTTGAGGATTATATGTTTGAGTATGCTCTGTGTTAAATTTGAAAATCATTAGTGTTAAATGAGCATTAAAAACGGGGAATCTTTTAATCGCTGCATTTACTTAATGGTTGTGGTGTCAAGAGTCAGAGTATGCTCATCCATTTCATAGTACATGGTGACCGGATGGGCCATGGTGATAGTGGTGACCGGATGAGCCACGGGATGCTGCCATGTGTATTGTTGGTTCATCTTATCCTTACGGGGATTGTCGCATCGTGCTGATTGGTGAAAAATTGCATATTAGTAAATCATGCAGGTGGCACCTTGGTAATTAGTACTGGCCCATGATAGGCAGTACAATTATGATTTACGCCCCTTCGAGGAGGGTTTTGGTGATATTCCGGAATCATGTGCATTGGCATATACACATTGCATTAGGGTGCTTGGCACACGAGTCATGTTTGATATACTGTGATGGTTGTATATGCGTACTTGATTGTGGTGTGTGAATTGTGCCGTATTTGGTGTTTGGAATTGATTTAATTGGTGTTGAAAATGTTTGAATGATTTTGGTGTGTTTTCAAAACTAAAAATCTGGTGTTTTTCCAGCTGTATTCTAATACAACAGGGTTGTAGTCGAATATAGATGAGTTGTGTTTGCTTGACTTGCGTATTCGCAAGTGTATTCGACTACAGGGAGGGTGTAGTGGAATACAGATCTCAAAGTTTTGCCACTGACTTCACAATTGTATTCGTATACAAAATCTGCATGATTTTTCAGTGTTTTCGCATCTGTATTCGACTATATGGAGGCTGTAGTCGAATATAGTTGTGCTGTTTGTGTTGTTTTTCTGTTTTTCTGCTGTTTTCGCATCTGTATTCAAATACAGATATGCTGTATTCGAATACAACAGTGCAGTTTTGTTCGAAACTTCATTTTCAACCTTGTTTAAGCATGTTTAGCATATGCAAACCCTTTCTAGATGCATGCTAAGTTGAAAGTTGATTTTGTGCATTTAAAATTTAAATGCTATGTGATATTTGTTAATTTCGGTTGGTGACCCTTTACAACTATTGTGGAAATCTGGGATTTGCCATCAGATGAGAATCAGGGTCGATCTAAGGCGTGGCACAACGATGGGTTGGTTGTGTGGCCGAAAGCAGCGGGGCTTTATGCCGCTCGTGGATTCTCAGTACCCAGTCACCCTCAGTTAGATTAATGATCAACTTATGGTTTTATTTAAGAATTTTATTTATGTCATTGTTTTTATTTCAAGGTTGTTGTTGAAAAATGAACTTATGTATTTGAAACATATTATTTTAGACGATGTATTTAATATTTGGATACTTTGAATTTCGTTCCAAAAACTGTAAAATACATGTTTTTGATGAAGACAAAAGACCAACAATGATGATGATGATCAAGACAACAAGCTCAAAAAGAAGAAGTCCAAAATATCTCATTGATAAACTTTAGACTTCAAACATATTAGATGTTTAAATGTAAAGGTAAATGATACAATCACAAGATCAAGTACATGAGAACCTTTCATCTTTACATATGCATAAAAAGTATTTTCAAAAGTCAAAATTATATTTACAAAGTGTTACAATTAATATTTTTGACAAAATACAAAGGTGTATTCGAATACAACCTAAGTGTATTCGAATACAGATGAAAGTTGCTAAGTTAGTAGCAAAAGCCTCTCATCTGTATTCGACTACATCCTGTTGTATTCGACTACATCCTGTTGTATTCGACTACAACCAACAAGTCAGTGGCAAAATTGATCAATCTGTATCCGACTACATCGTGTTGTATTCGACTACACAGTGTTAAATTTGAATAAATTTGAACGTTACAAAGAGGTGTATTCGAATACATACATCCTGTATTCGAATACAACTGGAAACAATGCAATTTTTCAGTTCTGAATCAACTCTAAATCATTGCAATTGTTCCTCAAACCTCTTGGATCAATGGCCACGAATCTGAAGAGATGTTTATGGACTATAAATACACCGTAACTTCATATTCATTTATGGACAATCCCACGGCCAAACCTTGAACAACTTTTCTATTTTTCTCAAAGTCATTTTTCATAATTCAAGTACTTGTATTTCATTTTCATATCCTTAACTAAGGTTCTAAAAGTACTTGAAGCAATATTGGATTGTTATCATTATACCTCTCTTTCATATTCCTATATCCTTATCAAATCACATTATTTGTAAAAAGAAAGTAGTACTTTCTTTAAGTAGTTTTATGTAAGATAGTGGGGTGCTATCTTGTACATTATCTAAGATAATGGGGTGCTATCTTAGAGGTTTTGTTAGAAGTTTGTAGAAGAGATCCTAGGGTGGGATTTGTACATTTTCTAACAATAGTGGAGAAATCTCTTGTGGTGTGCAAGAGGACTGGATGTACCTTTGGGTATAAGGGGAACCAGGATAATATTGCTGTGTTCTTTACATTACTGCCATTTACTTTATCTTTTACTATCCGTAAGCGCAAAAATCGATTGCTAGTTCGCTGAAAACAATAAATACTCTTAAACACCTAATTCACCCCTCCTTCTTAGGTGCACATCTATACTTACAAAAACTATTTCCGCTGTTTGTAATTAATATTGACTTTGTCGTTTGTGTTACAACTTAAAATATTTTATCCAAGGGTATTTTCTTTACTTATGGATTTGGTTTTATCAATTTATTTTTGAAAAAAAAATACACTCACGCTTTTAAAAATTGGGGTGTTACAGGATCTTTCCTCACACACTATAAAGTCCTCAACCTTGAGACCGAGCTATGATGCTAAAAGAAGGTTCAAACACGAGTAAAATGGGTTGAATTGTGTTTGACTAAGTTGATAACTTTTTCATTCTTTGATTAAACTGGTTCAAACTTCATGGTTTACTTGGAGTAGAAGCATTAATAAATTGACACAAGTAATTTATCCTGGTTTACCACTAACTTGGGTAAATCTAGTCCTTTAACTCAAAAGAATTTAATCCACTAATTCAACTTAAGGTGCAAAAATGAGAAGGGATGTTGAAATGTCTTTGACAAAGTTGAAAACTTTTTGCTAATTTGTTGAAGGCTGGTTGATTTTTATGAATTACTTGGATAAGAAGAAACCAGATTCAAAGGCACCAAACAATGAAAGCATAAATAACTTGACAAATAGATTTATCCTACTTCACCACTAACTTGGCTAGATCCAATCCCCACATTCAGAAGGCTTTAATCAACTAATTTAATTACCTTGAATTAAAAATCACCTGACCCTCCAAGCCAGTCTTCTTAAATAGCTTGACAACCCAAGAATTTTGAAGAACTAACCACCCAGATCCTACAAGCCAAGTCTTCTCCCAACAACCTGACAACCCCAGATTGAAGAAAGAACTAACCACCTTGACCCTACAAGCCAAGTCTACTCCTAACAACTTCACAACCCCAAATTGATGAAGGAACTAAACCGCTATCCGGTTGGATACAAAAGATTGGAACTTTAAGTGTTTGCTTCTAACAAAATTGATAATAACAATAACACTCACACTCTAAGGAAAGAACGCTCATAAAGTATTTCTAACTTGAATAAGTGTTTCTCTCTTTGAACTCCAAGATGAATTTGAAATTTTGAGCTTATAAGTTATTCTACTCTTTTTTGATTTTCGATGTTCTTCTTCTTCAGCCTTGAGTATCTATTTATAGTTAAAATTTGGGCTTCAATTTAGTCCTTGTTTAATTCTGAATTGTATCTTGTTGAGATTGAGTTTGTAAATTCTTTAGATTGATTATGTTCCTATTTATATTTTTAGTTTGAGTTTGTAAATTTTTCATATTGATTTTGTCCGTATTTTGTTCATATTGCATTTGGAAATTCTTCAGACTGATTATGTTCATATTTTGTTGCAGATAAATCTTGAACAAATCTTCTTCAAATCTTGACCATCTTTCTTACTAATTGCATTGCATGTTTTTGATTGAAAATAATATCATAATTATTATCACTTAACTTACTAATACATAATAAATTATGCTTAAGACCTTTAACAAACAAGACATCTTTTATAGAAGGGGAAATGCCATTACCAATTGTACCTTGACCAAAGATCTGACATTTTTTCTTTCCTCCAAAAGTCACTTTCCCTCATTTGCTCAATGTTAGTTCTTAGAACATAGTCTTTTCTCCCATCATATGTCGCAAGCATCCATTGTCAAGGTACCATGATTGGTCTTAACTTGATTGTTGAGGACATCTACGACATAGACCATTTTTTATTTAACATGGGACAAGATAATTTGGAGTGACCTTTCTTAGAGAAAATAGTACACAAGATATCAGAGGAACTAAGTTTAGGTTCACTTACGATTTCTTCAAATCGTATACCTCTTTTACCATTTCTACTAACTCCATATATCATAGAAGCATATTTGCTTCTTTCTATAGCATTAGCAAGAAAATCTTGAAATACTTCTTCATGCTTATCATAGTCACATATGGTATTTTCAATTGATGTTGAACTATGATTATTTTTTAGAGTTAGATTTTCAGCCTTAAGTTTAGCAATATCAGTTCTTAGAGTTGCATTTTCTGTTTTAAATTCAACACTTGAATTCTTTAACACATTCACTTCCAGAGTCAGAATCTGTGTTTGATCCAGATACGGAGTTGGTATGAGCCATCAGAGCCAAATATGCTTGTTCATCGTCAGAGGATTCATCATAATCATCCCATGTAGCCATCAAACTCTTCTTCTTAGGTATGGAATGCTTCCTCTAGTGTTGCCTTTTCTCCAGATTTGAACAGTCTTACTTTATATGTCTACGTTCATTGCATCTATACCAGATAATGCTTTTCTCGTAAAAAAATTCATTCCTTCCTCTATTGGACTGCTTGGAATCTTTTTTAGGGAAAGATTTCCTTTTGTTGTGCCACATCCTCTGAATTCTTCTAGATATGAAGGCAATCTCCTCTTCCTCTAAGTTCAGATTTTGATTATCTGAATGACTATCCTCTGATTCTAATGTTGCCTTTAGAACCTTCTTCTGCTTAGATTTCAAAGCCAGAGTCTTGTTCTTCTTCTTGGGCTTATCTTCTTCAAGTTCAATTTAATGTGATCTGATATTGCTGGTTAATTCTTCCAGCTTAAGAGTATTCTATTCCTTTGCTTCTTGAATGGCAGTGATCTTAGGTCTCTACTTGCTTGTCAGACTCCTTGGTATCTTCTTCACATGACCAATAGTTGTATAACTCTTTTCAAGTACCTTTAATCCTGAGATCAGAGTTTGGAATCTGGAAAACATTATGTCAATGGCTTCATCTTCTTCAATCTTGAACAACTTTTTGTTGGTGCACTTGTCAAACTCCTTGAAGGTGATTGCATTTATCATTAATGTTCTAGACTTATGATGCATCTTGTACATCTTCTTTTGATCAACATTGATCTTTTTTCTTGGAATTTCAATACCGTCAGTATTCTTTGGAGTAGTATAACCATCTTCCACCAAGTCCCAAAGTTCAAGATCTTGTGAAATAAAGAAACTTCTCAGCCTATCCTTCCAGTACTCAAAACGTTCTCCATCAAACAGAGGTGGTCTGTTGATGTTTCCTCCAACAGCTACTTCACTAATCCAGACATGTTAAACCCTTGGATCTTTCCTCAAACACTGTAAAGTGCTCAGCGTTGAGACCAAACTATGATCCCAATTGAAGTAGAAAAAACAAGAAAGGCAGGGTTGAATTGTGTTTGATAAGGTTGATAACTATTTACTAATTTGTTGAAGGCTAGTTGGTTTTATGAATTTCTTGAATAAGAACCAATCAGATTCAAAGTTAGCAAATAATGAAAGCATAAATAATTTGACACATAGGTTTATCTTGGTTCACCACTAACTTAGCTACATCCAGTCCCCTCATTCACAAGGCTTTAATCCACTAATTCAATTACCTTTAATTACAAAGCACCTGACCCACCAAGCCAGTCTTCCCAAACAGCCTAACAACCCCAGAATTTTAAGGAACTATCCACCTTGACCCTACAAGCCAAGTCTTCTCCTAACAACCTGACAACCCTAGATTGAAGAAGGAAGTAAACCACTATCGAATTGGATACAAAAAATATTGGAAATTTAAGTGTTTGTTTCTTACAAAGCTGATTAATAACAATAACTATCACAATGTAAATAAAGAACACTCAGAAAATATTTCTAACTTGAACAAGTGTTTCTCTCTTTGAACTTCAAGATGAATTTGAAATTTTGAGCTTAATAACTCTTTTTTTATATACTTTGACTCTCCTTTACTTAAGGCTCCGCCTAAGTCTAAGCATTTTTCTATGTATTTTTTCTCCCCTCATTATCAAACATCTTTCTTCCCCTTTTGTCATCAGAGAAAACGACTTGAAACTGAAACTTTCCTTTTTTTTTTAAGTTGCCTTTTTTAATGGAATTAAAATAACATAAACATAAAAAATAAAATTTATCCTAAGTATGAAACTAAACTACTCCATGGTTAGCACAACATCAGTTAGGTAAAAGAATAAGGTTTAGATATTTCTTGATGAAATCAAACCTATCTTCAGCTAGTGCTTTGGTGAATATGTCAACCCATTAATGTTCGATATCTATAAACAGGATATTAAGCACACCTTTTGAACAAAGTCCCTAATGAAATCATTTTCACTATTGTTTTTGCAAGTAGATGTTTGATTTCTATGTGTTTAGCTCTATAATGTTGTATAGGATTTTTGGTTAGACAAATGGCAGAACTGTTGTCACAATAAATGGAAATGTTGGTTTCTCGAATTTTGTAGTCTTCTAGTTGATATTTCATCCAAAGTAGTTGAGAGCAACCACCAGTTGCGAAAATATATTCAACTTTTACTATTGACATGGCAATTGTGCTTTGACTCCTACTTGACCTAGAGATTAAGTTGTCACCTAGAAATGTGCAGTTTTTGCTTATGCTTTTTCTCTCAAGTTTATCTCCATCATTATTAGAATCACAATACCCACTTAGATTGTACTCAGAAGATTTCTTGTATTACAATGTAATGTTGGTAGTGCATTTTAGGTATATAAGGATTATATTAATAGTAGTTAAATGTGATTCCCTACGGTCACCTTGAAATCTTGCACATACACATACCCTAAAAATGATGTCTGGTCATGAAGTAGTAAGGTAAAGTAGGGAACCTATGATTCCTCTATTGATTTTCTGGTCAACTTTTTGGCTTGATTCAACTTTTTCAAGTGAACAAGTAGGGTGCAACGGTTTACCCATAAGTTTGCAATCACTCATCTTAAACTTCTTGAGAAGCTTTTTTGTATCTTTAGTTTGATGAATGTATATACCTTTTTGACTTTTCTGAATTTGTATCCCTAAGAAGAACATAAATTCTCTGATCATAGCACTTGGGCACATGTTTCTAGCTTTTTACTTTGGTTTTTTAAAATCACTTTATAGCTTAGAATAATTTTTTAGCTTGTTTCTAAACTTTGGGTTGAAATTGAATTATAATTATATTATTTGCATTTTGATCCATGCTCGCTCTGTAGGCCATAACTTGAGCTTTGGATGTCAGATTGAAGCATGCGAGCAGTCGTTGGAAAGTTAAAAATCAGAGCTACAACTTTTGTCTGGGAATGAAATCTCAATGCAGAACTCTACTAAGCTTAAATTGCAGATTTCGTAATCTGGACCTTTGTAATAATTTTAAATAGTGGGCCACTTGTTTTTAAAGCCCAAAAACTGAGCACTATTTATTTGGAGTTTCTTTCCTTTCTTGGCATGTATTATTTTTGGAACCAGAGATCAGATAAATAAAAAAAACACTTATTTTAATTTCATGGAAGGCTAAGTTCGTAAGGTTAATCCACGAGTTCGAGGTTTCATCAACACCTAGAGATTCAGGTTACACCATCAATTCTAATTCATGATTCTATTTCTGTGATTTGATTATATTGATATTCTGATTGCTTAAATTGAATTTCAATAGGATCGATTAATTTCGTTTGACATAATTTGGTTTCGTTTCTAATTTAATTGAATTATAATTTTGCGACGCTTGAACGTTAATTATAATAATATTTTAATGATTGTGATGCTTAATCCAGTAAACGAAATCAAATTCATATAAGATTGATTACACTTGTTTGATCAATTCTATAGTCAAATGAGAATATAATCTAGAATTAGGAACTAAACTCATTGATAGAATCTGTGATAGTTCTGAAACTCGAATAAGTGCATTAATCATTTTTCTCATCTGTTCAAACTAAATCATTATTAAAAAAAACCCCTTTTCTAAATTTGAACTCTCAATCAAGTTAATATTATTATCATAGAAGTCCTTGTGAAACGACTTGAGTTATTACCCCCTTTTTACATTTATTTTCAATCGTATTTGATCCGTGTGCGACAACGGATCCAATTGGCGCCGTTTTTGGGGACTCTCTGATAACAATATTCACTACTTTTAGAGTATTACTAACCATCCTAACAATTGTTTTTATGTGTTTTGTTGTTCTACAGGTCGAATAGGGTTGTGCTAGCTCGTAGGCACATTGCTAGTAAAAAAAAAATCCGTTTTTCAGGCGACTGTCTTAGATTGCCCCAAATTTTCGCCAGAAAATCACAAAAAATCAAGGAATAGGACTCCCGTATAAGGGACTTATTACGGGATTTCACGCTCAAATTTCCAAATTCCTTCATCTGGACCACTTTTTTAATTTTTTGAATTTTCGATATTTTCAAAATTATCCAAAAAAAATTGTGTTGCCTTTATTTGATTTTTAGAGATTTTTTGTGGTATTTTATATTTTGTGGATTTTATTTGATAGTGTTTTCGATTTTTTCACTTCAATTTTAGCAATAGGGACATTGTTGGAATTTTCAGAATCGTGATTTTGCATTGTATTGTTATGATGATGCATGACTAGGGCTAGTTTTGTAAATCTTCACCCCCTTGACCCTGAAATAGATAGGACCTTCCATTTACGTTGTAGACTTAATAGGGCTGTTGTTAGTGCTAACGTGTCAGATAGAGAGTAAGATAGTGATAGTGAAAAAAGTGACATTTTGCTATACAATATGGCTGATATGAATAATAGAACTGTAAGATAACTTCTTGCACCTGATGTTACTTATAATGCATTGTGTATTGAATATCCTGAAGTTACTGTACCATTTGAACTTAAATCTGGTTTAATATACTTGCTTCCAAAGTTTAATGGTCTTGCAGGTGAGGATCCTCACAAACACTTGAAGGAGTTCCATGTGGTATGTTCTACCATGAAACCTTAAGGAGTCATAGAAGATCATATCAAGCTGAGAGCCTTCCCATTCTCACTTCAAGATGCTACCAAGGATTGGTTATACTACCTTTATCCAGGTTCTGTTACAAGTTGGAATGAATTGAAGAAATTTTTTCTAGAAAAATTCTTCCCTGCCGCAAGAGCTTCTTCAATCAGAAAAGGAAATATGTGGCATTAGACAGATTGACAGGGAATCATTACATGAGTATTGGGAGAGATTCAAGAAATTGGTGTGTAGCTATCCTTACCACCAAATTTCTGATCAATTGCTCATCCAGTATTTTTGTGAAGGCTTGCTACCTATGGATAGAATTATTTTGGATGCTGCTAGTGGGGGAGCACTTGTCGATAAGACCCCAGAAGCAGCAAACGCTTTGATTGAGAACATGTCTATTAATTCCCAACAGTTTACAACTAGAAGCAATTCAGCAGTTTTGACAAGGGGAGTGAATGAAATTCAACCTTCTTCCCACAAGAATCTGGAAAGCAGACTTAATGAGCTTACATCTTTAGTAAAGAAATTGGCAGTAGGTAAAGCCCAAGCAGTGGTATGTGGTATTTGCACTTCTCTAGAGCATTCTACAGATTCATGTCCTACTTTGCAAGACGATCCAATTGCTGATGCTCCTCAAGCATATGCAGCAAACATATTCACCCCTCTAGCCAACTATGATTTGTCGTCTAACTGGTACAATCCCGGTTGGAGAAACCATCCCAACCTGAGATGAGAGAATTCATCTACACAACAGCAACAACAACCTAGGCAGCAAAACAGTCCGCATAAGCAAGATAGTCTTCATTAGTAGAACATTCCACATCAGCAGCAAAGCAATACACCTTCATTAGAGGACCTTGTCAAGCAAATGGCTGTCCAAAATCTTCAATTTCAACAAAGAACAGATTCCACGATTCAGAATTTGGAGACAAAGATTGGCCAACTGGCCACTTCAATTAATTAGATGTAGACTCAGGGATCAAACCAACTACTTGCCCAGTCAGTAGTAAATCCAAATGCCCCTAATGTCAATGCAATTACATTGAGGTCTGGGAAAGCTGTTGAAATACCAAAGGTACCTAAAACTGTTGTGAAAAATAACAAGGTTGCTGAAGAAATTTTGATACCTGAAACTGTTGATGATGAGCAAAATATACCACTTCCTTTTCCTCAAAGGGTAGTCAAGACTAAGAAAATGGACGAGGCAGATAGGGACAGGGAGATCTTGGATACATTTAGGAAGGTGGAAGTGAACATTCCCCTCTTTGAAGCAATTAAATAGATCACAAGATATGCCAAATTTCTTAAAGAGTTGTGCACACACAAGATAAGGTTAAAAGGTAATGAAAGAGTAAACATGGGGCATAATGTTTCAGCCCTCATTCAGCCCATGCCCCAGAAATGCAAAGATCTAGGATCTTTTTCCATTCCATGTACCATAGGAAATAGTCAATTTGAAAATGCCATGTTAGATTTAGGAGCTTCCATTAATGCTATGCCCACATCTATTTTTAACTCTCTTGCTCTTGGACCTTTACAGAGTACAAGTGTTACCATTCAATTGGCGAACAGAAGCAATGCTCGCCCTGCTGGACTTGTGGAGGATGTACTTGTTTGAGAAAATGAATTAATATTTCCTGTAGATTTTTACATTCTGGACATGGAGGGAGAAAACAATTACAACAGGGCGCCTATCATTTTAGGCAGACCATTTTTGAAAACTGCTAGAACAAAAATTGATGTACATCCTGGAACTCTATCCATGGAATTTGGTGATAGCATTGTAAAATTTGACATCTTTGATGCTATGAAACACCCCATGGAAGAGCATTCTATTTTTCAAATTGAATTACTTGCTAAATTGGTTGATGACACTTACCCTGATATGTTTGCTACTGATTTTCCTTCACTGTCTGATTTTGCTGATACTTATATTTGTGAATTTTGCACAGATACTCAGTTAGTTGTGCTTTGTGTGTGCTGAGATCGAAGCTGCTTTGCAGGTTGATCATTATGTTGATGCTGATGTTGATATTGATATTTCTACTAAGATAATTGATTTTGCAGACTTAGCTTCGGCCACTGGTATTGTACCCTCCATTGAGCAGTCACCGAGTATAGAGCTTAAACCACTTCATGAAAATCTGAAATATGCATATTTAGAAGGAAGTGGCAAATTACCTGTGATTATTTCAACCAAACTTGAAGATGAATAGGAATAGAAACTGTTGTAGATTTTGAGAAAACACAGGAAGGCAATCGGATGGACCTTGGCTGATATTCCTGGTATTAGCCCATCCATGTGCCTGCATAGGATACTACTAGAGGATGGAGTAAAATCAGTCAGGCAGCCCTAAAGGCAACTTAACCCATTAATTCTAGATGTTGTAAAAAAGGAAGTTACCAAGCTCTTGCAAGCAGGCATTATATACACCATCTCTGATAGTCAATGAGTAAGTCCGGTGCAGGTAGTCCCTAAGAAAACTGGACTCACAGTGGTTAAAAATGAAAATAATGAACTCATTCCCACACGAGTGTAGAACAGCTGGAGGGTATGCATCGATTACAGGAGACTAAACCAGGCAACTAAAAAGGATCATTTTCCTTTACCATTCATTGATCAGATGCTTGAACGGTTGGCTGGTAAGTCACATTATTGTTTTCTTGATGGTTTTTCTGGTTATTTTCATATCCATATTGCACCGGAGGACCAAGAAAAGACGACATTCACTTGCCCTTTCGGCACATTTGCCTATAGGAGGATGCCTTTTGGCCTATGCAATGCTCCTGGAACTTTCCAATGCTGCATGATTAGTATTTTTGCTGATTTGATAGAAAGTTGTATAGAAGTTTTCTTGGATGATTTTACTGTGTATGGTTCCTCATTTGATGTATGCTTGAACAATTTAGATAGAGTTTTGCATAGATGTATTGAAACTAACCTTGTGCTGAATTATGAAAAATGTTATTCTATGGTTGAACAAGGCATAGTTTTGGGACATGTGATCTCTAAAAATGGGATGGAAGTGGATTCTGCCAAGATTGATGTGATTTCTAATTTTCCTTACTCGTCTTGCATCTGCGAGATTCGTTCTTTTCTTGACCATGCAGGTTTTAACAGGCGCTTTATCAAGGATTTCAGCAAGATAGCTCTTGTGCTGTCAAATTTGTTGCAAAAAGATGTTAGTTTTACCTTTCATAACAAATGCAAGAAGGCTTTTGATTGCTTGAAGGCAACACTGACCTCTACTCCCATCATTAAGCCACCCAAATGGACCCTCCCTTTCAAAATTATGTGTGATGCATCTAACTATGCAGTGGGAGCAATCCTTGCACAAAGGGTTTGCAGGGCTGCCCATGTTATTTATTATACTTCTAGGACTTTAGATTCTACACAGGCTAATTATACTACCATTGAAAAGGAACTTTAGCTATTGTTTTTGCTCTTGACAAGTTTAGATCATATTTGCTAGGTTCGAAGGTAGTTTTTTTTTTTTACTGACCATGCAGCTTTGAAGTTCTTGCTGAAGAAACCAGAAGGAAAACCGAGATTGATCCGATGAATGTTGTTACTCCAAGAATTTGATTTAGAGATTAAAGATAAGACTGGAGCTGAAAATCTGGTGGCAGATCATTTGAGTATAATAGAACTGGATGAGGACCTCATCCCCATTCAAGATGACTTTCCTGATGAGCAACTGCTATAGTTGCGTGAGGTAACTCCTTGGTTTGCTGATTTAGTTAATTATCTAGTTGATGGAGTTATTCCTGTAGATGCATCCAGAACACAAATACACAAACTTATAAGTGATGCCAAATACTATGTGTGGGATGATCCATATCTGTGGAAATTATGTAGTGACCAGGTGATTAGGCGATGTGTTCCCCACCATGTGGCTCAATCCATTCTTCATTTTTGTCATGCCTATCAAGCTGGGGGCCATTTTGGTCCTCAACGTACAGCTAGAAAAGTCTTAGACTCGGGATTCTTTTGGCCCACTTTGTTTAAAGACGCTTTTAAGACTTACAAAACTTGTGAATAGTGTCAAATAGCAGGAACAACAATCACTCGTAGGAGTGAGATGTCTCAACAACCTATGCTTTTCTGTGAAGTATTTGATGTGTGGGGCATTGACTTTATTGGCCCTTTTCCTGTATCTTTTGGTTTTGTCTACATTTTACTTGATGTTGATTATGTTTCAAAGTGGGTGGAAGCAATACCCACTAGGACTAATGATTCTAAAGTTGTTGCAGGTTTTATTAGATGAAATTTTTTTTGCAGGTTTGGAATACCCCGGGCCATCATAAGTGATCAAGGCACTCATTTTTGCAACCGCACCATGGACGCTTTGCTTCAGAAGTATGGGATTATGCACAAAGTCTCTACACCTTATCATCCCCAGACTAATGGGCAAGCTGAAATCTCAAACAAGGAAATCAAACAGATCTTAGAAAAGATGGTGCAACCCAACAAGAAGGACTGGAGTCGTCGGCTAGAAGATGTTCTTGGGCTCACACAACAGCCTACAAAACCCAATAGGAATGTCCCCTTATCGACTTGTGTTTGGTAAAGCATGCCACCTCCCAATGGAAATAGAGCACCGTGCTTATAAGGCTGTTAAGAGCTGCAACCTTGAGATGGAGAAAGCATGTTTGGAGAGAAAGCTTCAATTGCAGCAACTTGAAGAGCTTAGACTAGAAGCTTATTAGAACTCCCCGATCTATAAACAGAAAACTAAGTCTTATCATGATAAGATGACTTCTAGGAAGGAATTTTCCATTGGCCAAAAAGTTTTACTGTTTAACTCCCGTCTGAAAATTATGGCAGGTAAACTTCGATCCAAGTGGATTGGTCCTTTTGTTGTTACTAACACTTTTCCTCATGGGGTAGTGGAAATAAAAAGTGAAAACACCGAAAAAGTGTTCAAAGTAAATGGACAACACCTCAAGCTATCCCATGAGAGCTCTGTGGTTGAAGATACTAGTATAGAAGAACTCTCCTTGGAAAAGCCCACCTACACTAAAGTTTGAACAGGGAGCTCCCTTTCCTTACTGTTAATTCATACTTGTTACTTTCATTGAGTACAATGTGTAGTTTAAGTTTGGGGGTAGTATTTAATATTTTATTTGTTAAAAGATTTCAAAAATAAATAAATAAATAAATAAAAATAAAAAATAAAAAATAAAAAAATAAAAATAAAATGTGTATTGCATTGTATGCTTTTTCATCAGATTTTGTAGTTGTAAATGTTGTGAGCAAATGTTGTGAGTTTGTTTGGACTGACATGATTGGATAGTATCTTTGCATTCTTGGTAAAATAAGTTGGATTAAAATGCTAAATTGCATATCATTTGTGATAGGTGATTAACCTTTGTGAGATTTTGAGCCTATTATGAATGGAATACATTTTTCCATCTTTTTTTTTTCTGTGTGATATCTCACTCATGATTGCTAGTTACGCTAGAACTTGACTTGACTCTTGTCCGCATGCATATATTGAAATGATCTAGGCATTTGTTTCTTGTTAAGCTACTAGCCAAATAAGTCTACCCTTCAATTATCCATTTGTTTAAGCCCTTTTGAGCCTAATTATCCCATTCTTTGTTATAGCCGAAAAGTGAAAAACAATGAATTGACCCAATCTTGGGGGATAAAGGAGTCTTTCCTTAAATAAGTGTGGGGGTGCTCAACTCAACTTGTCTGTTTAAATTTAAGGTTTACAGAAAAATAAATAAATAAATGAATAAATAAATAAGAAAAAAAATGTATGAAAAAAAAAATGAAATGAGAAATAAAATGAGGAAAATGGTTGTGTTGTGAGTAATGAGAGTTGATAATAAAAGTCAATGATGTTTTGTTGAGTTACTTCTCAATGTTATTTTTCTCTCTTGATCATTACTCCTTTATCCTCTTTGATTTTTAGCCATAGTCTCCTTAGGATTATCCCACCCTTACCTTGGCCAAGTTACAACCTGAATAAAGACCTTTTGATCATTATGTGCATGTGTTTCAATTATAGATGTTAGAGGCTTGTCAAGCCTATGGTAGTGCTAGCTTTCATGATGTGCTTTGAGGGTAAACAATAGCCCAAACACTTGAGTGATTGAGAGAATTTTATATCTTGTGAGGACTCTATCACTTATCCTCTTGTTTGCCTTGGTTGTGAAAATTATTCACGAATGTCATATTCCTTGAAGTTTGAATTTTTTCTTTTGCTCACCACTTTGCATTCCTGAGAATATTTGGAATCGCATGCATTGCTTTGCATAGAGTGCAAAAGCTTAAGTGTGGGGGAATTTGATCATAGCACTTGGGCGCATTTTTCTGTCTTTTAAATTTGTTCTTTTAAAATCACTTTATAGCTTAGAATAATTTTTTAGCTTGTTTCTAATTTTTGGGTTGAAATTGAATTATAATTTTATTATTTGCATTTTGACCCCTGCTCGCTCTGTAGGCCATAACTTGAGCTCTAGATATCAGATTGAAGCATGCGAGCAGTCGTTGGAAAGCTAAAAATCAGAGCTACAACTTTTGTGTTGGAATAAAATCTCAATGCCGAACTCTACTGAGCCTAAATTGCAGATTTCGTAATCTGGACCTTTGTAATAATTTTAAATAGTGGGCCACTTGATTTTAAAGCCCAAAAACCGAGCATTATTTATTTGAAGTTTCTTTCCTTTCTTGGCATGTATTATTTTCGGAACCAGAGATCAAATAAATAAATAAAAACACTTTTATTTTAATTTCATGGAAGACTAAGTTCGTAAGGTTAATCCACGAGTTCGAGGTTTCATCAACACCTAGAGATTTAGGTTACACAGTCAATTCTAATTCATGATTCTATTTCTGTTATTTGATTATATTGATATTCTGATTGCTTAAATTGAATTTAAATAAGATCGATTAATTTCGTTTGACAGAATTTGGTTTCGTTTCTAATTTAATTGAATTATAATTTTGCGACGCGGGAACGTTAATTATAATAATATTTTGATGATTGTGATGCTTAATCCAATCAACGAAACCGAATTCATATAGGATTGATTACACTTGTTTGATCAATTCTATAGTCAAATGAGAATAGAATCACGAATTAGGAATTAAACTCATTGATAGAATATGTGATACGTCCGAAACTCGAATAAGTGGATTAATCGTTTTGCTCATCTGTTCAAACTAAATCATTTAAAAAAAACCTCCCTTTCTGAATTTGAACTCTCAATTAGGTATATATTATTATATCAGAAGTCCTTGTTAAACGACTCGAGTTATTACCCCTTTTTACATTTATTTTCAATCGTATTTGATCTATGTGCGACAACGGATCATTCTCCCATCATATTCATTTGAAATTCAAGTTGCATCAATTTAGAAACTTCTTGGCAAAGAGTCCCATTAGAAGATCCAAAAATAATGTTATCAACATAAATTTGAATAATAAGAATGCCATTTCCTATTAATTTTCTAAAAAGTGTATTATCTACTTGTCCTCTTTCAAAGTTATTTTTAAGCAAGAATTTACTAAGTCTATCATACCTTGCTCTAGGTGCTTGTTTTAGACCATACAAATATTTCCTACGTTTAAAAACATGATTTGGAAATTTAGAACTTTCATAACCTGGGGGTTGTTTAACATAGACTTCTTCAGTTATATAACAATTTGGCCACTGGAGCAAATGTCTTAGTGTAATCAACGCCCTCTTGCTAACTATATCCTTGTGCGAAAACCCACTTGATTCCAATAATGTTCTTTTTTGGTCTAGGTACTAGATCACAAACATCATTCCTCTTAAATTCATTTAAATCTTTTTGCGTTGCAAGAATCCATCTATGATCTACTAATGCTTCATCAATAGAGGTAGGCTCAATGGATGAGAGTAAGCCAAACAAAATTGTATCTTTTAGTGATGATCTGGTCTTCAAAGGATCACTTGCACTTCCAATGCTTAGAGTTTTCGAATGGGATGACTTGTACTTCTTTCCAGATCTTCCTTCCGACTTATCTTGAAAATTTTTTACTTGATCAAATTTTTCCTATGAAGGTTTGTCATTATATTTTGATTTGCCTGTATTCTTTGATTTTTCACATTCTTTTGGTTTGTCTGCATCTGCTTCCTCTGATTCCATTAAACCTGCACTATCATCATCTTGGTTTGACTTTTCAATGTAAAGCTGTTTGTCATCAAATTTAATATGTATGGATTCTTTCACAATCTGAGTTTCCCTATTAAACACTCTATAAACCTTAGATCTTTCAGAATGTCCAATGAAGGTACACTTTTGAGATCTAGAATAAAATTTACCAAGGTTATCTTTCTTTTTAACAAGTACAACCAAATAGCTTAAAGTAGGAGATGTTAGGCTTTTTACCTTTCCACAATTCATATGGTGTTTTATTCAATATATACTTAATACAGACTCTATTTTATGTATAACATGTAGTGTTAATTGCTTCAGCCCAAAAGTGTTTTCCAACATTCATCTCTTTTTACATGGTTTAGCCATTTCTCGGAATGATCTATTCTTTCTTTCTACAACTCCATTTTGTTGGGGTGTTCTAGGAGAGGAGAAATTGTGAGAAATTTCATTCTTATCACAAAAACTTTTAAATGTTTTCAATTTCTCCTCCATGATCACTTCTAAATGTTACAATCTTAAGACCCTTTTCATTCATTACTTTTTTGGAAAGTATGATAAACACTTTGTGGGATTAATCTTTACTTAAGAATTTTATCCATGTGCACTTATTGTAATCATCTACTATAACCAAGCCATATATCTTTCCACTGAGAGAGGCTGTTTTCCCTGGCCCAAAGAAATCTATATGTAAAAGCACAAGGGGCTTTGAGGTAGAGATTGAGTTCTTAGCAGTAAAAGAGTTCTTTGTTTATTTTCCCTTTTTACAAGCTTCACACATAATTTCAGTTTTGTTACTAAGCTTAGATAGACCTCTTACTAGTTGAAGTTTATTTAGTTTTGTATGTAAATATGCAAGAAGACTTATGTTCTTGATGAAGACTAAGACCATGTAAAGTGATCAAGTTGCAAGCTCAAAGAGAAGTCAACAATCAAGTCAACTATCCTCAAATATGCTAGAAGACATGTAAAGGTACTTGATGCAATCTAATAATATATTTCAAATGCACACGAGAATCTTCCATTTTAGCATATGCATCAAAAGAATTTTCAAAGTTTCAAAATGCATGCACAGTGTTTGAAAATCAAGTTTTTGACAAAAATCAAAGTTGTATTCGACTACAATATCTTTTAGCCGAATACAAACTCAAGTGAGTAGCAAAACCAGCATATCTGTATTTCGACTTCGAGATGGTGTAGCTGAATACAAACACTAAGTCAGAGGTAAAATCTTCAAATCTGTATTCGACTACGAGATGGTGTAGCCGAATACAAATACCAACCTAGTGGCAAAATTCAGTCATCTGTATTCGAATACAAGGAGGTATATTCAAATACAAGCTTGAAAATTTAAATTAAAACTGAACGTTACAGAGGTGTATTCAACTACACTTTAGCTGTAGCCGAATAAAACTACAAAACAATGCAATTTTCAGTTCAGATTCAAATTTGGATCATTGCATATGTTCATCAAACCTCTAGGAATGATTGCCATTGATCTGAAGTGATATCTAAGGAGTATAAATACTTCATAGATTCATATTTTACTTTGGAACCTTAAAATCCTTTTTCAAGAACTTTCACATCAACCTTAGAATAAATTTGAACAAACTTTCTGAAATATTTTGAATTATTCAAAGTCTTACTTTCATATTTCAAGTACACATTTTACATTGTCATATCATTGAGAAAGATTCTCTATTGTACTTGAAATTATATTAGACTGCTATTAGTGTACAAGAAAGCATCAACTGTTATATCTTATTGATTTCAATCAAAGTCATTGTTGTAAAACTATTCAAGCTATTGTGTATATTAAGGAAAGTGGTGTACTTTCTTCAAGTGTTGTAAACTAGGATAGAGGTATGCTATCTTAGGGAGATTGTTGGAAGTTCGTAACAGTGGTCCTAGGGTTTGACTTGTACTCATTCTAACAATAGTGGAAAATCTCTTGCGGTGTGCAAGAGGACTAGACGTAACCTTGGTTGTAAGGGGAACCAGGATAAAATAGATGTGTTCTTTATTTTTCTATCATTTACATTTCTACAACATTCTAAATCATAGTCAGAAAAATAATCCATCAACTCTCTAAAAACCAGAAAATTTCTAAACACCTAATTCACCCCCCTTTTTTAGGTGCGACACTGTACTAACATTGAAATTAATCTAAGTTTTGCATAACCTAATCTTTTGTGCCAAATTAATTTCTCTTCATTTACTCACATAAGACATTGAACCTCTTGTTTCTCTAGACTAAACTAATTTATGTTATAAATGTTGTTTATCCTATGACCTGTGAAGAGTATAGATCCATCCTTTTACTAATACTTAATAAATTATCATAATTATATATTATCACTTGACTATTACTTAATAAATTATGCTTATGACCTTTAACAAACAAGACATCTTTAATAGAAGGGGAAGTATCATTACCAACTGTACCTTGACCAATGATCTGGCTTTTTTGCTTTCCTCCAAAAGTCATGGCGCCTCCTTTGCGTAATGCTAGTTCTTGGAACATAGATTTTTTTCCCGTCATGTGTCGTGAGCATTCATTGTCCAAGTACCATTATTGGTGTTTTAACTTGATTGATGATGACATCTATAACATAGACAATTTTATTTTTGGATACCCAATTTTGGTTAGGTCCTAGTTTGTTAGGGACAATATAATTTGGAGTGACCTTTATAAGAGCATACAATACACAAGATATCAAATGGAATCAGTTTAGGTTCAATTACAATTTCTTCAAATCCTAGACCTCTTTTACCATGTCTACTAACTCATAAATCATAGAAGCGTACTTTCTTCTTTCTATACCATAGGCAAGAAAATATTGAAATACTTATTCATGCTTATCAGAGTTACATGTGGTATTTTCAATTGACATTGAACTATGATTACTTTTCAGGGTTAGATTTTCAGTTTTTAGTTCTTCAACATTAGTTTTTAGAGTTGCGTTTTCTGTTTAACTTCAGCACTTTGATTCTTTAAAACATTAATTTCTTCAGTTAGGTTTGAATTTTCTTTTCTAAGTGTTTTCTGTTTTAATGAAAAAATTTCATTCTTGTTCAAGAAGTCATTTATAACACTAATTAAATCAGATCGAGTTAAGTCAAAAAATACCTCAATTTCTTCATCTGTTGATTAACTTAAAGAGTCAAAATTTGTGTTGCATTTAGAGGCAGAGTTGGTATGAGCCATCAGAGAAATATCCGCTTGTTGTTCGTCATCACAGGATTCATCAGAATCACCCTTTGTATTCATCAAACTCTTCTTCGTTAGTTTTGAATTTTTCCTCAGATGTTTCCCTTTCTCCAGATTTGGACATTCTAACTTGATATATCCAAGCTCATTGCATCCACATCAGATAATTATTTTTTTTTCAAATTTATCATCCTTTCCTATGCTGGACTTCCTGGAATATCTTTGGGGAAATTTCTTCTTTTTGTTGTGCCACATCTTCTAAATTTTTCTGGATATGAAAGTCAATTCCTCTTCTTCTAAGTCTCTATTTTGATCCTCTATATCATCATCCTCTGATTCTGTTGTTGCCTTTAGAAGTTTCTTCTACTTGGATTACAAAGCCAAGGTTGGTCGCTTCTTCTTGGGGTCATCCTCTGCAAATTCAATTTCATGTGAGTTGAGAAAGTTGATTAATTTTTCAATCTGAAGAGTGTTAAGATCCTTTTTTCTTCTTCTTGAATGGCAGTGATCTTAGGTCTCCACTTGCTTGGTAGACTTCTTAGTATCTTCTTCACATGATTAGCAATAGTATAACTCTTCTCAAGTGTCTTGAATCCTTAGACCAGAGTCTGGAAAACATTGTTTTAATGTCTTCATCTTTTTCCATCTTGAACAACTCATACTTTTGGACTACAAGGATGGCATTTGCTTCTTGAACTTGTTTGCTTCTTTCATAGGTCAGAATCAGACTATCATAAATACTTTTGTTGTCTCCTTGATGTTGCACTTGTCAAACTCCTTGAAAGTAATTACATTTATCAACTTGAAAAAAGACGAGTACACACCACCTTGTTTAGAAAAGAGCTTCTCAAGAAGTTTAAGACGAGTACACACCTCCTTGATCACATTTTTATTAGGGATACAAATTCAGCAAATTCAGAAGGGCATATACATTCCTCAAACCAAGTATACAAAAGAGCTTCTCAAGAAGTTTAAGACGAATGACTGCAAACTTATGGCGACACTAATGCACCATATTTGCTCATTGGAAAAAGATGAATCAGGCTAGAAGGTTGACAAGAAAACATACAGAGGAATGATTGGATCACTTATGTACCATACTACTTCCAAACCTGCTATTTTATTTAGCGCGTGTGTGTGCATGATTTCGGGCTAATCCAAGGGAAACTCACTTAACTATTGTTAAGAGAGGCGTTAGATACCTCAAAGGTACTTCCAACATTTCTTTGTGAAAACTTAATGTCCTGGTCAAGGGACATATCACAATTGCAATGTCAACAATAGAGGTTAAGTACATGTTAGCAGCTAAGACAAATCTGAACCTTACCTTTATATATGATTAATGTTGTGCTATGCTTAGATTAGTTTAGATTCATATTAGTATGTATTTTATGTTTTGTCTATTCTTTTAACAAAAAATTTCAAGTCTTTTTGTCTGATGACAAGAGGGGGAGAATGATATTTGAGAACAATTTATTTTTTGATATGTTTATGTGGGGAGAGAAAATGTATTCTTGTTAGGAAAAAAGAACTGTAAAACTACTTAGACTTAGTGGGAGCCTTAAGTCAGGGGCAGTCAAGTAATAAAAGCCGATAAATTGTTATAAAAAATTACAGTTTTTGTCATCATCAAAAAAGGGGAGATTGTGGGAACCAAGTTGGTTTTTCTCTTGTGATTTTGATGTTAGCAAAGGTATTTTATGAGAACAATTTGTTTGGACTAATAACTTCATTAAGTTTGCAGTAATTAGAACAAGAAAATCAGAGGAAGGTACCAGAAGATGCGATTAGAGGAAGCTACTAGAGGAAATCCCCAGAGGATGAGATTAGAGGAACACAAAAGCATACACATTTGCCTCTGAAAACAACGTGTCTTTGAAGGTTACGAAGACTACCTCTAATGTTTGGCTTTGATAACTGGGTCTAAAGTCTGACTCTGAAACTGGGTCTGAACACTGCCTCTGAAGACTGAATTTGAAGCGTGTCTCTTAAATCCTTGGGTGCCTCTAATGTGCATAAAATCAACATAAATCTAAAGAGATTGTTCAAGCCATGCATTCAAAAGGAAGTCAATGGCACTAATGGAAAGTCAACGACTTTGATTGAAAGAATTCATTTTGAAGAAAAGACTTAGCCGAATTAGAATATCTGAATATTAAAAAAAAGCCCGAATCAATTCCCGCTCCAATCAATCAAGAGTATGAAGTATTATTCGCGTGAATAAGATTTGGAACATAGTCCGAAATTATATTTGATTCAGAATTATAATTGAATGAAATCTTTGACTAAGGTGAAAAGAAGATATGGCCAAAATATTTTCACAAGAAGATGTGGTCAAAATATTGTTCACAAGATGATATGGCCAAAATACTGTTCACAAGATGATATGGTTAAAATATTGTTCACAAGAAGATATGGCCAAAATATTGTTCACAAGAAGATATGGTCAAAATACTGTTCACAAGAAGATATGGTCAAAATATTGTTCAAAAGAAGATATGCTTAGAATTGGTTTTCAAGAAGATATGCTCATAATTTGCTCATAAAAAGATATGCTCATAATTTGTTCACAAGAAGATACGCTCAGAATTATTCACAAGAAGATACACTCAAAGTTATTCACAAGAAGATACATTCAAAATTTGTTCACAAGAAATATATGATCCAGATTCGATCACATCTGCTGTGTCCTTTTACTATTGCACTCTTTACTTTAATGTTGCCTCTGATTACTTAAGCATGATTGCCACTAACTATGTTTCAGTTAAAATCACCAAACCCGAACCTATTCTTAAATAAATATTTAAAAAGAATCCAACTTAGACCAACACAATTCAACCCCCTTCTTGTGTGTGCACCTTTAATCTTTTCAGAGTGGTGACTTTTTAGAGAGTTGAGTTTCTTCAGAGCATAGGCTATTGACATAGTCAAACAAATGATGCTTGATGCGATTATCAGAGGCAAAAAATCTCTTACTTGTCAAGGTTATCAGAGGTAGAGAGATAAGATGCTTTTTTTGATTATCAGAGCTAGACTAATCAGAGCATTGCTTGTATTAGATAAAGTCACCAGAGGCGTGTCTTAGAGTTCGTTCACCATAATTACAATGCAGAGAATACATCACCAAAAGATTAGAGGATGCAGCGTGAACTCGTATAGAATAACCTGATCTGGAAACTACACAATAAAACAAAACATTAGTGCTTTAAATTGTTCACACAAAATAATTTTGTTATCATAAAAACCAGTAAGCGACATAGTTTTTCTAACCAGTATGGTTCTAACAATCTCCCTCTTTTTGATGATGACAAACATCTATTTTCGTGAACAACTTTTAATTTTAATGAAAAACAATATATAGAATATAACAACAAAGCTCCCCCTTAAAATATATAGAATATAACAACAAAGCTCCCCCTTAAAAGAGTGATGAGAGATATTCTGACAAGAAATTTTTTAAAGTTAGCAAGAGAAATTAATCTGAAATGGGAGAAATGACATTTCCCATAAAATTTCAAAAACATATTATCTCCCTTTTGTCATCAGACAAAAAGTGTAAGACAAAAAATAAAAAAGACACACAACAACACAAAGAAAATACAAGGAACTACATATTTGGGTTGGTCAACCTAGCTAAGATTAAACTTAGAGTAGTTTGAATGTCTTCTTGATTCTTAGTTGTTTGTTCTATGAATGCCTCAATCTTAGCTTCTAGGCGATCAAAGTCCTGTTTTTTTACATACTGGGAAGGATCGAGCACGAGGCCAGAAGGACTGGTAGATTAACTTTCGAAGGAAAATTATGCAAATCAAATGGGTATTTAATATGTGGAATAAGCATAGGGAACCACTATGGTGTTGATGGAGCAAACACTGGAAGTTCCAGATGAACACCACTAGACGGAGATAAGTCGTCCCTTGATGAGCCTTTTGACGTTGCTATTAGGAGCTTTCTAGATGGATTGCTTTGGGCTTTATGAAGCTACAAGATCCATAAATAGAGGATCTCAACTATTTTTCTAAAAGATGTAGAGTTCTGGAAAGCCAACTGCATTCCATGATCCATGTTGTCCCTTATCAAGTTGGTGCTAAACGAGAGGACCTTGTTCCACTGGGTTGAAACGTCAATAGGATACAAACTTTGAGCATTCCAATTATGAGCTAAAGTGATTTTGGCAATAATATAAGTAATGAAGGAGTCGAGGTTTGGGAAGCTTGAAGGAATGAGTGTGTGAGTGGAATGAGCCTTAGAGGGATGGTGGAGGTAGCAGATTCAAAGTAAAAAGCGGTTGAGGGAGATGTAGAGGAGTCTTCTAATGATGTATAAGAGACTAAATCAATGATGACTTAAGTTGTTGTATCATTTGTTATGTGTGTGTTGTTGTTATGGTCGTTATTATGTTAGCGGTGTAGAACTAAGTTAGTTTCCCTTTTTTTTCTAAGTGTCTCACTACATTCGATTGGCCTATTTGATTGATGTACGTTGTGATGGCTAGTTGAAGGAATGAAGTTGCAATTGTTGATGCTCTAAAGTCCACGCTACTGCGCAAGCCTTTTCCTAAGTTGCTACTCAAGCTACACAGGTTGCTGCTCAAGTTGTTCCACAAGCTACTGCTTAATCTAATGGTTAAGAAAATGTGCAAGCGAATGAGTTCAAGGTGATGTATCGATTCCACAAGGCTAACCCTCCATCGTTTGAAGGTCACTATAACCTAGATGGAGCTCAGAAGTGGTTGCAAGAGTGGCATGTCCTGAAGATCAAAAAGTGCATTTGGGAACCTTTATGTTGACAGAAGAAGCTGAACATTGGTGGGAAATGCTCGTCAACGTGTAGATAATACAGGGACTGCAATTACTTGGTTATATTCAGAAAAATGTTCAAAATTTGATAAATTAGAACATCAGAATATGTTAGTGGCAGAGTACGTCGCTATGTATGAGGAGTTGTTCAGGTACTATCCACTCTACGTTGGACAGGCAGGAGAAAAGTCTCAGTGCATCAAGTTTGAAATAGGAATCAGACCAAAAATCAAGAAACTGGTGGGAATGCAAGAGACTCGTGACTTTCCTACCCTAATGAATAAGAGTAGGATTTATGATGAGGATAGTCGTGTTGAAAAAGCGCATTACCGAAACACTAGACCCATGAAGGACAAGAAGCCAATGTATCATAATAGATGAAAACCTTACTCTTTCCCTCCAAGAAAATCTAGAAGTCGTCCGAATTATCTATAAAGCACATGTTTTTGGTGAAGACAAAGACAAAGAAATGTGATCAAAGTAACAAAGCTAAAAAAGAAGTCCAAATATCAAAATCAACTATAATCAAACATATTAGATGTTTAATAAATGTAAAGGTACATGATGCAATCAAATATTCCTATATTTTAAAAGTACATGAGAACCATTCATCTTAGCATATGCATAAAAAGGATTTTCATATGTCAAAATTACATAAACAATGTTTAAAAATAAAGTTTTTGACAAAAAGCAATGTCGTATTCGAATACAGCATATTGTATTCGACTACAGATGCTAAGTTAGTAGCAAAAACTGAACGTATTCGACTATGAGATGTTGTAGCCGAATACAAGTGTTAAGTCAGTAGCTAAGACTGCACATCTGTATTCGACTACAACCTGATGTAGTCGAATACAAACAACAAGTCAGTGGCAAAGTTCACTTAGTTGAATACAAGATGAAAATTTTGAATAAATCTAAACGTTATAAAAGGTGTATTCGACTACACATATACTGTATTCCAATACAACTGGAAACAATGCAATTTTTCAGATGTGAAATGGTTCTAGATCATTGCATTTGTTCATCAAACCTCTAGGAACAATGGCCACTGATTTGAAGTGATGTCTATGGAGAATAAATACCCCATAGTTTCAGATTAATTTACACACAATCCTACTACCAAACTTTGAACAACTTTGAACAAATTTCTGAAATCTTCTCAAAGTTATTTTTCATATTTCAAGTACTTGCAATACATTTTCATATTATTGAGAAAGGTTCTCAAACCATACTTGAAATTATATTGGATTAATATTGGTTAGTAGCAACAAACCAACTTGCTTCGTTGGAGAACACTATGACTTTTGGAAGATACGCATGGAAGTGTATCTTGAGGCACAAGGAGACGACATATGGGATGCAGTAAAAAATGGTCCCTATATTCCAAAAACGGTCATCAACAATAAAGAAGAAACAAAGATAAAAACCTCATGGACTGACGATGGCAAAAGAAAAGTGTTGTTTGATAAGAAGGCCAAAAACATGCTACAATCAGCACTTGGAACGGATGAATTCTTTCGTGTATCTTACTGCAAAACGGCTAAAGAAATATGGGATACTCTTGAAGTAACTTATGAAGAGACTATTGAGGTAAAACGATATAAACTCGATACATTATCTCAAGAATATGAGTTATTTCAAATGCAGCCCAGATAGTCTATCTTAGACTTACAGAAAAGGTTCTCTCATCTAACCAACCACTTGTTGGCACTTGAGAAAATCTTCACCAACGATGAATTAAATTTAAAAGTCTTAAGATCATTAACAAGGGCCTGGCAACAAAAAGTGACGTCAATTTCTGAAAAGAAAAGCCTATCATAAATGTCTCTTTCTGCATTGTTCGGAAAACTTCAAGAACACGAAATCAACTTGGAAGGTTAGAAAAGAATGAAAGTCAAGAAAAGAAGACCAAAAACATTGCTTTAAAATCCGAATCAAAAGAACAAATCAAAGACGAGAATTCAGATGAAGATGAAAACATCACTTTCCTCGTTAAGAAAATTGGTAAGTTTCTTAAAAATGATAAAACTTTCAAAAAGAAAAGTTTCAGAAAGAAGGATATTTCCACTTCAAGCCAAAACTTCACTTGCTTTGAGTGTGGTAAACAAGGACACATAAAGGCAGAATGTCAAAATTTTATCAAGAAAAATTTCATAAAAAAGAAAGACTTCAAAAAGGCATACATAGCATGGGAGAACAATGAAGTGAGTTCATCTTTGTAAACAACAAGTGACGAATGAGCAAATGTTGCATTAATGGCATCACACCAATTAGATGAAGAAGAAGAGGTTAGTAACAAAGTTTCCCCTCATCATACTAAGACTAATAGTGAATTAATTATCGAATATAATGATGCTCAAAATGCCATTAAAGAACTGCTTATGGAATGTAAAAATCTATTCAAGATAGTGTCAACCCAAAATAAAAAAATTTCAACTCTTCAAGAAAAAGTTGACATACAATAAGTGTGATTCTCTCTCTTTAAAAACTATCCAATTAAATAGAGTAATTGAGCGATACCAAAATAGACCAATTGGATTGGAAAATGTTTTAAATATGCAAAGATACTCAAATGACAAGTGTGGTCTTGGTTGCTCAAAATTTGATAAACCAAGTTTGAATAAAACCATTTTTGTTAAAGCGAGTAACCAATCCAACCAAGAAAAGGTTATAATTATGCAAAAAGATCATCATTATAAGGAGAAAATTATTCAAAAGAAATCTTATATACATACTTTTAAAAGTAAATTTATTCCTACATGTTTTTATTGTGGTCTTAATGGTCACACACCTAATGCCTATCACTTTAGAAACTTTAGTGTTCCAAAAGGCATTACGTGTGGGTCAAGAAAGGTTCTAATCCTCAAGGACCCAAAGCACATTGGGTACCTAATAAAACTTGATCTTAATTTTGTAGATATGCACACAAAGTACCTCAAATATGTGGTACTTGGATAATGGATGTTTTAAACATATGGCGAGTGATAAAAAAAATTTTCAACTCTAACTCTTGAATGAAAGGGCTATGTGGTCTATGGAGACAACAACAAAGGAAAAATTTTAGGCATTGGAAAAGTTGGTACAGCACCATCTCCTTCGATTGAAGATGTTTTATATGTTGAAGGTTTAAAACACAATCTCATAAGCATTAGCCAGCTTTGCGACAAAAGATACAAAATAGCTTTCAACAAAGATGAATGCATCATCCAAAATGAAGTTTCAAATGAAATTCAGTTTGTTGGTAAGCGCTTCAAAAACATCTTTATACTTAATCTTGATGATTTATCCTTAAAAATGAAATGTCTTTTGGTGAGTGACAACAATGATGCATGGCTATGGCATAAAAGAATTGCACATATCCATATGGAACATTTAAACATAGTCAAGCATGACCTTGTTGTAGGCTTACCAAAGATGAAATTTATAAAGGATCCTTGGTAGAACTTGCAAGGACAATACTAAGCGACTCAAGTCTACCAAAATAGTATTGGGCAGATGACGTAAAGAAAACTCCATATGAACTCTATAAAGGAAGAAAGCCCAACATCTTTCACTTCCACATTTTTTATGTAAGTGTTTCGTGCTAAACAATGATAAGGATAACCAATTCGATGAGAAAGCCGATGCAGGTATCTTTATTGGTTACTCATTATCTACTAAAGATTTTAGAATTTTCAATAAAAGAACTTTGTTAGTCGAAGAATCTATGCATGTATCTTTTGATGAAACTAACCCCTTGAAAGAGGACAAAATATTTCTTATGATGATGATGATGATGATTTTGTAAGTAATGATACAAGCAAAGAAAATCAAGATGATCAACTAATTCAAGAAAATGAAGTCAACGTTGAAAAGCAAGATGATAATCTTCCAAAGGAATGGAAAACCCATAGAGATCACCCAATTGACAACATTATAGGTGATATCAACAAAGGAGTTACAACCCCATGCAACATTATAGGCTCAAACTGCAAGATGCTGCTTGAATATGGCATTTGTTTCTCAAATAGAACCCTCCAAGATTGGTGAAGCACTTAAAGATGATCAATGGATACTTGTCATGCAAGAAGAACTAAACCAATTTGAAAGAAGCAAAGTATGGGAACTTGTTCCTAATCCTTGAAATAAACACATCATTGGTACCAAGTGGAAGTTTAAAAATAAACTAGATGAAAACGGTATAGTTGTATGAAACAAGGCAAGGTTGGTTGCTCAAGGATACAATCAAGAAGAATGGATTGACTTTGATTAAACATTTGCTCTAGTAGCAAGGTTAGAAGCAATTCAATAATTACTTGCTTATGCTTTTTCTATGAATTTTGAACTATTTCAGATGGATGTCAAGAGTGCTTTTCTCAATTGCTACATTAATGAAGAAGTATATGTCAAACAGCCACCCGACTTTGAAGACTTCCAGAATCCTTCACATGTTTTCAAATTAAAGAAAGCTCTCTATGGTCTAACACAAGCTCCAGGAGCTTGGTATGATAAGCTAAGTACCTTCCTATGTGAACGAGGATTTGAAAAGTGCAAAGTTCATAAGACATTATTTATTAACAGAAATAATGATCACACTTTATTGGTTCAATTCTACGTTGATGATATCATATTTGGATCAACAAACAATGACATATGTGAAGAATTCTCATTAATGATGCAAGGAGAATTTGAAATGTCTATGATGGGAAAATTAAATTATTTTCTTGGACTTCACATCAAGCAACTCAAGAATGGCATCTTCATAAATAAAGCAAAGTATTTCAAGGAATTATTAAAAAGGTTTGAAATGGAAAACAGCAAAGAAAATGCAACTCTTATGGGCTCCGAAACCTATGTAGATAAAGATGAATCCGATATTTCAATAGACATATCAAAATATTGAGGTATAATTGGATCTCTATTATATCTAACGGTCAGTCAGCCAGATATTATGTTTAGTGTCTGTTTGTGTGCAAGATTTCAAGCAGATCCTAAAGAGTCGCTTCTTGTAACAGAAAAAAGAATTATGAAATATTTGAAAGGAACAACTAATATAGGCCTATGGTATCCAAAGGGTAGCATATATAGTCTCATTGGCTATTCTGATTCTGATTATGCAGGATGCAAAACGGACCGTAAAAGCACAAGCGTTACTTGCAATATCTTAGGTAATGCATTAGTATCATGATTTTGTAAAAAGCAAGCTTGTGTTGCCCTAAGCATTGCTGAAGTCGAATACATAACAGCAGGAAGTTGTTGTGCACAGATTCTCTGGCTCAAACAGCAATTATATGACTATGGACTTGATCTCAGATGCATTCCACTAAGATGTAACATCACCAGCGCAATAAATATCTCGAAGAATCCAATCGTGCACTCTCGGACTAAACACATTGATATACGTCATCACTTTCTGCGAGATCATGTGCTCAAAGGCAATGTTGAAGTAACTTTTATGGATACACATAATCAATTAGCAGACATCTTCACAAAGCCTCTACCTAAAAACTCATTTTACAAGATACCAAGAGAACTTGGCATTTTAAATGAAAACGATCTCTAATTGCAAGGTACCTGTACTTTGTAAGTCATATCTCTTCAAGATCTAGAATCTTCTCTTGATAAGTTAGAATTGATTCTTTGATGTTTATCTTTTCTTAATATATGCACATGTGCCTTACATGTTGTCTTTTCTGTGAAAAATTCGTTTTTAAGCAAAATCTCGATATCGTAGCCGAATACACAGTATATGTATTCGAATAAATGTTTGCAGAAAATCTTGTATTCGAATACAACTTCTGTGTAATCGAATACACGTTTCTATAACCACCCGTATTCGAATACAATAAAGTGTGTAGTCGAATACAGATTCGCGTTTTTCCTTCATATATAAAGTTTTTTCAGTTTTTAGGTTACTTTTTGCATTTTTCAGTATTCGAATACAACTGACACCTTCATCATCCCTTCCAAAATTCTCATCCTCTCTTACTTGCAAAAAGTTACCCAATCTTTATCCCAACATACATTGCATCTAAGAGCAATCTTAACTCACAAATATCTTTTCAAAATCAAATTTCTCAAAACCCTAAACCCCAATTTTTCCCCAAATCCGAAACACCTCTTTATCACCATGGATGCTCGCAAGAGACGACCAAGAACCAAACATGCAGTAGTGGGTCCTTCAAAGAGGAGAACTAAAAATGATAATGTAGCAGATTTATCTTGCCTGCTTCACTCACCGAAAGAAATCGACCGGTTCCGCACCAAATACTCCGACAAAAGGATCATCACTCCTAAGTTTGGTACTCTTGATTCTTTTTCTGATTTTAAGTTTCTTGAATTACCAAAGGCCCAAAATTTAGAGGAATTTATCAGTTATAACGGTCCTATTTATCCTAATCTAGTTAGGGTCTTTTACTATAATGTAACAAAAGACGGGAATACGCTAATATCTCGGGTAAAAGGCAGATACATTGAGTTAGAAACTCAAACTATTGGAGAATCTTACAGATTCCTTTTGAAGGTCAGAAACTTAGGCTCGGAAACTTGTGTGAATGGGTAAATATCACCAGATATGATGCTTATATTTCCTTGTGTCGAGTTGACAAAAACATTATGGAACGAAAAAGGACACAAGCTGGTTCAGAATTCACTGGGCAACGGTACGGAGTTGGAAATCTAATAGTTACTATCGTCTATTGCATTATTTTCTGAGTTACATTCTGGTTCCTAAAGCTGGGAATTACTCTCAGATATTGGAATTTGAGCTTCAGATTATGTACTTCATATTCGAAGGATGTTCACTCAACAGGGCTTACTTTGTCCGATTTGTCTTATTTGCTTCAAAGGAGGCCATTGGGTTCCCTTATGCAAAGTAATTTTTTAAACTCAAAATTATGCAATTTTAGTGTGTTTTATGTTGAATTGATGAGGCATTTAGCTCAATTGTATTTTATTTTGGTGAATCAAGTACCAAAAACATATTTTGTTAGAGTTTGCAATATTTAATATATATATATATATATATAAATATATATATATATATATATATATATATATATTTATATATATATTTTGAGACCCGATTAAAATTATTTGTCGCTGAATAATTTATTTATGTTGTGAAGAATTTAATACCGGACATTTTTTCTAAAATATCACTCATTGCTGATAAATTCATCTGCCAATTGAGTTGCAACCAGAGTAGATATTTTATTTAAAGAATTTTTAGAAGTGAGTGATGTGTAGTGATATTTTATATATAGATATTGATATCTATATATATTTAGTTTTGTTTGGTTATATATATATATATATATATATATATATATATATATATATATATATATATATATATATACATAGAAGAAAGAAAAGGAAGAAAAGGAATCAAAAAGCGGAAAACATTTTTCCTCCTGGCCATGCGAACTTCTTCTTCTTTTCTGTTTCGAAAAAATGAAAAAGAAAACCATGTTGGTGGTTTTAAAAAACAACCACACATAAACCTTTATTTCTTTCCTAGATCTAAGCTTCCATTCGAGAAGTGTCAGGAGGGAAAATTACTCCTCTCCACACTACGATGCTTGTGAGCTAACTTTTGAGGTGTCGACGCGGTAGCAGAAACGGTTGAGAAAGCGATAACAAAGGTAAGGGCTTCTTCCAAATTTTTAGCTTGCATATAGGACCTTATATGTGTGTTTGTGGAGATTGAATTTGGGGTGATATATGTGTGTTGGTGGAGAATTTAAATTTGAGATGGTTTATGTGTGAATTGTTGAATTAAATTTGAGGTGGTTTATGTGTGAATTGTTGAAGTAAATTTGAGGTGGATAATGAGTGAATTGTGGAGATTAAAAGTTGGTGTGATTTATGTGTTCATAATTGATATTATGAATGTTTGATATGTGATAAATGTGTGAATTTGTGGAGATTAAATTGGATGTGAATTATGTGTTCATAATTGATATTATGAATGTTTGATATTTGATAAATGTGTGAATTTGTGGAGATTGAGTTTGAGGTGATTGTGTATTCATAACTGTTAATATGTGCGTTATGAATTTTATTGATGAAAAAATGTTTTGAGTATGCTCTGTGATAAGTTTGATAAATCGTTAGTGTTAAATGAGTATTAAAAATTACGACAATGTTTTTTTTTAATTATTTAAGTAAAGATACCTAAACTACTATTCATTTAAATAATTAGTAAACCCTAAACCCCAAAATAATATACACAATAATTTATATTATATTTTTACTAAAATTCGCAACAGATAAGCAAAAACTCCTTCAAAAGAAAAGAAACTTTTTTGAGTTATTAGGATATCATGTTTCTCAAAATGTAAATTGAATACTTTAGACTTTTTTCTCCTATAGAACAGTGCAATCTCAATAAACTTGATTTAACTAAAATTTCTTAATTTAATTCCAAATACTTAGTAGTACTTGTATGGTTTTCATACAAAAAGTCGTTTCTAACTAAATAAGTAAAATACAACCTATAACTTTCATTCCTAATATAACCTAACAGAGTGGGGCTTCTCCCAAACTTGTACTTCAAGACTCATTAAACTGTAATAACTGCAATTTGTCAAACACAGGTTCAAGCCAACCAAACACAAACAACAAAGGAGGTGAATTTTTAAATCATGTTGATAGTATAATATAAGTAAGAAGGACATGCAAATAATCAACACTGAGTCGTATCAACCACATCACAATATATCAAAACACTCAAGGAAAGAATCATATTATAGAGTCAAAATCACTTAAGGAAAATCAATATCTCATTATAATATCAATTTATCTAAGAGAAATTATTATCACATTAGATACACATTAACCACAACAAAACAATCACAAGACGGTGCAATGCTATGCATGCTCCTGATAACTATATAATCCAGATATAATACCTACCAATAAGGAAACTTCCACACATAAAATCACCCATACCAATGGAGAAAAATAAACTTGCCATGAAGGCAACCTCCACGAAGATGGATATGCCATGACATGATGTGCATTATCAAAAATAAAATATTCCCACACAGCCCACTAAGATGCATATGCCATGACATGATGATGTATCATCAAAATCAAACATTCCTATACAGGCCACTAAGATTAGGTCAAATGATCCAAAAATAACTTATACGAAATAATCACCTTATTCAAATATCACTAAGATCATACATCACAGGTTCTTATCATGAAAATCAAATATTCATAAATAACCATCATAAAATAAAAGCTTCCACCCCATATATCATGAAGATCATATATTCATAAGCAATTATCACATAGATCAAACCTTACATTACGCATATCAAGAAATCATATTTTCATAAAAGTATCATAAAAATCAAAACATTAATATGTTACATAAAAAATTTAAACTTTCATCACATAAATATAGGAATTAAAACCTTCATATATGCCACACATAAATTCAAATTTTATCACATATATCATAAATAAGACTTTCAACACATTAAAAATAAAAACTTAAACTTTCTTCACATATACCACACATCCCGATAGTGGCTTGTTAGAAGTCATTATTACAATCAGCTTGTTAGAAGTAAACCAATTTGTTCCAAAATTTTGTAACCCAGCCTGATAGTGGCTTTCGTGTTCCTCAAGCAATCTATTTAGGTTGTCTTGAGAAGACTTGGCTTGTAGAGTCAAGGTGTTTGTGTTAAGCAAAAAGTCTATAGGTGTCAGGTTTTTTTGAGAAGACTAGCTTGTAGGGTCAGGTGTTGTGTAATTCAAGTTTTAAATTAGTGGACTAAATTCATCCGAGTGAGGGGACTGAACGTACCTATCAAGTTTGTGGTGAAATAGGATAAATTCTTGTGTCACTTTAATTCTACAATTCTTGTTTTACTTCTGCCTCTAATCACTCAACCCGATTACAATTACTTTAATTCTAAGTAAGTCACCAAACCCGAACCAGTTTTAAAAAAAAATTAGCAAAAAGAATACAACTAAGTCAAACACAATTCAATCCCTCTTCTCGTGTTTGAACCTGCACTAAGAACTAGATGGAAACTTGTCTTGCATGTCTTAAATGTCCCATTAGCCTTTTTGATAGGGTCTTTCTAGTAGATTTAGTTTTTATACCCCTTAACGACCTAGACATTATCCTAGGGATGGATTGGATGTAATAAAATTTTGTAACACTGGTTTTTATACCCCTTAACGACCTAGACATCTTCCTTGTACAATGCTTCTTAACTCTTCCAACGTTTAGCCAATGGGGGTCAAGGTATATTATTACTACTTTCCTCAAATTCTGGATCAGAAATCGATATTTCAATTTTTCCAAGTAGTAAGTGAGATTGAAGATGTTTTCCTAGAGGATATAACATCCTTGCCTCCAAAGAGAGAGATATAATTTCCCATGGAATTAATTCCTAGAACAAGACCCATTTCCATAGCCCTTATAGGATGTCATTTCTGGACTTGAGTGAACTTAAGAACCAATTAGAAAATCTCATAAATAAATAGTTTACTAGGACTAGTGTATCACCCTAAGGAGCACCTGTGCTATTAGTAAAGAAGAAAGATGGTGGGATGAGACTCGGTGTAGATTATTGATCATAGCACTTGGGCGCATGTTTCTAGCTTTTTACTTTGGTTTTTTAAAATCACTTTATAGCTTAGAATAATTTTTTAGCTTGTTTCTAAACTTTGGGTTGAAATTGAATTATAATTTTATTATTTGCATTTTGACCCCTACTCGCTCTATAAGCCATAACTTGAGCTCTGGATATCAGATTGAAGCATGCAAGCAGTCGTTTGAAAGCTAAAAATCAGAGCTACAACTTTTGGGTCGGAAAAAAATCTTAATGCCGAACTCTATTGGGCATAAATTGCAGATTTCTTAATCTAGACCTTTGTAATAATTTAAAATAGCGGGCCACTTGTTTTTAAAGCCTAAAACTGAGCACTATATATTTGGAGTTTCTTTCCTTTCTTGTATGGGATTATTTTCGGATTAAGAATCAGAAAGCTTTATTAACACTCTTTTATTTCATGGAAGGCTAATTTCATAAGATTTATCCACGAGTTCGAGGTTTCATCAACACCTGGAGACTCAGGTTACACCGTCAATTCTGATTAATGATTATATTTCTGTTATTTGAGTATATTGATATTCTGATTGCTTAAATTGAATTTCAATAGGATCGATTAAATTTATTTGACAGAATTTGGTTTCATTTCTAATTTAATTGAATTATAATTTTGCGACATTTGAACGTTAATTATAATAATATTTTGATGATTGTGATGCTTAATCCAATCAACGAAACCGAATTCACATAGAATTGATTATGCTTGTTTGATCAATTCTATAGTTAAATAAGAATAGAATCGCAAATTAAGAATTAAACTCATTGATAGAATCTGTGATAGGTCTGAAACTCGAATAAATGGATTAATCATTTTGCTCATCTGTTAAAACTAAAAAATTATAAAAACCCCCTTTTTCGAATTTCAATGCTCAATTCGGTTAATATTATTATATCAGAAGTCCTTGCGAAACGACTCGAGTTATTACCCCTTTTTACATTTTTTTTCAATTGTATTTGACCCGTGTGCGACAGCGGATCAACTTGGCGCCGTTGTCGGGGACTCTTTGATAACAATATTAACGAGTTTTAGAGTATTACTAACCATCCTAACAATTGTTTCTTCGTGCTTTGTTGTTCTACAGGTCGGATAGGCTTGTGCTAGCTCATAGGCACGTTGTTAGTCAAAAAAATCCGGTTCTCGGGATTTACACTCAAATTTCCAAATTCCTTCATCTAGACCACTTTTTTAATTTTTGAAATTTTTCATATTCTCAAAAGAATCCAAAAAAATTTGCGTTGCCTTTATTTGATTTATAGAGATTTTTTGTGGTATTTTTATATATTTTTTGGATTTTATTTGATAGTGTTTTCGATTTTTCACTTCAATTTTAGCAATAGGGACATTGTTGAAATTTTCAGAATTGTGATTTTGCATTGTATTGCTATGATGATGCATGACTAGGGCTAGTTCTGTAAATCTCCACCCCCTTGACAATGAAATAGATAGGACCTTTTATTTACGTTGTAGACTTAATAGAGCTGCTTATAGTGCTAACGAGTCAGATAGGGAGTCAGATAGTGAAATTGACATTTTGTTGCACAATATGGCTGATATGAATAATAAAACCATAAGATAACTGTTGCACCTAATGTTATTTATAATGCATTGTGTATTGAATATCCTGAAGTTACTGTACCATTTTGACTTAAATCTAGTTTAATATACTTGCTTCCAAAGTTTAATGGTCTTGCAGGTGAGGATCCCCACAAACACTTGAAGGAGTTCCATGTGGTGTGTTCTACCATGAAACCTCAAGGAGTCACAGAAGATCATATCAAGCTTAGAGCCTTCCCATTCTCACTTCAAGATGCTGTCAATGATTGGTTATACTACCTTCAGCCAGGTTTTGTTACAAGTTGGAATGATTTGAAGAAATTGTTTCTAGAAAAATTTGTCCCTGCCTCAAGAGTTGCTTCAATCAGAAAAGAAATATGTGGCATTAGACAGATTGACAGGGAATCATTACATGAGTATTGGGAGAGATTCAAGAAATTGGTGTCTAGCTGTCCTTACCACCAGATTTCTGACCAATTGCTCATCCAATATTTTTATGAAGGCTTGCTGTCTATGGATAGAAGTATTTTGGATGCTGCTAGTGAGGGAGCACTTGTCGATAAGACCCCAGAAGCGACAAAAGCTTTGATTGAGAACATGTCCATTAATTCGCAACAGTTTACAACTAGAAGCAATTCAACAGTTTGGACAAGGGGTGTGAATGAGATTCAAGCTTCTTCCTACAAGAATCTAGAAAGCAGACTTAATGAGCTTATATCTTTAGTAAAGAAATTGGAAGTAGGTAAAGCCCAAGCAGTGGTCTGTGGTATTTGTACTTCTCTAAATAATTTGACAAATATATTTATCCTACTTCACTAGTAACTTGGCTACATCCAATTCCCTCATTTAGAAGGCTTTAATCCACTAATTCAATTACCTTGAATTACAAAGCACCTGACCCTCCAAGCCAATCTTCTTAAATAGCTTGACAACCCCAGACTTTTGAAGAACTAACCACTTTTACCTTACTAGCCAAGTCTTCTCCTAACAACTTCACAAATGCAGATTGATGAAGGAACTAAACCGCTATCGGGTTGGATACAAAAGATTGGAACTTTAAGTGTTTACTTCTAACTAAGTTGATAATAACAATAACACTCACACTCTAAGGAAAGAACACTCATTAAGAATTTCTAACTTGAATAAGTGTTTCTCTCTTTGAACTCCAAGATGAATTTGAAATTTTGAGCTTATGAGTTATTCTACACCTTTTTGATTTTCAATGTTCTTCTTCTTTAGCCTTCAGTATCTATTTATAGTTAAAATTTGGGCTTCAATTTAGTCCTTGTTTAATTCTGAATTGTATCTTGTTAAGAATGAGTTTGTAAATTCTTCAGATTGATTATGTTCCTATTTATTTTTTTAGATTGAGTTTGTAAATTGTTCATATTGATTTTGTTCGTATTTTATTCATATTGCATTTGTAAATTATTCAGATTGATTATGTTCATATTTTGTTGTAGATAAATCTTGATCAAATCTTCTTCAAATCTTGACCATATTTCTAACTAATTGCATTGCATGTTTTTCAATTGAATATAATATCATAATTATTATCACTTAACTTACTAATACTTAATAAATTATTGTTAACACCTTTAACAAACAAGACATCTCTTATAGAAAGGGAAGTGTCATTACCAACTGTACCTTGACCAAATATCTGGCGTTTTTTCTTTCCTCCAAAAGTCATTGTATCTCATTTGCTCAATGTTAGTTCTTGGATAATAAATTTTTCTCCCGTCATATGTCGCAAGCATCCATTGTCCAAGTACCATGATTGGTGTAAACTTGATTGTTGAGGACATTTACAACATAGACAATTTTGTTCTTAGGTACCCAAATTTGGTTAGGTCCTAGTTTGTTAGTCTTGAAAGGTTTCTTGTTTTTCCTTGTATTTAACATGGGACAAGATAATTTGGAGTAACCTTTCTTAGAGAAAGCAGTACACAAGATGTCAAAGGAACTAAGTTTAGGTTTAGTTACGATTTCTTCAAATCATATACCTCTTTTATCATTTCTACTAACTCCATATATCATAGAAGCCTATTTGCTTCTTTCCATACCATTACAAAGAAAATCTTGAAATACTTCTTCATGCTTATCAGAGTCACATGTGGTATTTTCAATTGATGTTGAATTATGATTATTTTTCAGAGTTAGATTTTCAGCCTTAAGTTTAGCAATATCAGTTTTTAGAGTTGCATTTTCAGTTTTAAATTCAGCACTTTAATTCTTTAACACATTAACTTTTTCTGTTAGGTTTGCGTTTTCTTTTCTAAGTGTTTTCAGTTTTAAAGACAATTTGTGATTCTTATTTAAAAAATCATTTATAGTAGTAATTAAATCAGATCGAGTAAAGTTAGAAAGTACCTCAATTTCTTGATCTGTTGATTCACTTCCAGAGTCAAATCTGAGTTGGATCAAGATGTAGAGTTGGTATGAGCCATCAGAGCCAAATATGCTTGTTCATCATTAGAGGATTCATCATAATCATCCCATGTAGCCATCAGACTCTTCTTCTTAGGTTTGGAATGTTTCCTCTAGTGTTTCCCTTTCTCCATTTTTGAATCGTCTGACTTGATATGTCCAGGTTCATTGCATCCATAGCAGATAATGCTTTTCTCATAAAAAAAAATCATTCCTTCCTCTATTGGACTTGTTGGAATCTTTTATAGGGAAAGATTTCCTCTTGTTGTGCCACAACCTCTTAATTCATCTAGATATGAAGACAATCTCCTCTTCCTCTGAGTTTAGATTTTGATCATCTGAATCACTATCCTCTGATTCTGATGTTGCCTTTAGAACCTTCTTCTGCTTGGATTTCAAGGCCAGAGTCTTGTTCTTCTTCTTGGGCTAATCTTTTTTCAAGTTCAATTTCATGTGATCTGAAATTGCTGGTTAATTCTTCCAGCTTAAGAGTATTTAGATCCTTTGCTTTTTGAATGGCACTGATCTTAGGTCTCCATTTGCTTGTCAGACTCCTTCGTATCTTTTTCACATGACCAGCAGTAGTATAACTCTTTCCAAGTACCTTTAATCCTGAAACCAGAGTTGGGAATCTGGAAAACATCATGTCATTGTCTTCATCTTCTTCCATCTTAAACAACTCTTATTTTTTAACTAGGGTGTTGGTCTTTGCTTTTTGTACTTGCTTGCTTCCTTCATAGGTCAGAAACAGACTATCATAAATACTCTTTGTCAAACTCCTTGTTTGTGCACTTGTCAAACTCCTTGAAGGTGTTTGCATTTATCGTGAATGTTCTGGACTTATGATGCATCTTGTACATCTTCTTTTGATCAACATTCATATTTTTTCTTGGAATTTCAATACCGTTAGTATTCTTTGGAGTAGTACAACCATCTTCAACCAAGTCCCAAAAATCAGGATCTTGTGAAATAAAGAAACTTCTCAGCCTATCGTTTCAGTACTCAAAATGTTCTCCATCAAACAAAGTCGGTCTGTTGATGTTTCCTCCAACATCTACTTCACAAAATCTAGACATGTTGAGCCCTTGGATCTTTCCTTAAACACTTTAAAGTGCTCAACCTTGAGACCGAACTATGATCCCAATTTAAGGTTCAAAAACGAGAAAGGCGAGTTGAATTGTGTTTGACAAAGTTGATAACTATTTGTTAATTTGTTGAAGGTTGGTTGGTTTTATGAATTTCTTCGATAAGAACCAATTGGATTCAAAGTTAGCAAATAATGAAAGCATAAATAATTTGAACATATATTTATCTTGGTTCATCACTAACTTGGCTACATCCAGTCCCCTCATTTAGAAGGCTTTAATCCACTAATTCAATTACCTTGAATTACAAAGCACCTGACCATCCAAGCCAGTCTTCCCAAACAGCCTGACAACCCCAGACTTTTAAGGAACTAACCACCTTGACTCTACAAGCCAAGTCTTCTCCTAACAACCTGACAACCTCAGATTGAAGAAGGATCTAAATCACTATCGGGTTCGATATAAAAGATTGGTTAGGCAAATGGCAGAAGTGTTGTCACAATAAATGAGAATGTTGGTTTCTCGGATTTTGTAGTCTTCTAGTTGATGTTTCATCCAAAGTAGTTAAGAGCTACAACCAGCTGCGGAAGTGTACTCAACTTCTACTATTGACATGGAAATTGTGCTTTGACTCTTACCTGACCAAGAGATTAAGTTGTCACCTAGAAATGTGCAGTTTCTTCTTGTGCTTTTTCTCTCAAGTTTTTCGCCATCATTATCATAATCACAATACCCACTTAGTTTGTACTCACAAGAATTCTTGTAGAACAAGCCAATGTTGGACGTGCCTTTTAGGTATCTAAGGAATCTATTAACAATAGTTAAATGTGATTCTCTAGGGTCAGTTTGAAATCTTGCACATATACATACCTTAAAAATGATGTCCGGTCAGGAAGTAGTAAGGTAAAGTAGGGATCCTATGATTCCTCTATAGATTTTCTGGCCAACTTTTTGGCTTGATTCAACTTTTTCAAGGGAACAAGTAGGGTGCAATGATTTAGCCATATGTTTGCAATCACTCATCTTAAACTTCTTTAGAAGCTCTTTTGTATCTTTAGTTTGATGAATGTATATACCTTTTTGACTTTTATGAATTTGTATCCCTAAGAAGAACTTAAATTCTCCCATCATATTCATTTGAATTTCAACCTGCATCAATTTAGAAAATTCTTGGCAAAGAGTACCATTAGAAGATCCAAAAATAATGTCATCAACATAAATTTGAATAATAAGAATGCCATTTCCTATTGATTTTTCTAAAAAGTGTATTATCTAGTTGTCCTCTTTCAAAGTTATTTTTAAGCAAGAAGTTACTAAGTCATTCGTACCATGCCCTAGGTGCTTGTTTTAGACCATATAAATATTTCCTAAATTTAAAAACACGATTTGGAAATTCAGAACTTTCATAACCTGGGGGTTGTTTGACATAGACTTCTTCAGTTATATAACAATTTGGCCACTGGAGCAAATATCTCAGTGTAATCAATGCCCTCCTGCTGACTATAGCCTTGTGCGAAAAGTCTTGCCTTGTTTCTAACCACTTCACCTTTTTCATTTAGCTTGTTTCTGAAAACCCACTTGATTCCAATAATGCTCTTTTTTGGTCTAAGTACTAGTTCCGAAACATCGTTCCTCTTAAATTCATTTAACTCTTCTTGCATTGCAAGAATCCATCCATCGTCTACCAATGCTTCATCATTAGAGGTAGGCTCAATGGATGAGAGTAAGCCAAACAAAATGGTATCTTTTAGTGATGATCTAGTCTTCAAAGGATCACTTGCACTTCAAATGGTTAGAGTTTTAGAATGAGATGAATTGTACTTCTTTCCAGATCTTCCTCTAACTTATTTTGATTGTATTCTCTGATTTTTCATATTCTTCTGGTTTGTCTACATCTGCTTCCTCTGATTTCGTTAAACTTGCACTATCATCATCTTGGTTTGACTTTTCAATGTCAAGTTGTTTGTCATCAAATTTAATATGTATGAATTCTTTCACAATCTGAGTTTCCCTATTAAACATTCTATAAACCTTAGATCTTTCAAGTTATCCAATGAAGGCACACTTTTGAGATCTGCAATAAAATTTACCAAGGTTATCTTTCTTTTTATCTTTCCACAATTCATATGGTGTTTTGTTCAATATAGACTTAATTAAGACTCTATTTTGAGTATAACATACATTGTTAATTGCTTTAACCCAAAAGTGTTTTGCAACATTCATCTCTTTTAACATGGTTCTAGCCATGTCTTGGAGTGATCTATTCTTTCTTTCTACAACTCCATTTTGTTGCGGTGTTCTAGGAGAGGAGAAGTTGTGAGAGATTTCATTCTTATCACAAAAACTTTTAAAGAACATGTTTTGAAATTGTCCTCCATAATCACTTCTAAATTTTACAATCTTAAAATATGAAAAACACTTTGTGGGATTAATCCTTACTTAAGAATTTTACCCATGTGCACGTATTGTAATCATCTACTATAACAAAGCCATATGTCTTTCCACTGAGAGAGGTTGTTTTCCCTAGCCCAAAGAAATCTATATGTAAGAGCACAAGGGGCTTTGAGGTAGAGATTGAGTTCTTAGGGGTAAAAGAGTTCATTGTTTGTTTTCCCTTTTTACAAGCTTCACACATAATTTCAGTTTTGTAACTAAGCTTAGATAGACCTCTGACTAGTTGAAGTTTATTTTGTGTTGAAATTAATCTAAGTTTTGTATAACCTAATCTTTTGTGCCAAATTAGTTTCTCTTCATTTACAGACATAAGACACTGAACCTCTTGTTTCTCTAGACTAAACAAATTTATGTAATAAATGTTGTTTATCTTATGACCTGTGAAGAGTGTAGATACATCCTTCTTACTAATACTTAATAAATTATCATAATTATTATCGCTTAATTGACTATTACTTAATAAATTAAGCTTATGACCTTTAACAAACAAGACATCTTTAATAGAAATGGAAGTACCATTACAACCTGTACCTTGACCAATGATCTGGCCTTTTTGCTTTCCTCCAAAAGTCACCGCGCCTCCTTTGCTCAATGCTAGTTCTTGGAACATAGACTTTTTCCCCATCATGTGTCGTGAGCATCCACTGTCCAAGTACCATGATTGGTGTTTTAACATAGATAGTTTTTTTGTTTTAGGTACCAAAATTTGGTTAATTCTTTGTTTTTTAGGGACGATATAATTTGGAGTGACCTTTATAAGAGAAAACAATACACCAGATATCAAATGGAATAGGTTTAGGTTCAATTACAATTTCTTCAAATCCTAGACCTGTTTTACCATTTCTACTAATTCCATAAATCATAGAAGCATACTTTCTTCTTTCCATGCCATAGGCAAGAAAATATTGAAATACTTCTTCATGCTTACTAGAGTTACATGTGGTATTTTCAATTGACATTGAACTATGATTACTTTTCAGGGTTAGATTTTCCGTTTTTAGTTCATCAATATCAAATTTTAGAGTTGCATTTTTTGTTTTATGTTTGCACTTCTTCAGCACTTTGATTCTTTAAAACATTAATTTCTTCTGTTAGGTTTGCATTTTCTTTCTTAAGTGTTTTATGTTTTAAAGACAATTTTTCATTCTTGTTCAAGAAGTCATTTATACATTTTGACTTGATATGTCCAAGCTCATTGCATCCACAGCAGATAATTATTTTCTTTTCAAATTTATCATCTTTTCCTATGTTGGACTGCCTGTAATATCTTTGGGGAAATTCTTTCTATTGTGCCACATCTTCTAAATTCTTATGGATATGATAGTCAGTTCCTCTGCCTCTAAATCTTTATTCTGATCCTCTATATCATCTTCTACATGGATTACAAAGCCAAGGTTGGTTCCTTCTTCTTGGGCTTATCCTCTACAAGTTCAATTTCGTGTGATTTGAGAAAGTTGATTAATTTTTCAAGCTTAAGAGTAGTAAGATCATTTTTCTTCTTCAATGGCAGTGATCTTAGGTCTCTACTTTCTTGGCAAACTTCTTAGTGTCTTCTTCACATGATTAACAATAGTATAACTCTTCTCAAGTGTCTTGAATCCTTAGACCAGAGTCTGGAATCTGGAAAATGTTGTTTCAATGTCTTTATCTTCTTCAATCTTGAACAACTCATACTTTTGGACTAAAAGGTTGGCCTTTGCTTCTTGAACTGGTTTGCTTCCTTCATAGGTCAGAATTAGACTATCATAAATACTTTTTGATGTCTCCTTGTTGTTGCACTTGTCAAACTCATTTAAAGTAAATAAATTTATCATGAATGTTCTGGACTTATGATGCATCTGGTACATCTTCTATTCAGCATCCATCTTTTTCCTTGTAATCTCAATACCATCGATATTCTTTGGAGCAGTATAACCATCTTCCACAAGGTCCCAAAGTTCACGATCTTGTGATATAAACAAACTTCTCAGTCTATTCTTCTAGTACTCAAAATGTTCTCCATCAAACAGAGGTGATATGTTGATTTTTTCTCCAGCAGCTTCTTCACTAAATCCTGACATGTTGAACCCTTGGATTAAGCAACCCCCAAGTTTTGAAAGCTCTGAATTTCTAGACTATGTTTAAACTAAGAAATCAATGTATGGTCTAAAACAAGCACCTAGGGTAGGGTATGATAGATTAAGTAATTTCTTGCTTAAAAACAATTTTGAAAAAAGACGAGTAGACACCACCTTGTTTAGAAAATTAATAAGAGATGACATTTTTATTAGGGATACAAATTTAGCAAAGTCAGAAGGGCATATAGAGGAATGATTGGATTACTTATGTACCATATCGCTTCCAGACCTGCTATTTTATTTAGTGTGTGTGTCTGTGTGTGTGTATAATTTCAGGCTAATCCAAGGGAATCTCACTTAACTGCTATTAAGAAGGGCGTTAGATACCTAAAAGGTACTTCCAACATTTCTTGGTGAAAACTTAATGTCCTGGTCAAGAGACATATCACAATTGCAATGTCAACAAGAGAGGTTGAGTACATGTTAGCAGCTAAGACAAATCTGAACCTTACCTTTATATATGATTAATTTTGTGCTATGCTTAGATTAGTTTAGATTCATATTAGTATGTATTTTATGTTTTGTCTATTCTCCTAACAAAAAATTTCAAGTCTTTTTGTCTGATGACAAAAGGGGGAGAAAGATATTTGAGAACAATTTATTTTTTGATATGTTTATGTGGGGAGAGAAAGTGTAGGCATGTCGGGCGAAAAGAACTCTAAAACGACTTAGACTTAGTGGGAGCCTTAAGTCAAGGGCAACCAAGTAATAAAAGCCGATATATTGTTATAAAAATTTACATTGTTTGTCATCATCAAAAAGTGGGGAATTATGGGAACCAAGTTGGTTTTCCTCTTCTGATTTTGATGTCAGAAAAGGTATTTTATGAGAACAATTTGTTTGGACTAATTACTTTATTAAGTGTCCAGCAATCAGAACAAGAAAATCAGAAGAAGGTACCAGAGGAAGCGACCAGAGGAAGCGACCAGAGGAAGCTACTAGAGGAAGTCACCAGAGGAAGTCCCTAGAGGATGAGATTAGAGGAACACAAAAGCATACACATTTGCCTCTAAACATATGCCTCTAAAAGAAACGTGTCTTTGAAGGTTACAAAGATTGCCTCTAATGTTTCTCTCTGATAATTGGGTTTGAAGACTAGCTCTAAAATTGGGTTTGAAGACTGCCTCTAAAGACCGAATTTGAAGCATGTCTCTAAAGTCCTTGCGTGCCTCTGATGTGCACAAAATCAACATAATTCTGAAGAGATTGTTCAAGCCAAGCATTCAAATCTCATATTTCGCGAATCAAAAGTTGCAACACACTTAATATGTTGCATCTGATATGCAGCCTTTAATGTTGCACTAACAGTGATTATTCAACAATGTGATTTTCCCAAAAACACTAATTCTAAGTCAAGCAATTCTGCCTCTGACTTTTATTATCTAAGAAACATAGCATCTCACTCAAACAAGAAAGTCAAAGGAACTAATGGAAAGTCAACGACTCTGATTGAAAGAATTCATTCTGAAGAAAAGACTTAGCCGAATCAGAAATTATTCGCGTGAATAAGTTTTGGAACACAATATGAAATTATATTTGATTCAGAATTACAATTGAATGAAATCTTTGACCAAGGTAAGAAGAAGATATGGCCAAGATATTGTTCACAAGAAGATGTGGTCAAAATATTGTTTACTAGAAGATATGATAAAAATATTGTTCACAAAAAGATATGGTCAAAATATTGTTCACAACTATGGCCAAAATAGCATTCACAAGAAGATATGGTGAAAATATTGTTCACAAGAAGACATGGTCATTATATTGTTCACAAGAAGATATGGCCAAAATATTATTCAAAAGAAGATATGGTCAAAATATTGTTCACAAGAAGATATGGCCAAAATAATGTTCACAAAAAGATATGGTCAAAATTTTGTTCATAAGAAGATATGGTAAAAATATTGTTCACAATAAGATATGCTTATAATTGGTTTACAAGAAGATATGCTCATAATTTGATCATAAGAAGATATGCTCATAATTTGTTCACAAGAAGATACACTCAGAATTATTCACAAGAAGATACACTCAAAATTATTCAGAAGAATATATATTCAAAATATGTTCACAAGAAATATATGATCCAGATTCTACAACATCTGCTTCTGTCACTTTACTATTGCACTATTTACTTTACTGCTACCTTTGATTACTTAAGCATGATTGCCACTAACTATGTTTTAGTTAAAATCACCAAACCCGAACCAGTTCTTGATTAAATAAATAAAATGAATCCGACTTAGATAAACACAATTCAACCCCCTTCTCGTGTGTGCACTTTTAATCTTTTCAGAGTGTTTAATTTTAAGAGCGTTGACTTTCATCCGAGCATAGGCTATTGACATAGTCAAACGATCAGATGCTTGATGCGATTATCAGAGGGAAAAAATCTCTTACTCGTCGAGGTTATCGAAGGTAAAGAGATCATATGCTTTTTGTGATTATTAGAGCTAAACTAATCAGAGCATTGCTTGTATTAGATAAAGCCACTAGAGGCGTGTTTTAGAGTGCGTTCACCAGACTTACAATGCAGAGAACAAAATGGAGTCTTGGGGTTTGTTTATGTTGGACCAAAAGATCAGAGGATCCAGCGTGAACTCATATAGAATAACCTGATCTGGAAACTGCACAATAAAACAAAACATCAGTGCTTTAAATTGTTCACACAAAATAATTTTGTTGTCATCAAAACAAGTAAGGGACATAGTTATTCTAACCAATATGGTCTAACAATCTCCCCCTTTTTGATGATGACAAACATCTATTTTTGAGAACAACTTCTAATTTTAATGAAAAAAAAATATAGAATATAACAACAAAGCTCCCCCTTAAAATATGTATGTTTTAATGTAAGAGTGATGAGAGATAGTCTGACAATAAAGTTGATAAAGTTATCAAGAGAAATTAATCTGAAATGGGAGAAATGACATTTCCCATAAAATTGTTCTCAAAAACATATTATCCCCCTTTTGTCATCCAACTAAAAGTGTAAGACAAAAATTAAAAAAGACACACAACAACACAGAAAAAATACAAGGAATTACAGATTTGGGTTGGTCAACCTAGCTATGATTAAACTTAGGGTAGTCTGAATGTTCTCCTGATTCTTAGTTTTTTGTTCTACGAACGCCTTAGTCTTAGCTTCTTGGCGATAAAAGTCTTGTTTTTTGACATACTAAGAAGGATCGAGCACGAGGCCAAAAGGACTGGTAGATTAACTTCCAAAGGAAAATTATGCAGATCCTGGAGAAATAGTTATAGGAGCATCAAGTGGGTATTTTAATATGTGGAATAAGCATAGCGAACTACTATGGTGCTGATGGAGCAACCACCGGAAGTTCCAGATGAACACCACTAGAAGGAGATAGGTTGTCCCTTGATGAGCCTTTTGACGTGGCTGTTAGGAGCTTTCTGGACGAATTGCTTTGGGCTTTATGAAGCTACTAGATCCATAAATAGAGGATCTCAACTATTTTTCTAAAAGATGGAGAGTTATGGGAGGCCAACTTCATTCCATGATCCATGTTGTCCCGTATCAAGTTTGTGATACACGAGAGGACCTTGTTCCACTGGGTTGAAACGTCAGTAGGATTTAAACTTTAAGCATTCCAATTGTGGGCTAAAGTGATTTTGGCAATAAGAGAAGTAATGAAGCAATCGAGGTTTGGGAAGCCTGAAGGAATGGAGTGTGTGAGTGGAATGAGGCTTAGAGGGATGGTGGAGGTAGTAGATTTGTAACACCCCGGCCATTACCATTATCGGCGATGCTACCTCACAATCTTCTCACCCCCCCTAACCACAAAAACTCACTATTTCCACTGGGTGGTTAGGGGGGTGAGACGATCGTAAGGTAGCATCGCTGGTAACGGTAGAGGCCGGGGTGTTACATAAAAAGGAACCTTTAGTGGGACTGTGTGGAGGTGGTACTTATCTCCCAAGTACCAGGCTCGAATCCCACGGAAGGCAAAAACTCGTTATTTCCACTAGGTGGTTAGGGGGGACGAGAAGATCGTGAGGTAGTATCGCAGGTAATGGTAATGGACGGGGTGTTACAAGATTCAAAGTAATATGGGTTGAGGGAGATGCAGAGAAGTCTTCTATTGGTGTATAAGAGACTAAATCAATGATGACTTCAGTTGTTGTGTCATTTGTTATGTGTGTGGTGTTGTTATGGTCGTTATTATGTTAACAGTGTAGAACTAAGTTAGTTTCCCTTTTTTCCTAAGTGTCTCACTATATTCGATTAGTCTATTTGATTGATGTAGGTAGTTGTGGCTAGTGGAAGAAATGAAGTTGCAATTGTTGAGGCTCTAAAGTTCATGGCAGGAGTTACAATGCAGGCTCTCCAAGCTACTGCGCAAGCCTTTGCCCAAGTTGCTACTCAAGCTGCACAGGTTGCTGCTCAAGTTGTTGCACAAGCTATTACTTAATCTAGTGGTTAAGGAAATGTGCAAACGAATGAGTTCAAGGTGATGGATCGATTCCACAAGGCTAACCCTCCATCATTTGAAGGTCACTATAACCTAGATAGAGCTCAAAAGTGGTTGCAAGAGATTGAGAAAATATTCAGAGGAGTGGCTTGTTCCGAAGATCAAAAAGTGCATTTGGGAACCTTTATGTTGAGCATTGGTGGGACAATGCTCGTCAACGTTTAGATAATACAGGGACTGCAATTACTTGGGTTATATTCAAAAACATGTTCGGAATTTGATAAATTAGAACAACAGAATATGTTAGTGGCAAAGTACGCCGCTAAGTTTGAGGAGTTATTCAGGTACTATCCACTCTACGTTGGAGAGGCACGAGAAAAGTCTTAGTGGATCAAGTTTGAAATAGGAATCAGACCAAAAATCAAGAAACATGTGGGAATGCAAGAGATTCGTTACTTTCCTACCCTAATGAATAAGAGTAGGATATATGATGAGGATAGTCGTGCTAAAAAAGCGCATTAGTAAAACACTAGACTCGTGAAGGACAAGAAGCCAATGTATCATAATAGAGGAAAACCTTCAGTAAATCTAGAAATCGTCCAAATTATCAACAACATAGCTCTTCAGCTTGAAGAGGAAATTGTAATAATGATAGGAAAGGAAACGAAAACAATTATAGTTATGGGGGCGGTAGAGGAAACCCCAATGAATGAAAAGTTAGTAACAAGAATGGCAACAACAGAAGCTAAGTCTCGAGCAACAACAGTAGTAATAATGGTGATCCAGCTACTCCTATCTGATGTTATAGGCGTGGTAAGTAGGGTCATATGGCGTTTGAGTGCAAGGATGCTGCAATTACTTGTTTTAATTTTCAACAACAAGGCCACATTAGCATTGCATGCCCCATTCCAAAGAAGACTCCACAACAAGGAAACCAGCGTTCCCAAGCCAGTGCTATTTGTTTGTCGTGCCATTCATTCCTTTGTGTCTCTTGATTGTGTTGGACGTTTAGGACTACTTGTGTCTCGTTTGCAGTATGATTTGATTGTGAACACCCCTACTAGTAATTCCATTGACACCTCTAGTGTTTGTCTTGACATTCCTATCCATGTGTCTGAATTCATGGAGCCAGTAGAAAATGAGAAGCCTTGAAATATGTCCTCTAACCATGTGAAGGCACACTAGAAAGAAGATGCCTAGATATACATGATCCTGGCCTCATTAGAATTTGAAGAAAAAGTGGTAGTACAACAGGTTCCTATTGTGTGTGAATTCCCTGAAGTATTTCCTAAAGATGTCAATAGTTTGCCACTAGAGTGTGAGACTGAATCTAGCATTGACCTTGTACCAGATATTGGACGCATATCCATGGCACTGTATAGGATGTCTTCCTTAGAATTGTTGGATCTTAAGAAGCAATTGGAGGAGCTTTTAGATAAGCAATTTATAAGACCTAGTATGTCACCGTGGGGTGCCCCTGTGTTGTTAGTTAAGAAGAAGGATGGCTCTATGAGGTGGTGTGTGGATTACTACCAATTGAATAAAGTGATAATCAAGACTAAGTACCCTCTACCTAGGATAGTTGATCTCATGGACCAATTGAGAGGATCGCGTGTGTTTAGTAAGATTGACTTGAGACCAGGTTATCACCAGATTCTAGAAAAGTCTTCTGATGTCCCTAAAACTGACTCTAGGACCCATTATGGCCATTATGAGTATTTGTTTATGCCTTTTGGTGTGACTAATGCATCAATAGTCTAAGGTAGAACACCAAAAACCTTCAGGCTTGATATTTTGGTGTGACTAATGCACCAAGAAGATATTTTGGTGGCCTAGAATGAAAAAAGACGTTGATGAGTTTGTGTACACTTGTTTGACTTGTTAGAAGTCTAAGGTAGAACACCAGAAACCTTCAGGCTTGATGCAACCTTTGAGTATTCCCGAATGGAAGTGGGATAGTATCTCTATGGAATTTGTTGTAGGCGGTCTTACTTGGAACCCCTAAAAGGTATGATAGTATTTGGGTTATTGTGGATAGACTAACTAAAGCGGCTCATTTTATCCAGATGAACATAACTTATTCTATGGAAACGTTAGCCGGACTATACGTAAAGGAAATTGTGAAGTTGCATGGTGTAACGCCCCGAATTTTTGATCCAAAGCATTACTTAAAAATACTTATTGCTTAGAAAAATTACAACAATGTTTTTTTTTAATTATTTAAGTAAAGATACCTAAACTACTATTCATTTAAATAATTAGTAAACCCTAAACCCCAAAATAATATACACAATAATTTATATTATAATTTTACTAACATTCGCAACAGATAAGCAAAAACTCCTTCAAAAGAAAAGAAACTTTTATGAGTTATTAGGATATCATGTTTCTCAAAATGTAAATTGAATACTTTAGACTTTTTTCTCCTATAGAACAATGCAATCTCAATAAACTTGATTTAACTAAAATTTCTTAATTTAATTCCAAACACTTAGTAGTACTTGTATGGTTTTCATACAAAAAGTCGTTTCTAACTAAATAAGTAAAATACAACTTATAACTCTCATTCCTAATATAACCTAACAGAGAGGGACTTCTCCCAAACTTGTACTTCAAGACTCATTAAACTGTAATAACTGCGATTTTGCAAACACAGGGCCAAGCCAATCAAACACAAACAACAAAGGAGGTGAATTTTTAAATAATGTTGATAGTATAATATAAGTAAGAAGGACATGCAAATAATCAACACTGAGTCGTATCAGCCACATCACAATATATCAAAACATTCAAGGAAAGAATCATATTATAGAGTCAAAATCACTTAAGGAAAATCAATATCTCATTATAATATCAACTTATCTAAAAGAAATAATTATCATATTAGATACATGTTAACCACAACAAAACTATCACAAGATGGTGCAATGCTATGCATGCTCTTGATAACTATATGATTCGGATATAATATATGTCACTAAGACAACTTCCACACAGAAAATCACCCATACCAATGGGGAAAAATAAACATGCCACGAAGACAACTTCCACGAAGATGCATATGCCATTACATGATGGTGCGTGATCAAAAATAAAATATTCCCACACAGCCCACTAAGATGCATATGCCTTGACATGATGATGTATCATCAAAATCAAACATTCCCACACAACCCCCTAAGATTAGGTCAAATGATCCAAAAATAACTTATACGAAATCATCACCTTATTCAAATATACCTAAGATCATACATCACAGGTTCTTATCATGAAAATCAAATATTCATAAACAACCATCATATAATCAAAGCTTCCACCCCACAAATCATGAAGATCATATATTCATAAGCAATTATCACAAAGATCAAAGCTTACACTACGCATATCAAGAAATCATATATTCATAAAAGTATCATAAAAATCAAAACTTTAATATGTTACATCAAAAAAATTTAAACTTTCATCACATGCATATAGGAATTAAAACATTCATATATATATATATATATATATATATATATATATATATATATATCCCACACATAAATTCAAATTTTATCACATATATCATAAATAAGACTTCAAAATAAAAATAAAACACCTAATAGAATTTTCTAATCCGTATTTTAATCCTACAAACCCTAATAAGTCATATTAATTAATTTATTACTAAATAGGGCTACTGCCGTGCGTAACGAACCCCTGATAGAATTAGTACTGACCAATGATAGGCGGTACAATTATGATTTACACCCCTCGAGGTGGGTTTTGTTTTGGATATTCTAGAATTATGTACTTTGGCATATACGCATTGCATTAGGGTGCTTGGCACACGAGTCTTGTTTGTTACGATGTGATGATTGTATGTACATGCTCTGTTGTTGTTTGATATTATGTCGTGATTGCTAAGTGTCATTGCTTGTCTCTATATCATGAGTGTTGAATGATTCGGAACCTTTTCAAAACTGAAAACCAACATTATTTAGCAACTGTATTCGGCTACATCTAGTGTGTATTCGAATACACATATGTAATGTTCAGTTTTTAATTGAAATTTTAACATCGTATTCGAATACGAAACCTCGTATTCAAATACAACTGGGTGAATTTTGCTACTGACTTGTCCTGTCGTATTCAGCTACATCCTGTCTCGTATTCAAATACACGTATTCACCTACATCCTGTTTCGTATTCGAATACAGATGTTCAGTTTTAGCTAGTGACTTAGCACTTGTATTCGACTACGAGATGCTGTATTCGAATACGATAGTGCATTTTGTCGAAAACATCATTTTCCAACATTGTTTATGCATTTTTGACATATGAAAACCCTTTCAATGAGTATGCTATAATGAAAGTTTCTCTTAAGCATTTAAAACATTAGTTTTTCGCTAAATGTTATTTGTTAATTTCTGTTGGTGGCCCTTTACATTATTGTGGATCAAGCTTACGCCCGAAGTTATTAGACTTTTGAGTCCTGTTGGAATTGCAACAACGTCGAAGACATGACATAGCAATAATTTTGGATTTTTTATCGAAAGTAGTGAGGTTCGATGCCGCTCGTGGATCCTCAGTACCCAATCACCCTCAGTTAGATTAATGATCAGCTTATGGCTTTATTTAAGAATTTTATTTATTCTCCGTTTCTTATTTTAATGTTGTTGTTGCAATGGAACTTATGTATTTGAAAGAAACTATTTTAGCCGGTTGTATATTATGATGTAATTAATTATGACTTTTGTCGTTTGTGTTATGACATGGTATTGTTTTTTACTTTATTATTTTGTTTTAAAAAAACTATACATTCGCGCTGTTAAAAATCGGGGTGTTACATTGTGGTATCAGAGCCTTGGTTTAAATTTCTTTGGGGCTGTGATTTGGGTGTCCTAAGATGATCAAGAGTCGGGTTTAGGGGTATCAAGTAACTAGAGTCCATGTGTACTTTGTGTTTTGTTGTCTTGTGTCAAGCATGATATGCTTAAGTAGTTTATTATTTCTTATAAGAAACAGCGAGCCTTGTAGCACTTTTGTTGGAAGAGTAGTTAAAACATAGAACATTAGTCGATGAGTGTCTATGAATTCCTTAAACATATCGGTCTAGGAAAGACAGGGTTGAAGCGAATCATGAAGGCATAGGATTTATGAAGTGGTTCCAAGGGTACAGAGGATATGCTATTGGAGTTAACTCGAGGATGATGGGTATGGATGGGTTAACGTCAGACTGATATGGGATTTCAAGTAAAGATCTAAGTAGAGAATTTTTTTTTTTTGAAAAGTATTAGATGTTTTCCTGGTAGATTTCAGGACGAGAGTAGATGAAGTTTGATAACTGTCAAAGAGATGTGATCACCATGGAATTGTTGAGAAGACGAGGCTTCCATTTGGAATAGCATCTGGTGCTTATGTGTCAACAAATGAGGCTTGTATTGAAATTAAGGGGGTACTACACATTAGGGGTGAATATTACCTTGGTTAGATAAAAGACACTTTGAGGAATAGTCGATACCTTGAGGGGTAAGGTCGAGCATTCGAGTTAAACTAGATTCGCAACTTAGATTGTTAAGTATGAATCTCATGACGATTATAGGAGTGAGACTATATATTTTGTTGGTAAGTGACAAATCTCTGTGTGGTTTAGGAGATAATAAGTATGGATAGTGAGTTTAGATGTAACCATTGATGCGTAAGTGTGAATTTTGGGTAGACATAAGGAGTTAAGCCTTGATGTATTGAACTGCATGTTACTATTAAGTGGAATTGGAAGTACAAAGTACCAGAATACTTAGAAATTGTAGCAACGTAACCATTGAGAGTCTATTAAAGGATGGTAATAACTAGGAGAGTGTTACTAGTTTGATAGGGCGGATAGGTTATTTGAGATTTGATTTGGGACCCTGAGATGGTTAATCTTTAAGTCAACGATTTAAAATCCACAAGTTTGGATAAAAGACCAAGTGACGACTAAAACTTGTATAATTGAGGTTGTTGAGGTAGGCAAGTGATAAATAATTCATGTTATGGATGGAAGTGTTTGAAGATTTACAAAAAAACGTTGCGTTATTATTAGAAGAGTTTTCATTAGTGATATTACTAAGATGGTTAGAGTCAATGATGAATAAGACCTTGTGTTGTATCTTAAGATGAAATGGATAAATTTAGACGGTGTAATGAGTATTTGAAGACTTCAAGGATCAGATTTTAAAATTTTATTCAATGACATAGCGTGAATAGGAAGAAATGTAACAAATGATTTATGTTTTAATTGTTGTTCTTGGGAAGTCAAGCGTTAAGATTTGAAAAGAGTGTTTCAGTTACTAGATGGACGAGGAAGGTATGAGGGTCTTGGAGATATTTTATTGCTAAGTTATGAGGATGAGATTTAAAGATAATTATTCTTTAGGAGATGCTTATTGGGAATGTTTGAGAAGTAATTCTTTAGGTTGTTCGATTGTTGGGATTCTTTTAGTTGGTACCTCGGTGAAGGTTGAGAGTGAATAAGAAATCCAGCGAGTGAACCAAATTTTGGAAAACGTGCCATGAAAACTTGTTCGAGCTGCACATGGGTATGTAGCTAATGTCAATTAAGGATTCATGAAATGAACTATCCCACCTGTAAATCAAACACTATTATTAGAATGGTATGCCAATGAATTCAAAAGCACTACTTGAATGCATGTCATAGAGGTACGTTATTGTGTTCGTCAATCAAGAGAGTTAAATGTTTGTTTGGTAGGGAAGAATTGAGCTTGGAATGAAAAAGTTTGGTGGGAACTAGTAAGGCTTGATTTATTGAAATCACTATAATGAAGCAAGATAAAGTATGATGGCATATGAGCTAAGCAAATAAAGGACTCTATTGAATGACGGTAGAGGTGAAAAATGTTTTGAGATATATTTTAAATGTAGAATATTTCATAGGAAGTGTGAAAATTAGGAGGAATTAAGATTTTGCTTGAGTTGTTGAAAGAATTCTTAATGATCAGGATGACAAGCTTATTCGAAGGAAGAAAAGTTTAATAGTAAGAGGAAAGATAAAAGAAAATCAAGTTAGGTTGGATGATATTTTGGGATATGACGCGTTATGGTGTGTACCAATTGTGGCTGTCAAAGAAAAGAGCAATTTTTGGAAAAAGACATACAAGAGTAAGCTAAGTAATGATTTCAAAATAATGAAGATGTATCAAGGTTCGAGGTAGAAATCTAAGGTTGGTATAAATGGAAAAGTGATGGAGTGAATACAATGTGTTTGACCTATCATAATGAAAAGATAATCATCAAGCTGCAAATAAAGGACGCTGCGGTTAAAAGCTGAAAAAGTTGAAAAATTTCATAAAAGATGAAAAAGTTCTTAAAGGATGAATATTTCATAAAGGTCTTACACATAATTTATTAAGTATTAGTCAGTTAGGTGATAATAATTATGATATTATATTTAGTAAAAAAAAATGCAAGGCAATTAGTCAAAAGGATGGATATGTACACTTTACAGGTCATAGACAAAATAACATATATAAAATAAATTTGATTAGTCTACAGAAACAAGATATTAAGTGTCTAATGTCAGTAAATGAAGAGAAATTAATTTGGTCCAAAAGGTTAGGTCATGCAAACCTTAAATTAATCTCAAAATTGAATAACCTTCAACTAGTTAGAGATCTACCTAAGCCTAGCTACAAAATTGAAATTATCTGTGAAGCTTGTCAAAAGGGAAAACAAACAAATAAGAGGATACAAGTAAATCAGAAAAAGATGAAAAATCATCAAAGGTTGAAATAGACCAAGTCAGAAGCAGTCAAGATAAGCCAGAAGGGAGATCTAGATGGAAGTGCAAGTCATCCCATCCTGAAATTTTAATAATTTAAAATGCAAATGAGCCTTTGGATACCATATGATCACTAAAAGATACCACTTTGTTTGGCTTACTCTCATCAATTGAGCCTATCTCTATTGATGAACCATTGACAGATGATGGATGGATTCTTAAAATGGAAGAAGAGTTAAATGAATTTAAGAGGAATCATGTTTGGAATCTAGTAACTAGACAAAAGAACAACATTATTGGAACCAAATGGGTTTTCAGAAACAAACTAAATGAAAAAGGTGAAGTGGTTAGAAACAAGGTAAGACTTGTCGCACAAGGATACAGTTAGCAAGAGGGACTGATTACAGTGAGACGCTTTAGTGGCAAAGTTAGAAGCTATTCGTATCCTACTTTCTTTTGCTGCAAAAAATAACATTACATTATTTCAAATGGATGTTAAAAGTGTTTTCTAAATGGTTATATAAATGAAGAAGTCTATGTTAAACAACACCCGGGTTTTGAAAGTTTTAAATTTCCAATCATGTTTTTAAACTTAAGAAATCTTTGTATGTTCTAAAACGACATCCTAGGGCATGGTATGATAGACTTAGTAACTTCTTTCTTAAAAATAACTTTGAAAGAAGACAAATATATAATACACTTTTTAGAAAATCAACAGGATATGACATTCTTATTATTAAAATTTATGTTGATGACATTATTTTTGGATCTACTAATGGCACTCTTTGCCAATAACTTTTTAGATTGATGCAGCTTGAATTTCAAACGAGTATGAGAGAACTTCAGTTCTTCTTATGGATACAAATTCAGCAAAGTCAAAAAGGTATTTACACTCATCAAACTATATATACAAAAGAGCTTCTCAGGAAGTTTAAGATGAGTGATTGCAAACCTATGCTACACCAATGCACCCAACCTTTTCACTTGAAAAAGAAGAATCAGGCCAAAAAGTTGACAATAAAACATACAGAGGAATGACAGGATCCCTACTTTACCTTATTGCTTCTAGACCTAACATCATGTTTAGTGTATGTGCATGTGAAAGATTTCAAGCTGACCCTAGGAAATCAAATTTAACTAGTGTTAAGAGAATCCTTAAATATCTAAAAGGAACTACCAACATTACCTTGTTCTACAAGAAATTTTGTGAGTACAAACTATATATGTATTGTGATTTTGATTATGCTAGAGATAAACTTGAGAGAAAAAGCACAAGTGGAAACTGCCCATTTCTAGGCAACAACTTAATATCTTGGTCAAGTAAGAGACAAAGCACAATTGCCATATCAACAGCAGAAGCTGGGTACATTTTAGTAGCTAGTTATAGCTATCAACTACTTTGGATGAAACATTAACTAGAAGACTACAAAATCCTAGAAACCAACATTACCATTTATTATCACAACACCTCTTCCATTTGACTAACCAAAAACCCTATACTTCATTCTAGATCTAAACACAAAGAAATCAAACACCATTTCAATAGATACTTTGTTCCAAAAAAGGGGGGAAAACTAAAAAAAAAACGAGGCAAGTTTCACTTTCATGTCTTTTTGTTTGATGACAAAAGGGGGACTAAGATATTTGATAATGTGGGGAGAAAAAATACTTAGACTTAGGAGGAGCCTTAAGAAAGGGGGAGTCAAAGTATTTAAAAGAAAAGTTGTTAAAAAAAATACAGTGTTGTCATCATCAAAAAAGGGGAGATTGTTGGGACCAAGTTGATTTTATACTTTAAGTTTTGATGTTAACAAAAGTATTTTATGAGAATAATATATTTGACTTCAAAGAATATGAAAGAAGATTCAAGTTTTTAAAGACAATCTAAAATAAGATTTGATTCAGATTTATAATTGAAGAAATTCTTTAACCAAGTTGAAAAGAAGATATGGTCAAGATTTGAAGAAGATATGATCAACATTTTATCAACAATAAGATATGAACTGTATACAAGAAGATTTTATCAAGACTAATCACAAGAAGATATGAACTATTTACAAGAAGATTTGTACAAGATTTATCACAAGAAGATATGAATTATTTACTAGAAGATTTGATCAAGATTTATCACAAGAACATATGAATTATTACCAAAAGAGTTGATCAAAATTTATCTACAAGAAGATATGAATTTTTTACAAGATTTGATCAAGATGTATATACAAGAAGATATAAAATATTTACAAGAAGATTTGGTCAAGATTTATCACAAGAAGATATGAATTATTTACTAGAAAATTTGATCAAGAGTTATCTACAAGAAGATATGATCAAGAATTGTTTACAAGAAGAAACACTCAAAAGAAGATATATTTATTATTTGCAAAGATATGATTCAGATTTTTGACAAAAGACAAATACTGAATTGGACTTAGTCATATTTTTACTTGTGAATGTTCAAGAACTTGTCAAACACTAAGTTCCCACCCAGATCAAAGGATGCAATAGGAAGGAAGATTCATTTAAAGAATTTGCGAAAGCAATAAAATACGAATAGTATCAATCTGAAGAATTTACAAACTCAAATTTAACAAAATACGAATTGTATCAATCTGAAGAATTTACAAACTCGATCCAAACAAAATACAAACAATATAAATCTAAAGAACTTACAAACTCAATCTTAACAAAATATGGACAAGATCTATTTGAGGAACTTACAAACTCAATCTGAATAAATTACAAACATAAACAATGTAGAAGAACTGCTCATATTGGATTTAGAAATAAATAATTGGCTCAATAACATATTATCAAAAAGCATCTTGTTCAGAATTATTTTTAAATAAGATCATTGCTGACCAAGCTATAAAATAAAGATAAATTTTGAATTAAAATGGACTAATTTGAAGCCCTAATTTTATCTATAAATAGATATTTAAGGCTGAAGAAGAAAAATACTTGTTCAAATGAGAAATATTTTCTTAGTTAATTTCTTAGAGCGTGATAGTCATTGTTATAATCAGCTTGTTAGAGGCAACTACTCGAGTTCCAAACCTTTGTATTCAAACACAAAAGTGGTGTTAGTGCACCATCAACCATCTGGGGTTGTCATATTATGTGGAGAAGACTTGGCTGGTAGAGTCATGGTGTGTGTGTTACTTATTCCTATACTCCTTAGTGTTGTTATTGCTTTTACTTCAAGTAAATTGTAACACCCCGGCCATTCCGCGTTACCGGCGATGCTACCTCACGGTCTTCTCGCTCCCCCCTTTCCCACCGTGAAATCTAGCGAGTTTTTGCCTTCCGTGGGATTCGAGTCCGGTACCTAGGGGATAAGTACCGCCTCCACACAGTCCCACTACCAATTGAGCTGCTGGCTCAATTATGCGTGGACTGAGGTGTGTGAAAAAAGTTTCCAACTGATGAAGGAGAAGTTAACTACGTCCCCAGTGTTAGTGTTGCCACAACTAGAAGAGCCTTATGAAGTTTATTGTGATGCTTCCTACCAGGGTTTGGGTTGAGTTCAGCCTATCACCCTCAAACCGATGTACAAACAGAAATGACTATTCAGACCTTGGAGGATTTACTGGAGCGTGTGTGTTGGATGAGCGAGGAAGTTAGGATAGTATGTTGCCTCTCGTTGAGTTCACCTATAACAATAGCTATCATGCGAGGATTGGAATGGCACCATACGAGGCTCTATATGGGCGTAAGTGCCAAACTCTAATTGTTATTTATAAAGAACGTGGCTCCCTCAACAAAGAAATAGACAACAACGAACATTACACTACATACAAGCAACAAGCGATAATCACCTTTGTACAATTGTTATCATCATGTTAGTGCTAAGAGAATTTTTCTAAAGCAAATATTGTAAACACTCTCTGCAAGGGCTTATTCAGATAAACCCCAAAACCTCTTTATTGTAACCTAGCCTAGTAGCAATTGCCTTCCTCAACAGCTTGATTGTACTAAGTTAAGGTTGAGAAGATTGAACACAGTTAGTGTTGGAACCAAGTTGGTTTTACATTTAGAGTTTTGATCTTAACAAAAGTATTTTATGAGAACAATATATTTGACTTCAAAGAGTATGAAAGAAGATTCATGTTTCTGAAGAAAATCTAAAATAAGATTTGATTCAATTTTATAATTGAAGAAAATCTTAAATAAGATTTGATTCAAAATTATAATTGATGAAAATCTAAAATAAGATTTGATTCAAATTTATAATTGATGAAAATCTAAAATAAGATTTGATTCGTATTTATAATTGAAGAAAATCTTTGACCAAGTTGAAAAGAAGATATGGTCAAGATTTGAAGAATATTTGAAGAAGATTTGATTAACATTTAATTGAAGATTTGAATAATATTTGATCAACATTTAATGAAGATTTGAAGAATATTTGATCTACATTTAATGAAGATTTGAAAAATATTTGATCAACATTTTAATGAAGATTTGAAGAATATTTGATCAATATTTAATGAAGATTTGAAGAATATTTGATATGAAGAATTTACAAAGTCAATCTACACAAAATTTGAACAGAATCATTCTGAAGAATTTACAAAGTCAATCTACACAAAATAGGAACAGAATCAATTTGAAGAATTTACAAACTCAATCTAAACAAGATACAATTCCGAATTAAATAAGGACTGAATTGAAGCCCAAATTTTCACTATAAATAGACACTCAAGGCTGAAGGAGAAAAGCAGAAAAAAAAAAGCAGAAAAGAGTAGAAGAACTCAAGCTCAAGATCCCAAAATCATCTTAGAGTTCAAAGAGAGAAACACTTTTTCGAATGAGAAATATTTTCTGAGTGTTCTTTTCTTAAAGTGTGAGATTTATTGTTATTATCAGCTTTGTTAGAAGCAAATACTCAAGTTTCAATCTCTTGTATCCAATCCGATAGTGGTTTAGTTCCTTCTTCAATCTGAGGTTGTCAGGTTGTTAGGAGAAGACTTGGCTTGTAGGGTCAAGGTGGTTAGTTCCTCAAAAGTCTGGGGTTGTCAGGCTGTTTGGGAAGACTAGCTTGGAGGGTCAGGTACTTTGTAATTCAAGGTTTTTGAATTAGTGGATTAAAGCCTTCTGAATGAGGGGACTGGATGTAGCCAAGTTAATGGTGAACCAATATAATTCTACGTGTCAAATTATTTATGCTTTCATTGCTTGCTGCCTCTAAATTCGATTGCTTCTACTCCAAGTAAGTAACCAAATTCAAACTAATTTTTAATTATTTATAAATTATCAAAAAGGTATCAACTTTGTGCAAACACAATTCAACCCCCCTTCTCGTGTTCGCACCTTCAGTTAGTGTGACTAGTAGGTGTTCAAGTGTAAGTCTAATTTAGTGACACTTTAGTGGATTAAATCCTTCAAGTTGAAGGTACTAGATGTAGCTATTCTATTGCTGGTGAACCACGATAAATTGTTGTATCTCTCTGCTCTGTTTTCACACTCGTGTTTTTATCTTCTTTACTTTGACTATAGTCGCGCAAAAAGTTTTTTAAGAACCCAATGCAAACCCCCCCCCCCTTCTTATAACGTATCCCCATAGTTGAGGCCAAAGAATTGTGTGTATTCTTTTGCAACAAGGCGAGCTTTTAAGCTATCAATATTTCCATCATGCCCAACATTAACCATATAGACCCATCGACAACCCATTGTGGTTTTTCCATTTGGTAAGGGTACTAACTCTCAAGTGTCATTGGAGTGCAAAGAAACCATGTCATTAACCATTGCATGTCACCAGCCAGGATCGAACATAGCTTGACATATAGTTTTGGGAATAAATACAAAATCCAAGGAAAACACAAAATCATAATAGAGTGTAGATAAGTGAAGATAATTCGAATGACAAGCATAAATAAGATTAGAATTTAAAGATGATATGTTACCTTTTCGAATGGAAATGGGCAGCTCTAGTGTAGGATGCAGAGCAACAGAGTCTGATAAAGCAGGATATGAATCCAGAAGAGTAGGTAGTGGATGTGGCCTCCGTTGATAGGTACGCAAGATGGGGATACGGAAAGCAACCGGGCGGGGGCAATAAAAGCATCAATTGTTAGGTGTAATGAGAATTATTCTACATATATTATAATTAAAGATAAAATTAGTGAAATTTTTCCTTGTCTTTTATATTCGTTTCCCTTCAATTTATACAAGAATGATGGGCCAATCATTGTCTCCTAAATTCTAGGGAATATAGTGTCATTGTACCGACACAACTAGAGCCAGCTAAATGCTTAATGACTATATAAAAATGACAGCTAAAAACAAAAAAGGCAAATTACAAATATTTTCTAAGGACAATTGGGCCTAAGTAGCTCCATTTGGTTCATGACACAATCCTTCAAATAACTGGATTTGGTAGTATCTTGTTTGTTGCGGCTCAGATATGTATCACATGCTTAGTGGAAGAAGTTGAATTCGTTGAAGTGACTTTTTATTTATTATTGAGTTAAAAACTTTTTATGGAACATTCCTCATCACTTTGAAAGAAATCTAGGTCTTAAGTTCTTTGTTTTCAATCTACATAGTCAATATATTCCTAATTTTTGGGGATTTTGTGTAGAAATTTTGGACCCCGCCTTTTTTTAGCCTTTCTAATCACCAAATCTCTTTTTAAGTGATGGTGGATCAAAACATTTTTCTATGTCTCAGTTATCTATGCTGATACTTTCCATAATTTCTTTGGTCAAAGTGGAGCAAAGGAAGACAAAGTGGAGCAATTTAGGCTTATCTCTGGTCAATTTTAGATTTGAGTTGGTTTCCAAAGTCTTATCTGCTAGACTTTCCAAAAACCAGTGAATTCACATCTATGTTTTGTTTGGTAATGACATTATAATTTTATGTAAAGGGATCATGAAGTCAGTTCAAGAAATTCAATCCATCTTTATGCCTATCAAAATTTATCTTGCTAGATAATAAATTATGAGAAATTAAAATCTAATTTGCTGGTGCTATTCCCAAGGAGAATATTTTTATTAATCAAAGTGATTCTAATGGTCAATTTTACAACTGTACTCGAGGAAATTTGAATTTGGTACCTTGAGGTAACAAGGCTAGCTCTTACCATTGAGCTAGCACTTCAATTTTAATTACTTGTGAATTCATATTTTAAAAGGAAACTTAAAGTTTATTCTTATGCAACCTATTGCTAACAAAATTATCCAAGCATACCTTTTGGCAAGACCATTTGCTTTATATGATTGGAAGAGTTCAACCTATACAATTAGTTATTATCGGCATGCTCATTTATAGCTTTAAAATCTAGGTGTGCCTCACAAACTTCCCATAAATTTTATAAATTATGACCAACTAGTTAGAATTGAGATTTGGCATAATCCATCAACTTTTTGAAGAATTGAATTTAATTACCCACTATTTTTCAATAAGATTGAAAAAAATACCCACTATAGTCATCACGACCTAGAGTTGAAGAGTTATTTAAATTAAAGACAATATTATTTACTTAATCAAAGAAACATATCCTAGCGAGCATGGCATTATTTGTTGCTTTAATTAATAATTATTTCTTCTTCGCTTAATTTTTTTTATAAAACCTATATAATATGACCCTCAATTTTAAATTTCAAATAATTTAAAATGTACTAAACATGTTGCTAATTTAAATTTAAATATATTTATTATCTATATTTAATCGAAGAGTTTTGTATACTGTGCCACCGTGAAGTATATATGATCTA
>JBBPBP010009780.1:14118852-14176729 GCA_037974735.1 Cicer chorassanicum
TATATATATATATATGTATATATGTATAAATTATAAAAATAAAATTGAATTCATATTATATTGTTTTATTTATAAATATAATAATATTTAAACTTTATTACTTACATATATACAAATAATTGTTTTTCTACCCGGTACAATGGACGATCTCAACTATACTAGTATCACTTAAATTTTTTTACTTTTATTATTTTCGATTATAGAAAATTGTTATAGTGCAACCTAATTTAATTTTGCTAAAAAAAATTAAATATTATCTTTCAATCGCATTCTTTCCTCACTCTTTAATTTGTGTAAATTTCATGAGGAGACCTCAATTATTTATTTATATGAATTCAACTGGTGTAATTGTGTCTGAAGTTAGAGTCTTATGTTTGAGTCTAAAGACTCCCTTTGAAGAATGGCTCTGAAATTGAGTCTGAAAATTGAATTTGAAGCATGCCTCTAAAGTCCTTGGATGTCTCTAATGTGCACAAACTCAGTATGCCTTTGAAGAATTCATATCAAGGTATAACTAACTTTGAAGAGATTGTTCAAAATCATAAATTCAAAGCTCACAATACGCTAATCAAAATGTTACAATCAAATTTGGGTACCTAAAAACAAAATTATCTATGTTGCAGTTGTTATCAGCAGTGAAGTTGAAACACCAGTCATGGTACCTGGACAATGGATGCTAGCGACATAGAGAAAAGTCTATATTACAAGACCTAACTTTGATCTAAGGAGGCACATTAACTTTTGGAGGAAAGTAGAAAAGCCATATCATTGCACACGATACAATTGGTAATGATGCATCTCCTTCCATTAAAAATGTTTTTTTTTTGCTTAAGGTCTTAAACATAATTTATTAAGTATTTGTCAATTAATTGATAATAACTATGATATTGTATTTAATCAAAAATCAAGCAAATCAATTAGTCAAAAAGATGGATCTAAACTCTTTACCGGACAGAGGCAAAATAACCTATATAAGATAAATATGTTTAGCTTAGAGAAACAAGATGTTAGGTGTCACATGTCAGTAAATGAAGACAAATTAATTTGGCACGAAAGGTTAGGTCATGCAAACCTAAGATTAATCTCAAAATTAAATAAACTTTAACTTGTTAGAAGTCTACCTAAGCTTAGCTACCAAATTGAAATTATGTGTGAATCTTGTCAAACCCATTGAGCTCATGCATTTAATCTCTTTGGGCCAGTGAAAACAACCTCAGTAAATGGAAAGAATTATGGCTTTGTAATAGTAAGTGATTACACTTAGTGAACTTGGGTAAAACTCTTAAGAAATAAAGATGACTGCCACAAAATGTTTATTGCATTTTTCAAACACGTAAAGAATGAAAAATGTATTAGGATTATAACAATTAGAAGTGTTCATGGAGGTGAATTTGAAAACAAGTTCTTTGAATGTTTTTGTGATGAGAGTGGAATCTCACACAAATTCTCCTCTCTTAGAACACCACAACAAAATTGAGTTGTAGAAAGAAAAATAGTTCCCTTCAAGAAATTGATAAAACCATGTTAAACGAGGTGAAGGATACAAAATATTTCTGGGCAGAGGCAATTAACACTGCATTCTATATTCAGAATAGAATTTTAATTAGGCCAATATTGAACAAAACACCATATGAATTATGGAAGGGTAAAAGTCCTAATATCTTTTACTTTAAGCAATTAGGTTGTATTTGTTATATGTTAAACCCTAAAGACAACCTTAACAAGTTTGATCCCCCGTCACAAAAGTGTACCTTCCTTGGATACTCTAAAAGAACAAAGCTTATAACGTGTTCAATAGGGAAACTCAAATTATGGAGGAGTCAATACATGTTAAATTTGATGACAAACATCTTGATCTTAAAAAGTCAAAGCAAGTTAAGGATGTTGTATATTTACTAGAACCAAAGGAAGTAGATGCAGAAAAGTCAGAAGAACCCAAACAATCAGAGGATGCAAGTAAATCAGAGGAAGATGACAAAACATCGGAAGATGAATTTAACCAAGTTAAAAGTTGTCAAAATAATCCAGAAGTCAGAATTGGATGGAAGTACAAGTCATCCCATCTTGAAACTCTGATTATTGGAAATTACAATGATCCTCTGATGACTAGCTCATCACTGAAGGAGAAAACCTTGTTTGGTCTATTATCATCAATTGAACCTACCTCTATCAATGAAACACTAGAAGATGATGGATGGATCCTTGCAATGCAAGAAGAGTTGAATGAATTTAAAAGCAATGATGTTTGGGATCTAGTACCCAAACCAAAGAAAAACATCATTGGAACCAAGTGGGTTTTTAGAAATAAGTTACATGAAAAGGGAGAAGTTGTAAGGAACAAGGCCAGACTAGTTACACAAGGTTACAATCAACAAGAAGGTATCAATTACAGTGAGACATTTGCTCCAGTGGCAAGGTTAGAGGTAAATAGTATCCTATTCTCCATTGTTGCTTATAATAACATTACATTATATCAAATGGATATTAAAATTGCCTTCATAATGGGGATATTGTGACACCGTAAACCCAAATAGAAACAAAAAGTAAAATGCACTAGTTTTGAAAGAGATTCGCAACGGTCCCAAAGTAGAGTATAAGAACAATTCCTTTTAAAATATAAGACTCAAGACGTCACACTCACACTTACACAAGACCTTTGCATAAAATTTCTTAATTCAAAATCTTTAAACATCGAATATAGCTGAGGTTTATTAAACAAACATTTATGACAGAATAACATTTCAAAACTTAGAGACAATTAATTTTTATCTTCGAATAAAAGATCGCTAGAGTTTACAAAACAAAAATTAGTTCATAACTCGATAAAACACAACAAATTACTCCGTCCCAGTATCACCTATCAGAGCATGGATCACCAACTGATAACCTGAAATAACTGCGCTCTCGCAAGCGCCCAACACAAGCAACGAGGGGTGAGTTTCGAAAACATGTAATAGTATAAAATAATTGAGAAGAGCACGCAAAACATTAATTAAACACCGTATCATATCAAATCACAATTAACAATAATAATCAAGGTAAAACATTGATATAATCCACAACGTCAAGTAAGTCAACACACAAATCAAGTAATGTTATGCATGCCCTTATACTCTACACTCCTCCTCTTTCTTTGGTGCCATTCTAACTCTGAAGTACTTGGTTATGAGACTTGATACTATGCCACCACGCAAGTGGACGGACAATTCAAATTATCCCTATCCTTATAGATCCCCTAAACTCAACCCGAGACACATATACGCGATAGTCGAGGTAGACGTGTGTTGCATGGTAGCTCCTGACATTTGGAGGGCTACCTCCAAGTCACCTAGGAATTCCCCACCCGAAAACAATCTTGGCTTAAGGCTCAACAGGTTTAAGGCTCAATAGTAGACCGCCACGATCAGGCTCATTTAGTTGACCTTCCCCCACATCACTAGGTTTGTTAGACCCTACCTATATGAATACAAGATAATCCCTACTTCAAACAAATAACATTAAGATTCTCCCGTCGTTGACCTAGGCGACTCACTCCATTAAGAGAACCATAATTGGTACAGGTCGAATTCATCACTATTCAACTAAACACAATATGCATTTCATGATATTCATTAAGGTGGTAATATCATAAGTCAACAAGTATAGATCATCAATGCATATTTCGATAGTCATATATTACATTCAAAATTTATCATCATAATACACAAGCTCCAACAATACAGGACTTTTACTCACAAATAATAATACTAGATCATTCACACACACCACGTCAATTGCAATGCAAATAATCACAATCCATCACATTTTATATCATATAACAATATAAAGGGTGGATATAAACAAAACACAGAATACATCAAATACACAATTCTACAATAATTCAATTACCACACGATCTTCAAAATCAAATTAAATAACACCCTATAAAATTTTCTAACTCGTATTTTAACCTCACTAAATTCAAGTTTTTCTCATTAGTCAATTATTACTCAAAAGGCTTCAGCAGTATGTAGCGATCCTCGAATGAATTGTGGAAAATACGGTTTTCCCGTTCATCTCACTTAAATTACACTCATGAATTCGAACTCACTATCACCCCATACCTTAGTTTGACGCTTTCGTACGATATAAGATTCAGAACAATTTTCAGCAACCATGACATGTCGCCAACGTGCAACGAACAAGTCCAAAAGCATCGACGAATTTGCAGAGTCAATGAAACATGGCTGATAATTTATGCGAAGCATAAAAATCAGTGTTACATAATTAATAAAAATGTTAGGAGAAGAAACATATTCAAAACGAAGTGAAACAAGTTATTAGGAAGGGCTTCACCGACGCGCTGGAGCGTCGACTGGGTCCGACGTCAACTTCACTGAAACATGCAAATGAGTAGTGCTTCTTGAAGGTTTCGATGAAATGAATCCAAAAACGATATCGATCTTTCAAGACAATGAATGCGCTAGCCAGAATTCAAGAAAACAGGAGCGGCAATGATGGAAACCCGTTTTTTAAAGTGTAACGGTTGGCAATTTCAAGCATAGGTAATGGAAGATGGTGTTTCGTGGAGTCCAAATATGGTATTGGATTTCAATCCAAAGGCGGTGGTTGATTTTTGACGAAAAGAAATAAAGTGCTTTGAGTCCCAATTCAGGTTGCAAATGAAAGAGGGAGATGTGAGGAACATGAACATGATGATGGCGTCGTGTGGCACTCGCTATGGTGGTAAAAAATAGCTTGAGACGGCGACGGTACTGGCGGAACAAAGTTCATGGTCATAGTTGTATTTTATGCATCATATAGCCATGGAGTCAAGTTTGATGAAGATGGTTATCCAACCATGGAGGCAAAGAATCACAAAAAAGAATGGGTGGTGAGGGTTCTGGCGGCGTAATATCATTAGGGAGAAGGAGTTTGCATTGCAGACTTTTTTTTTAGTTGTGGAATGGGGGTGCAACTAGAAATAATGTAGGTGCATTAGTAACAAATCTGAAAGGCCTAAACCAAAGTCGGCCAAAGCCCATGTTGAAACAGTAAAAGAGGGGTGTAGTAAACGGGTCGCAAGGGCAAATAAGAAAGTCCATTGCAATGTAATAAGGGCCCAAAAGGTATGCAGAAGTAGAAAATAAGGTGTAAATAACAATCTGACTGAAAATCCATAATTTTGTACTTCTAAAAGTCCTTGATAAACAAATAATTTATTTTATTGGTCCACACTAGAAACTTTTTCTCCAAAATACTCATTTTAATATAATATTATTTTTTTTAACATAGATAAATCTATTTTTAACCAAAACTCACATATTCAAAATAATAACTATAATTATTACTATAACATTTTTTTTAAAAATAATCCCATGAAAATACTCTCATCCTTATAGAATAGTCAAAATGATAAAATAAATAAATATAACATCAACAATTTATATTAATTACTAAATCAAAATAAATATGTATAAAATAATCATATCAATATCAATTTTACTAATATCTCAAGTTAATTATTTGTAAAATAAATTATTAAAATAAGATATATTTAGAAGTGATTAAGTATAGTTATGTGCACACTTAACATTAGTCAAACATACAAGATTCCAATACGTGATTTTGTTTCAGTGGTTGAACATTTAGGTCATTTTCGTCCTGCCTAGGCTTATTCTAATCCAATTAGGGTTTTTTAACAAATCCTGTGCATTCAATAAGTGATTTTGTGTCATTGGTTGAACATTTAGGTCATTTTTGTCCTCCTTTGGCTTATTCTAATCCAATTAGGGTTTTTAACCAATCTTGTGCACCCAATAAGTGATTTTGTGTCGTTGGGTGATCTTTTGGGTCCATTTCGTCCTGCCTAGGCTTATTCTAATCCAATTAGGATTTTAACCAATCTTGTGCGTCCAATAAGTAATTTTGTGTCATTGGTTGAACATTTAGGTCATTTTCGTCCTCCCTAGGCTTATTCTAAGCCAATTAGGGTTTTTAACCAATCTTGTGCATACAATAAGTGATTTTGTGTCATTGGTTGAACATTTAGGTCATTTTCCTCCTTCCTAGACATGTTCTAATCCTATTAGGATTTTGAACCAATCTTGTGCATCCAATAAGTGATTTTGTGTCATTTATTGAACATTTATGTTTTTTTCGTCCTCCCTAGGCTTATTCTAATCCAATTAGGGTTTTTAACCAATCTTGTGCATCCAATAAGTGATTTTGTGTCAATGGTTGAACATTTAGGTCATTTTCGTCCTCCCTAGGCTTATTCTAATCCAATTAGGGTTTTTAACAAATCTTGTGCATTATATAAGTGATTTTGTGTCATTTGTTGGACATTTAGGTCATTTTCGTCCTCCTTTGGCTTATTCTAATCCAGTTAGGGTTTTTAACCAATCTTGTGCACCCAATAAGTGATTTGGTGTCATTCGCTGAAATTCTGGGTCCATTTCGTCCTCCCTATGCTTATTCTAATCCAAAAAGGGTTTTTAAATAATCTTGTGCATCAAATAAGTGATTTTGTGTGATTGGTTGAACATTTAGGTCATTTTCGTCCTCCCTAGGCTTATTCTAATCCAATTAGGGTTTTTAACCAATCTTGTGCATACAATAAGTGATTTTGTGTCATTGGTTGAACATTTAGGTCATTTTCGTCCTCCATAGGCTTATTCTAATCCAACTAGGGTTTTTAACCAATCTTGAGCATCCAATAAGTGAACTTGTGTCATTGGTTGAACATTTTGGTCATATTCGTCCTCCGTTGGCTTATTCTGATCCAATTAGAGTTTTTAAAGAATCTTGTGGATCCAATAAGTGATTTTGTGTCATTGGTTGAACATTTATGTCGTTTTCATCCTCCCTAGGCTTATTCTAATCCAATAAGGGTTTTTAATCTATCTTGTGCATCCAATAAATGATTTTGTGTTGTTGGTTGAACATTTAGGTAATTTTCGTCCTCCTTTGGCTTATTCTAATCCAATTAGGCTTTTTAACCAATCTTGTGCATCCAATAAGTGATTTTGTGTCATTGGTTGAATATTTAGGTCATTTTCGTCCTCCATAGGCTTGTTCTGATCCAATTTTTGTTTTTAACCAATCTTCTAGATCCAATAAGTGATTTTGTATCATTGGTTGAACATTCATGTCATTTTTCGTCCTCCTTAGGCTTATTCTAATCCTATTAGGGTTTTTAACCAATCTTGTGTACCGAATGAGTGATTTTGTGTCATTGGTTGAAATTTTGGGTCATTTTCGTCCTCCATAGGCTTATTCTAATCCAATTAGGGTTTTTAACCAATCTTGTGCATCTAATAAGTCATTTTGTGTCATTGATTGAACAATTTGGTTTTTTTCGTCCTCCCTAGGCTTATTCTAATCCAATTCGGGTTTTTAACCAATCTTGTGCATCCAATAAGTGATTTTGTGTGATTGGTTGAACATTTAGGTCATTTTCGTCCTCCCTAGGCTTTTTCTAATCCAATTAGGGTTTTTAACCAATCTTCTGCATCCAATAAGTGATTTTGTGTCATTGATTGAACATTTAGGTCATTTTCGTCCTCCATATGCTTATTCTAATCCAATTAGGGTTTTTAACCAATCTTGTGCATCCAATAAGTGATTTTGTGTGATTGGTTGAACTTTTAGGTCTTTTTCGTCCTCCCTAGGCTTATTCTAATCCAATTAGGGTTTTTAACCAATCTTGTCCATACAGTAAGTGATTTTGTGTCATTGGTTGAACATTTAGGTCATTTTCGTCCTCCCTAGGCTCATTCTAATCCAATTAGGACTTTTATCCAATCTTGGGCATAAAATAAGTGATGTTGTGTCATTGGTTGAACATTTAGGTCATTTTCGTCCTCCATAAGCTTATTCTAATCCAATTAGGGTTTTTAACCAATCTTGAGCATCCAATAAGTGAATTTGTGTCATTGGTTGAACATTTTGGTCATATTCGTCATCCCTGAGCTTATTCTAATCAAATTACAGTTTTAAACGAATCTTGTGGATCCAATAAGTGATTTTGTGTCATTGGTTTAACATTTATGTCATTTTCTTCCTCCCTAGGCTTATTCTAACCCAATTAGGGTTTTTAAACTATCTTGTGCAACCAATAAGTGATTTTGTGTCGTTGGTTGAACATTTAGGTAATTTTCGTCCTCCTTTGGCTTATTTTAATCCAATTTGGCTTTTTAACCAATCTTGCGCACCCAATGAGTGATTTTGTGTCATTGGTTGAAATTGTGGGTCATTTTCTTCCTCCCTAGGCTTATTCTAATCCAACTAGGGTTTTTAACCAATCTTGTGCATCCAATAAGTCATTTTGTGTCATTGGTTGAACATTTAGGTCATTTTCGTCCTCCCTAGGCTTATTCTAATCCAATTAGGGTTTTTAACCAATCTTGTGCATCCAATAAGTGATTTTGTGTGATTTGTTGAACATTTAGGTCATTTTCGTCCTCCCTAGGCTTATTCTAATCCAATTAGGGTTTTTAACCAATCTTGTGCATACAATAAGTGATTTTGTGTCATTGGTTGAACATTTAGGTCATTTTCGTCCTCCATAGGCTTATTCTAATCCAACTAGGGTTTTTAACCAATCTTGAGCATCCAATAAGTGAACTTATGTCATTGGTTGAACATTTTGGTCATATTCGTCCTCCCTTGGCTTATTCTGATCCAATTAGAGTTTTTAACGAATCTTGTGGATCCAATAAGTGATTTTGTGTCATTGGTTGAACATTTATATCATTTTCATCCTCCCTAGGCTTATTCTAATCCAATAAGGGTTTTTAATCTATCTTGTGCATCCAATAAGTGATTTTGTGTCGTTGGTTGAACATTTAGGTAATTTTCGTCCTCTTTTGGCTTATTCTAATCCAATAAGGCTTTTTAACCAATCTTGTGCATCCAATAAGAGATTTTGTGTCATTGGTTGAATATTTAGGTCATTTTCGTCCTCCCTAGGCTTGTTTTGATCCAATTTTTGTTTTTAACCAATCTTCTAGATCCAATAAGTGATTTTGTGTCATTGGTTGAACATTCATGTCATTTTTCATCCTCCCTAGGCTTATTCTAATGCTATTAGGGATTTTAACCAATCTTGTGTACCGAATGAGTGATTTTGTGTCATTGGTTGATATTTTGGGTCATTTTCGTCCTCCCTAGGCTTATGCTAATCCAATTAGGGTTTTTAACCAATCTTGTGCATCCAATAAGTCATTTTGTGTCATTGATTGAACATTTTGGTTTTTTTCGTTCTCCCTAGGCTTATTGTAATCCAATTAGGGTTTTTAACCAATCTTGTGCATCCAATAAGTGATTTTGTGTGATTGGTTGAACATTTAGGTCATTTTCGTCCTCCCTAGGCTTTTTCTAATCCAATTAGGGTTTTTAACCAATCTTGTGCATCCAATAAGTGATTTTGTGTCATTGATTGAACATTTAGGTCATTTTCGTCCTCCCTAGGCTTATTCTAATCCAATTAGGGTTTTTAACCAATCTTGTGCATCCAATAAGTGATTTTGTGTGATTGGTTGAACATTTAGGTCTTTTTCGTCCTCCCTAGCCTTATTTTAAATCAATTAGGGTTTTTAACCAATCTTGTCCATACAATAAGTGATTTTGTGTCATTGGTTGAACATTTAGGTCATTTTCGTCCTCCCTAGGCTTATTCTAATCCAATTAGGGTTTTTATCCAATCTTGTGCATACAATAAGTGATTTTGTGTCATTGGTTGAACATTTAGGTCATTTTCGTCCTCCATAGGCTTATTCTAATCCAATTAGGGTTTTTAACCAATCTTGTGCATACAATAAGTAATTTTGTGTCATTGGTTGAACATTTAAGTCATTTTCGTCCTCCATAGGCTTATTCTAATCCAACTAGGGTTTTTAACCAATCTTGAGCATCCAATAAGTGAACTTGTGTCATTGGTTGAACATTTTGGTCATATTCGTCCTCCCTTGGCTTATTCTGATCCAATTAGAGTTTTTAACGAATCTTGTGGATCCAATAAGTGATTTTGTGTCATTGGTTGAACATTTATGTCATTTTCATCCTCCCTAGGCTTATTCTAATCCAATAAGGGTTTTTAATCTATTTTGTGCATCCAATAAGTGATTTTGTGTCGTTGGTTGAACATTTAGGTAATTTTCGTCCTCCTTTGGCTTATTCTAATCCAATTAGGCTTTTTAACCAATCTTGTGCATCCAATAAGTGATTTTGAGTCATGAGTTGAATATTTAGGTCATTTTCGTCCTCCCTAGGCTTGTTCTGATCCAATTTTTGTTTTTAACCAATCTTCTAGATCCAATAAGTGATTTTGTGTCATTGGTTGAACATTCATGTCATTTTTCGTCCTCCCTAGGCTTATTCTAATCCTATTAGGGTTTTTAACCAATCTTGTCTACCGAATGAGTGATTTTGTGTCATTGGTTGATATTTTGGGTCATTTTCGTCCTCCCTAGGCTTATTCTAATCCAATTAGGGTTTTTAACCAATCTTGTGCATCCAATAAGTCATTTTGTGTCATCGATTGAACATTTTGGTTTTTTTCGTCCTCCCTAGGCTTATTCTAATCCAATTAGGGTTTTTAACCAATCTTGTGCATCCAATAAGTGATTTTGTGTGATTGGTTGAACATTTAGGTCATTTTCGTCCTCCTTAGGGTTTTTCTAATCCAATTAGGGTTTTTAACAAATCTTGTGCATCCAATAAGTGATTTTGTGTCATTGATTGAACATTTACGTCATTTTCGTCCTCCCTAGGCTTATTCTATTCCAATTAGGGTTTTTAACCAATCTTGTGCATACAATAAGTAATTTTGTGTTATTGGTTGAACATTTAAGTAATTTTCGTCCTCCATAGGCTTATTCTAATCCAACTAGGGTTTTTAACCAATCTTGAGCATCCAATAAGTGAACTTGTGTCATTGGTTGAACATTTTGGTCAAATTCGTCCTCCCTTGGCTTATTCTGATCCACTTAGAGTTTTTAACGAATCTTGTGGATCCAAAAAGTGATTTTGTGTCGTTGGTTGAACATTTATGTCATTTTCATCCTCCCTAGGCTTATTCTAATCCAATAAGGGTTTTTAATCTATTTTGTGCATCCAATAAGTGATTTTGTGTCGTTGGTTGAACATTTAGGTAATTTTCGTCCTCTTTTGGCTTATTCTAATCCAACTAGGGTTTTTAACCAAACTTGAGCATCCAATAAGTGAACTTGTGTCATTGGTTGAACATTTTGGTCATATTCGTCCTCCCTTGGCTTATTCTGATCCAATTAGAGTTTTTAACGAATCTTGTGGATCCAATAAGTGATATTGTGTCATTGGTTGAATATTTATGTCATTTTCATCCTCCCTAGGCTTATTCTAATCCAATAAGGGTTTTTAATCTATTTTGTGCATCCAATAAGTGATTTTGTGTCGTTGGTTGAACATTTAGGTAATTTTCGTCCTCCTTTGGCTTATTCTAATCCAATTAAGCTTTTTAACCAATCTTGTGCATCCAATAAGTGATTTTGAGTCATGGGTTGAATATTTAGGTCATTTTCGTCCTCCCTAGGCTTGTTCTGATCCAATTTTTGTTTTTAACCAATCTTCTAGATCCAATAAGTGATTTTGTGTCATTGGTTGAACATTCATGTCATTTTTTGTCCTCCCTAGGCTTATTCTAATCCTATTAGGGTTTTTAACCAATCTTGTCTACCGAATGAGTGATTTTGTGTCATTGGTTGATATTTTGGGTCATTTTCGTCCTCCCTAGGCTTATTCTAATCCAATTAGGGTTTTTAACCAATCTTGTGCATCCAATAAGTCATTTTGTGTCATTGATTGAACATTTTGGTTTTTTCGTCCTCCCTAGGCTTATTCTAATCCAATTAGGGTTTTTAACCAATCTTGTGCATCCAATAAGTGATTTTGTGTGATTGGTTGAACATTTAGGTCTTTTTCGTCCTCCCTAGGCTTATTCTAATCCAATTAGGGTTTTTAACCAATCTTGTCCATACAATAAGTGATTTTGTGTCATTGGTTGAACATTTATGTCATTTTCGTCCTCCCTAGGCTTATTCTAATCCAATTAGGGTTTTTATCCAATCTTGTGCATACAATAAGTGATTTTGTGTCATTGGTTGAACATTTAGGTAATTTTCGTCCTCCATAGGCTTATTCTAATCCAATTAGGGTTTTTAACCAATCTTGTGCATACAATAAGTAATTTTGTGTCATTGGTTGAACATTTAAGTCATTTTCGTCCTCCATAGGCTTATTCTAATCCAACTAGGGTTTTTAACCAATCTTGAGCATCCAATAAGTGAACTTGTGTCATTGGTTGAACATTTTGGTCATATTCGTCCTCCCTTGGCTTATTCTGATCCATTTAGAGTTTTTAACGAATCTTGTGGATCCAATAAGTGATTTTGTGTCATTGGTTGAACATTTATGTCATTTTCATCCTCGCTAGGCTTATTCTAATCCAATAAGGGTTTTTAATCTATTTTGTGCATCCAATAAGTGATTTTGTGTCGTTGGTTGAACATTTAGGTAATTTTCGTCCTCCTTTGGCTTATTCTAATCCAATTAGGCTTTTTAACCAATCTTGTGCATCCAATAAGTGATTTAGAGTCATGAGTTGAATATTTAGGTCATTTTCGTCCTCCCTAGGCTTGTTCTGATCCAATTTTTGTTTTTAACCAATCTTCTAGATCCAATAAGTGATTGTGTGTCATTGGTTGAACATTCATGTCATTTTTCGTCCTCCCTAGGCTTATTCTAATCCTATTAGGGTTTTTAACCAATCTTGTCTACCAAATGAGTGATGTTGTGTCATTGGTTGATATTTTGGGTCATTTTCGTCTTCCCTAGGCTTATTCTAATCCAATTAGGGTTTTTAACCAATCTTGTGTATCCAATAAGTCATTTTGTGTCATCGATTGAACATTTTGGTTTTTTTCGTCCTCCCTAGGCTTATTCTAATCCAATTAGGGTTTGTAACCAATCTTGTGCATCCAATAAGTAATTTTGTGTGATTGGTTGAACATTTAGGTCATTTTCGTCCTCCCTAGGGTTTTTCTAATCCAATTAGGGTTTTTAACCAATCTTGTGCATCCAATAAGTGATTTTGTGTCATTGATTGAACATTTAGGTCATTTTCGTCCTCCCTAGGCTTATTCTATTCCAATTAGGGTTTTTAACCAATCGTGTGCATACAATAAGTAATTTTGTGCCATTGGTTGAACATTTAAGTCATTTTCGTCCTCCATAGGCTTATTCTAATCCAACTAGGGTTTTTAACCAATCTTGAGCATCCAATAAGTGAACTTGTGTCATTGGTTGAACATTTTGGTCAAATTCGTCCTCCCTTGGCTTATTCTGATCCACTTAAAGTTTTTAACGAATCTTGTGGATCCAAAAAGTGATTTTGTGTCATTGGTTGAACATTTATGTCATTTTCATCCTCCCTAGGCTTATTCTAATCCAATAAGGGTTTTTAATCTATTTTGTGCATCCAATAAGTGATTTTGTGTCGTTGGCTGAACATTTAGGAAATTTTCGTCCTCCTTTGGCTTATTTTAATCCAACTAGGGTTTTTAACCAATCTTGTGCATCCAATAAGTGATTTTGAGTCATGAGTTGAATATTTAGGTCATTTTCGTCCTCCCTAGGCTTGTTCTGATCCAATTTTTGTTTTTAACCAATCTTCTAGATCCAATAAGTGATTTTGTGTCATTGGTTGAACATTCATGTCATTTTTCGTCCTCCCTAGGCTTATTCTAATCCTATTAGGGTTTTTAACCAATCTTGTCTACCGAATGAATGATTTTGTGTCATTGGTTGATATTTTGGGTCATTTTCGTCCTCCCTAGGCTTATTCTAATCCAATTAGGGTTTTTAACCAATCTTGTGTATCCAATAAGTCATTTTGTGTCATCGATTGAACATTTTGGTTTTTTTCGTCCTCCCTAGGCTTACTCTAATCCAATTAGGGTTTGTAACCAATCTTGTGCATCCAATAAGTGATTTTGTGTGATTGGTTGAACATTTAAGTCATTTTCGTCCTCCATAGGCTTATTCTAATCCAACTAGGGTTTTTAACCAATCTTGTGCATCCAATAAGTGATTTTGTGTCATTGGTTGAACATTTTGGTCATATTCGTCATCCCTAAGCTTATTCTAATCAAATTACAGTTTTAAACGAATCTTGTGGATCCAATAAGTGATTTTGTGTCATTGGTTGAACATTTATGTCATTATCTTCCTCCCTAGGCTTATTCTAACCCCATTAGGGTTTTTAAACTATCTTGTGCAACCAATAAGTGATTTTGTGTCGTTGGTTGAACATTTAGGTAATTTTCGTCCTCCTTTGGCTTATTCTAATCCAATTTGGCTTTTTAACCATTCTTGCGCACCCAATGAGTGATTTTGTGTCATTGGTTGAAATTATGGGTCATTTTCTTCCTCCCTAGGCTTATTCTAATCCAATTAGGGTTTTTAACCAATCTTGTGCATCCAATAAGTCATTTTGTGTCATTGGTTGAACATTTAGGTCATTATCGTCCTCCCTAGGCTAATTCTAATCCAATTAGGGTTTTTAACCAATCTTGTGCATCCAATAAGTGATTTTGTGTGATTTGTTGAACATTTAGGTCATTTTCGTCCTCCATAGGCTTATTCTAATCCAATTAGGGTTTTTAACCAATCTTGTGCATACAATAAGTGATTTTGTGTCATTGGTTGAACATTTAGGTCATTTTCGTCCTCCATAGGCTTATTCTAACCCAACTAGGATTTTTAACCAAACTTGAGCATCCAATAAGTGAACTTGTGTCATTGGTTGAACATTTTGGTCATATTCGTCCTCCCTTCGCTTATTCCGATCCAATTAGAGTTTTTAACGAATCTTGTGGATCCAATAAGTGATTTTGTGTCATTGGTTGAACATTTATATCATCTTCATCCTCCCTAGGCTTATTCTAATCCAATAAGGATTTTTAATCTATCTTGTGCATCCAATAAGTGATTTTGTGTCGTTGGTTGAACATTTAGGTAATTTTCGTCCTCCTTTGGCTTATTCTAATCCAATTAGGCTTTTTAACCAATCTTGTGCATCCAATAAGTGATTTTGTGTCATTGGTTGAATATTTAGGTCATTTTCGTCATCCCTAGGCTTGTTCTAATCCAATTAGGGTTTTTAACCAATCTTGTGCATCCAATAAGTCATTTTGTGTCACTGATTGAACATTTTGGTTTTTTTCGTCCTCCCTAGGCTTATTCTAATCCAATTAGGGTTTTTAACCAATCTTGTGCATCCAATAAGTGATTTTGTGTGATTGGTTGAACATTTAGGTCTTTTTCGTCCTCCCTAGGCTTATTCTAATCCAATTAGGGTTTTTAACTAATCTTGTCCATACAATAAGTGATTTTGTGTCATTGGTTTAACATTTAGGTCATTTTCGTCCTCCCTAGGCTTATTCTAATCCAGTTAGGGTTTTTATCCAATCTTGTGCTTACAATAAGTGATTTTGTGTCATTCGTTGAACATTTAGGTCATTTTCGTCCTCCATAGGCTTATTCTAATCCAATTAGGGTTTTTAACCAATCTTGTGCATACAATAAGTAATTTTGTGTCATTGGTTGAACATTTAAGTCATTTTCGTCCTCCATAGGCTTATTCTAATCCAACTAGGGTTTTTAACCAATCTTGAGCATCCAATAAGTGAACTTGTGTCATTGGTTGAACATTTTGGTCAAATTCGTCCTCCCTTGGCTTATTTGATCCAATTAGAGTTTTTAACGAATCTTGTGGATCCAAAAAGTGATTTTGTTTCATTGGTTGAACATTTATGTCATTTTCATCCTCCCTAGGCTTATTATAATCCAATAAGGGTTTTTAATCTATTTTGTGCATCCAATAAGTGATTTTGTGTCGTTGGTTGAACATTTAGGTAATTTTCGTCCTCCTTTGGCTTATTCTAATCCAATTAGGCTTTTTAACCAATCTTGTGCATCCAATAAGTGATTTTGAGTCATGGGTTGAATATTTAGGTCATTTTCGTCCTCCCTAGGCTAGTTCTGATCCAATTTTTGTTTTTAACCAATCTTCTCGATCCAATAAGTGATTTTTTGTCATTGGTTAAACATTCATGTCATTTTTCGTCCTCCCTAGGCTTATTCTAATCCTATTAGGGTTTTTAACCAATCTTGTGTACCGAATGAGTGATTTTGTGTCATTGGTTGATATTTTTAGTCATTTTCGTCCTCCCTAGGCTTATTCTAATCCAATTAGGGTTTTTAACCAATCTTGTGCATCCAATAAGTGATTTTGTGTCATTGGTTGAACATTTAGGTCATTTTCGTTCTCCCTAGGCTTATTCTAATCCAATTAGAGTTTTTATCCAATCTTGTGCATACAATAAGTGATTTTTTGTCATTGGTTGAACATTTAGGTCATTTTCGTCCTCCATTGGCTTATTCTAATCCAATTAGGGTTTTTAACCAATCTTGTGCATACAATAAGTAATTTTGTGTCATTGGTTGAACATTTAAGTCATTTTCGTCCTCCATAGGCTTATTCTAATCCAACTAGGGTTTTTAACCAATCTTGAGCATCCAATAAGTGAACTTGTGTCATTGGTTGAACATTTAGGCCATTTTCGTCCTCCATAGGCTTATTCTAATCCAATTAGGGTTTTTAACCAATCTTGAGCATCCAATAAGTGATTTTGTGCCATTGGTTGAACATTTATGTCATTTTCGTGCTCCTTAGCCTTATTCTGATCCAATTAGGGGTTTTAACCTATCTTGTGCATCCAATAAGTGATTTTTTATGATTGGTTGAACATTTATTACATTTTCGTCCTCCCTAGGCTTATTGTAATCCAATTAGTGTTTTTAACTAATCTTGTGCAATCAATAACTGATTTTGTGTCATTGGTTGATCATTTAGGCCATTTTTGTCCTCCATAGGCTTATTCTAATCCAGTTAGGGTTTTTAACCAATCTTGAGTATCCAATAAGTGATTTTATGTCATTGGTTGAACATATATGTCATTTTGTCCTCCTTAGGCTTATTTTGATCGAAATAGGGGTTTTAACCTATCTTGTGCATCCAATAAGTGATTTTGTGTTATTGGTTGAACATTTATGTCATTTTCGTCCTCTCTTGGCTTATTCTAATCCAATTAGTGTTTTTAACCGTTCTTGTGCATCCAACAAGTGATTTTGTGTCATTGGTTGAACATTTAGGTAACTTTCATCCTCCTTAGGGTTATTCTAATCCAATTAGGGTTTTTAACAATCTTGTGCACCCAATGAGTGATTTTGTGTCATTGGTTGAAATTTTGTGTCATTTTCGTCCTCCCTAGGCTTATTCTAATCCTATTAGGGTTTTGAACCAATCTTGTTCATCCAATAAGTGATTTTGTGTCATTGATTGAACATTTAGGACATTTTCGTCCTCCCTAGGCTTATTCTGATCGAATTAGTGTTTTAAACCAATCTTGTGGATCCAATAAGTGATTTTGTGTGATTGGTTGAACATTTAGGTCATTTTCGTCCTCCTTAGGGTTTTTCTAATCCAATTAGGGTTTTTAACCAATCTTGTGCATCCAATAAGTGATTTTGTGTCATTGATTGAACATTTTGGTCATTTTCGTCCTCCCTAGGCTTATTCTATTCCAATTAGGGTTTTTAACCAATCTTGTGCATACAATAAGTAATTTTGTGTCATTGGTTGAACATTTAAGTCATTTTCGTCCTCCATAGGCTTATTCTAATCCAATTAGAGTTTTTAACCAATCTTGTGCATACAATAAGTAATTTTGTGTCATTGGTTGAACATTTAAGTCATTTTCGTCCTCCATAGGCTTATTCTAATCCAACTAGGGTTTTTAACCAATCTTGAGCATCCAATAAGTGAACTTGTGTCATTGGTTGAACATTTTGGTCAAATTCGTCCTCCCTTGGCTTATTCTGATCCAATTAGAGTTTTTAACGGATCTTGTGGATCCAAAAAGTGATTTTGGTTCATTGGTTGAACATTTATGTCATTTTCATCCTCCCTAGGCTTATTCTAATCCAATAAGGGTTTTTAGTCTATTTTGTGCATCCAATAAGTGATTTTGTGTCGTTGGTTGAACATTTAGGTAATTTTCGTCCTCCTTTGGCTTATTCTAATCCAATTAGACTCTTTAACCAATCTTGTGCATCCAATAAGTGATTTTGAGTCATGGGTTAAATATTTAGGTCATTTTCGTCCTCCCTAGGCTAGTTCTGATCCAATTTTTGTTTTTAACCAATCTTCTCGATCCAATAAGTGATTTTCTGTCATTGGTTAAACATTCATGTCATTTTTCGTCCTCCCTAGGCTTATTCTAATCCTATTAGGGTTTTTAACCAATCTTGTGTACCGAATGAGTGATTTTGTGTCATTGGTTGATATTTTTAGTCATGTTCGTCCTCCCTAGGCATATTCTAATCCAATTAGGGTTTTTAACCAATCTTGTGCATCCAATAAGTGATTTTGTGTCATTGATTGAACATTTAGGTCATTTTCGTCCTCCCTAGGCTTATTCCAATCCAATTAGGGTTTTTAACCAATCTTGTCCATACAATAAGTGATTTTGTGTCATTGGTTGAACATTTAGGTCATTTTCGTTCTCCCTAGGCTTATTCTAATCCAATTAGGGTTTTTATCCAATCTTGTGCATACAATAAGTGATTTTGTGTCATTGGTTGAACATTTAGGTCATTTTCGTCCTCCATAGGCTTATTCTAATCCAATTAGGGTTTTTAACCAATCTTGTGCATACAATAAGTAATTTTGTGTCATTGGTTGAACATTTAAGTCATTTTCGTCCTCCATAGGCTTATTCTAATCCAACTAGGGTTTTTAACCAATCTTGAGCATCCAATAAGTGAACTTGTGTTATTGGTTGAACATTTAGGCCATTTTCGTCCTCCATAGGCTTACTCTAATCCAATTAGGGTTTTTAACCAATCTTGAGCATCCAATAAGTGATTTTGTGTCATTGGTTGAACATTTATGTCATTTTCGTCCTCCTTAGCCTTATTCTGATCCAATTAGGGGTTTTAACCTATCTTGTGCATCCAATAAGTGATTTTGTATGATTGGTTGAACATTTATTACATTTTTGTCCTCCCTAGGCTTATTCTAATCCAATTAGTGTTTTTAACTAATCTAATGCAATCAATAAGTGATTTTGCGTCATTGGTTGATCATTTAGGCCATTTTCGTCCTCCATAGGCTTATTCTAATCCAGTCAGGGTTTTTAACCAATCTTGAGTATCCAATATGTGATTTTATGTCATTGGTTGAACATATATGTCATTTTGTCCTCCTTAGGCTTATTTTGATCGAATTAGGAGTTTTAACCTATCTTGTGCATCCAATAAGTGATTTTGTGTTTTTGGTTGAACATTTATGTCATTTTCGTCCTCCCTTGGCTTATTCTAATCCAATTAGTGTTTTTAACCGTTCTTGTGCATCCAACAAGTGATTTTGTGTCATTGGTTGAACATTTAGGTAACTTTCGTCCTCCTTTGGCTTATTCTAATCCAATTAGGGTTTTTAACAATCTTGTGCACCCAATTAGTGATTTTGTGTCATTGGTTGAAATTTTGGGTCATTTTCGTCCTCCCTAGGCTTATTCTAATCCTATTGGGTTTTGAACCAATCTTGTTCATCCAATAAGTGATTTTGTGTCTTTGATTGAACATTTAGGACATTTTCGTCCTCCCTAGGCTTATTCTGATCGAATTAGTGTTTTAAACCAATCTTGTGGATCCAATAAGTGATTTTGTGTGATTGGTTGAACATTTAGATCATTTTCGTCCTCCCTAGGGTTTTCTAATCCAATTAGGGTTTTTAACCAATCTTGTGCATCCAATAAGTGATTTTGTGTCATTGATTGAACATTTAGGTCATTTTCGTCCTCCCTAGGCTTATTCTATTCCAATTAGGGTTTTTAACCAATCTTGTGCATACAATAAGTAATTTTGTGTCATTGGTTGAACATTTAAGTCATTTTTGTCCTCCATAGGCTTATTCTAATCCAACTAGGGTTTTTGACCAATCTTGAGCATCCAATAAGTGAACTTGTGTCGTTGGTTGAACATTTTGGTCAAATTCGTCCTCCCTTGGCTTATTCTGATCCAATTAGAGTTTTTAACGAATCTTGTGGATCGAAAAAGTGATTTTGTGTCATTGGTTGAACATTTATGTTATTTTCATCCTCCCTAGGCTTATTCTAATCCAATAAGGGTTTTTAATCAATTTTGTGCATCCAATAACTAATTTTGTGTTGTTGGTTGAACATTTAGGTAATTTTTGTCCTCCTTTGGCTTATTCTAATCCAATTAGGGTTTTTAACCAATCTTGTGTACCGAATGAGTGATTTTGTGTCATTGGTTGATATTTTGGGTCATTTTCGTCCTCCCTAGGCTTATTCTAATCCAATTAGGGTTTTTAACCAATCTTGTGCATCCAATAAGTCATTTTTTGTCATTGATTGAACATTTTGGTTTTTTTCGTCCTCCCTAGGCTTTTTCTAATCCAATTAGGGTTTTTAACCAATCTTGTGCATCCAATAAGTGATTTTGTGTGATTGGTTGAACATTTAGGTCATTTTCGTCCTCCCTAGGCTTATTCTAATCCAATTAGGGTTTTTAACCAATCTTGTCCATACAATAAGTGATTTTGTGTCATTGGTTGAACATTTAGGTCATTTTCGTCCTCCCTAGGCTTATCTAATCCAATTAGGGTTTTTATCCAATCTTGTGCATCCAATAAGTGATTTTGTGTCATTGGTTGAACATTTAGGTCATTTTCGTCCTCCATAGGCTTATTCTAATCCAATTAGGGTTTTTAACCAATCTTGTGCATACAATAAGTAATTTTATGTCATTGGTTGAACATTTAAGTCATTTTCGTCCTCCATAGGCTTATTCTAATCCAACTAGGGTTTTTAACAAATCTTGAGCATCCAATAAGTGAACTTGTGTCATTGGTTGAACATTTTGGTCAAATTCGTCCTCCCTTGGCTTATTGTGATCCACTTAGAGTTTTTAAAGAATCTTGTGGATCCAAAAAGTGATTTTGTGTCATTGGTTGAACATTTATGTCATTTTCATCCTCCCTAGGCTTATTCTAATCCAATTAGGGTTTTTAATCTATTTTGTGCATCTAATAAGTGATTTTGTGTCGTTGGTTGAACATTTAGGTAATTTTCGACCTCCTTTGCTTATTCTAATCCAATTAGGCTTTTTCACCAATCTTGTGCATCCAATAAGTGATTTTGAGTCATGGGTTGAATATTTAGGTCATTTTCGTCCTCCCTAGGCTAGTTCTGATCCAATTTTTGTTTTTAACCAATCTTCTCGATCCAATAAGTGATTTTGTGTCATTGGTTAAACATTCATGTCATTTTTCGTCCTCCCTAGGCTTATTCTAATCCTATTAGGGTTTTTAACCAATCTTGTGTATCGAATGAGTGATTTTGTGTCATTGGTTGATATTTTGGGTCATTTTCGTCCTCCCTAGGCTTATTCTAATCCAATTAGAGTTTTTAACCAATCTTGTGCATCCAATAAGTCATTTTGTGTCATTGATTGAACATTTTGGTTTTTTTCGTCCTCCCTAGGTTTATTCTAATCCAATTAGGGTTTTTAACCAATCTTGTGCATCCAATAAGTGATTTTGTGTGATTGGTTGAACATTTAGGTCTTTTTCGTCCTCCCTAGGCTTATTCTAATCCAATTAGGGTTTTTAACCAATCTTGTCCATACAATAAGTGATTTTGTGTCATTGTTTGAACATTTAGGTCATTTTCGTCCTCCCTAGGCTTATTCTAATCCAATTAGGGTTTTTATCCAATCTTGTGCATACAATAAGTGATTTTGTGTCATTAGTTGAACATTTAGGTCATTTTCGTCCTCCATAGGCTTATTCTAATCCAATTAGGGTTTTTAACCAATCTTGTGCATACAATAAGTATTTTTGTGTCATTGGTTGAACATTTAAGTCATTTTCGTCCTCCATAGGCTTATTCTAATCCAACTAGGGTTTTTAACCAATCTTGAGTATCCAATAAGTGAACTTGTGTCATTGGTTGAACATTTTGGTCAAATTCGTCCTCCCTTAGCTTATTCTGATCCAATTAGAGTTTTTAACGAATCTTGTGGATCCAAAAAGTGATTTTGTGTCATTGGTTGAACATTTATGTCATTTTCATCCTCCCTAGGCTTATTCTAATCCAATAAGGGTGTTTAATCTATTTTGTGCATGCAATAAGTGATTTTGTGTCGTTGGTTGAACATTTAGGTAATTTTCGTCCTCCTTTGGCTTATTCTAATCCAATTAGGCTTTTTAACCAATCTTGTGCATCCAATATGTGATTTTGAGTCATGGGTTGAATATTTAGGTCATTTTCGTCCTCCCTAGGCTAGTTCTGATCCAATTTTTGTTTTTAACCAATCTTCTCCATCCAATAAGTGATTTTGTGTCATTGGTTAAACATTCATGTCATTTTTCGTCCTCCCTAGGCTTATTCTAATCCTATTAGGGTTTTTAACCAATCTTGTGTACCGAATGAGTGATTTTGTGTCATTGGTTGATATTTTTTGTCATGTTCGTCCTCCCTAGGCTTATTCTAATCCAATTAGGGTTTTTAACCAATCTTGTGCATCCAATAAGTGATTTTGTGTCATTGATTGAACATTTAGGTCATTTTCGTCCTCTCTAGGCTTATTTTAATCCAATTAGGGTTTTTAACCAATCTTGTCCATACAATAAGTGATTTTGTGTCATTGGTTGAACATTTAGGCCATTTTCGTTCTCCCTAGGCTTATTCTAATCCAATTAGGGTTTTTATCCAATCTTGTGCATACAATAAGTGATTTTGTGTCATTGGTTGAACATTTAGGTCATTTTCGTCCTCTATATGCTTATTCTAATCCAATTAGGGTTTTTAACCAATCTTGGGCATACAATAAGTAATTTTGTGTCATTGGTTGAACATTTAAGTCATTTTCGTCCTCCATAGGCTTATTCTAATCCAACTAGGGTTTTTAACTAATCTTGAGCATCCAATAAGTGAACTTGTGTCATTGGTTGAACATTTAGGCCATTTTCGTCCTCCATAGGATTATTCTAATCCAATTAGGGTTTTTAACCAATCTTGAGCATCCAATAAGTGATTTTGTGTCATTGGTTGAACATTTATGTCATTTTCGTCCTCCTTAGCCTTATTTTGATCCAATTAGGGGTTTTAACCTATCTTGTGCATCCAATAAGTGATTTTGTATGATTGGTTGAACATTTATTACATTTTCGTCCTCCCTAGGCTTATTCTAATCCAATTAGTGTTTTTAACTAATCTTGTGCAATCAATAAGTGATTTTGTGTCATTGGTTGATCATTTAGGCCATTTTCGTCCTCCATAGGCTTATTCTAATCCAGTTAGGGTTTTTAACCAATCTTGAGTATCCAATAAGTGATTTTATGTCATTGGTTGAACATTTAGGTCATTTTCGTCCTCCATAGGCTTATTCTAATCCAATTAGGGTTTTTAACCAATCTTGTGCATAAAATAAGTAATTTTGTGTCATTGGTTGAACATTTAAGTCATTTTCGTCCTCCATAGGCTTATTCTAATCCAACTAGGGTTTTTAACCAATCTTGAGCATCCAATAAGTGAACTTGTGTCATTGGTTGAACATTTAGGCCATTTTCGTCCTCCATAGGCTTATTCTAATCCAGTTAGGGTTTTTAACCTATCTTGTGCATCCAATAAGTGATTTTATGTCATTGGTTGAACATATATGTTATTTTGTCCTCCTTAGGCTTATTTTGATCGAATTAGGGGTTTTAACCTATCTTGTGCATCCAATAAGTGATTTTGTGTTATTGGTTGAACATTTATGTCATTTTCGTCCTCCCTTGGCTTATTCTAATCCAATTAGTGTTTTTAACCGTTCTTGTGCATCCAACAAGTGATTTTGTGTCATTGGTTGAACATTTAGGTAACTTTCGTCCTCCTTTTGCTTATTGTAATCCAATTAAGGTTTTTAACAATCTTGTGCACCCAATGAGTGATTTTGTGTCATTGGTTGAAATTTTGGGTCATTTTCGTCCTCCCTAGGCTTATTCTAATCCTATTAGGGTTTTGAACCAATCTTGTGCATCCAATAAGTGATTTTGTGTCATTGATTGAACATTTAGGACATTTTCGTCCTCCCTAGGCTTATTCAGATCGAATTAGTGTTTTAAACCAATCTTGTGGATCCAATAAGTGATTTTGTGTGATTGGTTGAACATTTAGGTCATTTTCGTCCTCCCTAGGGTTTTTCTAATCCAATTAGGGTTTTTAACCAATCTTCTGCATCCAATAAGTGATTTTGTGTCATTGATTGAACATTTAGGTCATTTTCGTCCTCCCTAGGCTTATTCTATTCCAATTAGGGTTTTTAACCAATCTTGTGCATACAATAAGTAATTTTGTGTCATTGGTTGAACATTTAAGTCATTTTCGTCCTCCATAGGCTTATTCTAATCCAACTAGGGTTTTTAACCAATCTTGAGCATCCAATAAGTGAACTTGTGACATTGGTTGAACATTTTGGTCAAATTCGTCCTCCTTTGGCTTATTCTAATCCAATTAGAGTTTTTAACGAATCTTTTGGATCCAAAAAGTGATTTTGTGTCATTGGTTGAACATTTATGTCATTTTCATCCTCCCTAAACTTATTCTAATCCAATAAGGGTTTTTAATCTATTTTGTGCATCCAATAAGTGATTTTGTGTCGTTGGTTGAACATTTAGGTAATTTTCGTCCTCCTTTGGCTTATTCTAATCCAATTAGGCTTTTTAACCAATCTTGTGCATCCAATAAGTGATTTGGATTCATGGGTTGAATATTTAGGTCATTTTCGTCCTCCCTAGGCTTGTTCTGATCCAATTTTTGTTTTTAACCAATCTTCTAGATCCAATAAGTGATTTTGTGTCATTGGTTGAACATTCATGTCATTTTTCGTCCTCCCTAGGCTTATTCTAATCCTATTAGGGTTTTTAACCAATCTTGTGTACCGAATGAGTGATTTTGTGTCATTGGTTGATATTTTGGGTAATTTTCGTCCTCCCTAGGCTTATTGTAATCCAATTAGGGTTTTTAACCAATCTTGTGCATCCAATAAGTCATTTTGTGTCATTGATTGAACATTTTGGTTTTTTTCGGCCTCCCTAGGCTGATTCTAATCCAATTAGGGTTTTTAACCAATCTTGTGCATCCAATAAGTGATTTTGTGTGATTGGTTGAACATTTAGGTCTTTTTCGTCCTCCTTAGGCTTATTCTAATCCAATTAGGGTTTTTAACCAATCTTGTCCATACAATAAGTGATTTTGTGTCATTGGTTGAACATTTAGGTCATTTTCATCCTCCCTAGGCTTATTCTAATCCAATTAGGGTTTTTATCCAATCTTGTGCATACAATAAGTGATTTTGTGTCATTGGTTGAACACTTAGGTCATTTTCGTCCTCCATAGGCTTATTCTAATCCAATTAGGGTTTTTAACCAATCTTGTGCATACAATAAGTAATTTTGTGTCATTGGTTGAACATTTAAGTCATTTTCATCCTCCATAGGCTTATTCTAATCGAACTAGGGTTTTTAACCAATCTTGAGCATCCAATAAGTGAACTTGTGTCATTGGTTGAACATTTAGGCCATTTTCGTCCTCCATAGGCTTATTCTAATCCAATTAGGGTTTTTAACCAATCTTGAGCATCCAATAAGTGATTTTGTGTCATTGGTTGAACATTTATGTCATTTTCGTCCTCCTTAGCCTTATTCTGATCCAATTAGGGGTTTTAACCTATCTTTTGCATCCAATAAGTGATTTTGTATGATTGGTTGAACATTTATTACATTTTCGTCCTCCCTAGACTTATTCTAATCCAATTAGTGTTTTTAACTAATCTTGTGCAATCAATAAGTGATTTTGTGTCATTGGTTGATCATTTAGGCCATTTTCGTCCTCCATAGGCTTATTCTAATCCAGTTAGGGTTTTTAACCAATCTTGAGTATCCAATAAGTGATTTTATGTCATTGGTTGAACATATATGTCATTTTGTCCTCCTTAGGCTTATTTTGATCGAATTAGGGGTTTTAACCTATCTTGTGCATCCAATAAGTGATTTTGTGTTATTGGTTGAACATTTATGTCATTTTTCGTCCTCCCTTGGCTTATTCTAATCCAATTAGTGTTTTTAACCGTTCTTGTGCATCCAACAAGTGATTTTGTGTCATTGGTTGAACATTTAGGTAACTTTCGTCCTCCTTTGGCTTATTCTAATCCAATTAGGGTTTTTAACAATCTTGTGCACCCAATGAGTGATTTTGTGTCATTCGTTGAAATTTTGGGTCATTTTCGTCCTCCCTAGACTTATTCTAATCCTATTAGGGTTTTGAACCAATCTTGTGCATCCAATAAGTGATTTTGTGTCATTGATTGAACATTTAGGACATTTTCGTCCTCCCTAGGCTTATTCTGATCGAGTTAGTGTTTTAAACCAATCTTGTGGATCCAATAAGTGATTTTGTGTGATTGGTTGAACATTTAGGTCATTTTCGTCCTCCCTAGGGTTTTTCTAATCCAATTAGGGTTTTTAACCAATCTTGTGCATCCAATAAGTGATTTTGTGTCATTGATTGAACATTTAGGTCATTTTCGTCCTCCCTAGGCTTATTCTATTCCAATTAGGGTTTTTAACCAACCTTGTGCATACAATAAGTAATTTTGTGTCATTGGTTGAACATTTAAGTCATTTTCGTCCTCCATAGGCTTATTCTAATCCAACTAGGGTTTTTAACCAATCTTGAGCATCCAATAAGTGAACTTGTGTCATTGGTTGAACATTTTGGTTTTTTTCGTCCTCCCTGGGCTTATTCTAATCCAATTAGAGTTTTTAACGAATCTTGTGGATCCAAAAAGTGATTTTGTGTCATTGGTTGAACATTTATGTCATTTTCATCCTCCCTTGGCTTATTCTAATCCAATTAGTGTTTTTAACCGTTCTTGTGCATCCAACAAGTGATTTTGTGTCATTGGTTGAACATTTAGGTAACTTTCGTCCTCCTTTGGCTTATTCTAATCCAATTAAGGTTTTTAACAATCTTGTGCACCCAATGAGTGATTTTGTGTCATTGGTTGAAATTTTGGGTCATTTTCGTCCTCCCTAGGTTTATTCTAATCCTATTAGGGTTTTGAACCAATCTTGTGCATCCAATAAGTGATTTTGTGTCATTGATTGAACATTTAGGACATTTTCGTCCTCCCTAGGCTTATTCTGATCGAATTAGTGTTTTAAACCAATCTTGTGGATCCAATAAGTGATTTTGTGTGATTGGTTGAACATTTAGGTCATTTTCGTCCTCCCTAGGGTTTTTCTAATCCAATTAGGGTTTTTAACCAATCTTGTGCATCCAATAAATGATTTTGTGTCATTGATTGAACATTTAGGTCATTTTCGTCCTCCCTAGGCTTATTCTATTCCAATTAGGGTTTTTAACCAATCTTGAGCATCCAATAAGTGAACTTGTGTCATTGGTTGAACATTTTGGTCAAATTCGTCCTCCCTTGGCTTATTCTGATCCAATTAGAGTTTTTAACGAATCTTGTGGATCCAAAAAGTGATTTTGTGTCATTGGTTGAACATTTATGTCATTTTCATCCTCCCTAGGCTTATTCTAATCCAATAAGGGTTTTTAATCTATTTTGTGCATCCAATAAGTGATTTTGTGTCGTTGGTTGAACATTTAGGTAATTTTCGTCCTCCTTTGGCTTATTCTAATCCAATTAGGCTTTTTAACCAATCTTGTGCATCCAATAAGTGATTTTGAGTCATGGGTTGAGTATTTAGGTCATTTTCGTCCTCCCTAGGCTAGTTCAGATCCAATTTTTGTTTTTAACCAATCTTCTCGATCCAATAAGTGATTTTGTGTCATTGGTTAAACATTCATGTCATTTTTCGTCCTCCCTAGGCTTATTCTAATCCTATTAGGGTTTTTAACCAATCTTGTGTACCGAATGAGTGATATTGTGTCATTGGTTGATATTTTTAGTCATGTTCGTCCTCCCTAGGCTTATTCTAATCCAATTAGGGTTTTTAACCAATCTTGTGCATCCAATAAGTGATTTTGTGTCATTGATTGAACATTTAGGTCATTTTCGTCCTCCCTAGGCTCATTCTAATCCAATTAGGGTTTTTAACCAATCTTGTCCATACAATAAGTGATTTTGTGTCATTGGTTGAACATTTAGGTCATTTTCGTTCTCCCTAGGCTTATTCTAATCCAATTAGGGTTTTTATCCAATCTTGTGCATACAATAAGTGATTTTGTGTCATTGGTTGAACACTTAGGTCATTTTCGTCCTCCATAGGCTTATTCTAATCCAATTAGGGTTTTTAACCAATCTTTAGCATCCCATAAGTGATTTTGTGTCATTGGTTGAACATTTATGTCATTTTCGTCTTCCTTAGCCTTATTCTGATCCAATTAGGGGTTTTAACCTATCTTGTGCATCCAATAAGTGATTTTGTATGATTGGTTGAACATTTATTACATTTTCGTCCTCCCTAGGCTTATTCTAATCCAATTAGTGTTTTTAACTAATCTTGTGCAATCAATAAGTGATTTTGTGTCATTGGTTGATCATTTAGGCCATTTTCGTCCTCCATAGGCTTATTCTAATCCAGTTAGGGTTTTTAACCAATCTTGAGTATCCAATAAGTGATTTTATGTCATTGGTTGAACATATATGTCATTTTGTCCTCCTTAGGCTTATTTTGATCGAATTAGGGGTTTTAACCTATCTTGTGCATCCAATAAGTGATTTTGTGTTATTGGTTGAACATTTATGTCATTTTTCGTCCTCCCTTGGCTTATTCTAATCCAATTAGTGTTTTTAACCGTTCTTGTGCATCCAACTTGTGATTTTGTGTCATTGGTTGAACATTTAGGTAACTTTCGTCCTCCTTTGGCTTATTCTAATCCAATTAGGGTTTTTAACAATCTTGTGCACCCAATGAGTGATTTTGTGTCATTCGTTGAAATTTTGGGTCATTTTCGTCCTCCCTAGACTTATTCTAATCCTATTAGGGTTTTGAACCAATCTTGTGCATCCAATAAGTGATTTTGTGTCATTGATTGAACATTTAGGACATTTTCGTCCTCCCTAGGCTTATTCTGATCGAGTTAGTGTTTTAAACCAATCTTGTGGATCCAATAAGTGATTTTGTGTGATTGGTTGAACATTTAGGTCATTTTCGTCCTCCCTAGGGTTTTTCTAATCCAATTAGGGTTTTTAACCAATCTTGTGCATCCAATAAGTGATTTTGTGTCATTGATTGAACATTTAGGTCATTTTCGTCCTCCCTAGGCTTATTCTATTCCAATTAGGGTTTTTAACCAATCTTGTGCATACAATAAGTAATTTTGTGTCATTGGTTGAACATTTAAGTCATTTTCGTCCTCCATAGGCTTATTCTAATCCAACTAGGGTTTTTAACCAATCTTGAGCATCCAATAAGTGAACTTGTGTCATTGGTTGAACATTTTGGTTTTTTTCGTCCTCCCTGGGCTTATTCTAATCCAATTAGAGTTTTTAACGAATCTTGTGGATCCAAAAAGTGATTTTGTGTCATTGGTTGAACATTTATGTCATTTTCATCCTCCCTAGGCTTATTCTAATCCAATAAGGGTTTTTAATCTATTTTGTGCATCCAATAAGTGATTTTGTGTCGTTGGTTGAACATTTAGGTAATTTTCGTCCTCCCTTGGCTTATTCTAATCCAATTAGGCTTTTTAACCAATCTTGTGCATCCAATAAGTGATTTTGAGTCATGGGTTGAATATTTAGGTCATTTTCGTCCTCCCTAGGCTAGTTCTGATCCAATTTTTGTTTTTAAGCAATCTTCTAGATCCAATAAGTGATTTTATCTCATTGGTTAAACATTCATGTCATTTTTCGTCCTCCCTAGGCTTATTCTAATCCTATTAGGGTTTTTAACCAATCTTGTGTACCGAATGAGTGATTTTGTGTCATTGGTTGATATTTTTAGTCATTTTCGTCCTCCCTAGGCTTATTCTAATCCAATTAGGGTTTTTAACCAATCTTGTGCATCCAATAAGTCATTTTGTGTCATTGATTGAACATTTTGGTTTTTTTCGTCCTCCCTAGGCTTATTCTAATCCAATTAGGGTTTTTAACCAATCTTGTGCATCCAATAAGTGATTTTGTGTGATTGGTTGAACATTTAGGTCTTTTTTGTCCTGCCTAGGCTTATTCTAATCCAATTAGGGTTTTTAACCAATCTTGTCCATACAATAAGTGATTTTGTGTCATTGGTTGAACATTTAGGTCATTTTCGTCCTCCCTACGCTTATTCTAATCCAATTAGGGTTTTTAACCTATCTTGTGCATCCAATAAGTGAACTTGTGTCATTGGTTGAACATTTAGGTCATTTTCGTCCTCCATAGGCTTATTCTAATCCAATTAGGGTTTTTAACCAATCTTGAGCATCCCATAAGTGATTTTGTGTCATTGGTTGAACATTTATGTCATTTTCGTCCTCCTTAGCCTTATTCTGATCCAATTAGGGGTTTTAACCTATCTTGTGCATCCAATAAGTGATTTTGTATGATTGGTTGAACATTTATTACATTTTCGTCCTCCCTAGACTTATTCTAATCCAATTAGTGTTTTTAACTAATCTTGTGCAATCAATAAGTGATTTTGTGTCATTGGTTGATCATTTAGGCCATTTTCGTCCTCCATAGGCTTATTCTAATCCATTTAGGGTTTTTAACCAATCTTGAGTATCCAATAAGTGATTTTATGTCATTGGTTGAACATATATGTCATTTTGTCCTCCTTAGACTTATTTTGATCGAAATAGGGGTTTTAACCTATCTTGTGCATCCAATAAGTGATTTTGTGTTATTGGTTGAACATTTATTACATTTTCGTCCTCCCTAGGCTTATTCTAATCCAATTAGTGTTTTTAACTAATCTTGTGCATCCAAAAAGTAATTTTGTGTCATTGGTTGAACATTTAAGTCATTTTCGTCCTCCATAGGCTTATTCTAATCCAACTAGGGTTTTTAACCAATCTTGAGCATCCAATAAGTGAACTTGTGACATTGGTTGAACATTTTGGTCAAATTCGTCCTCCTTTGGCTTATTCTAATCCAATTAGAGTTTTTAACAAATCTTTTGGATCCAAAAAGTGATTTTGTGTCATTGGTTGAACATTTATGTCATTTTCATCCTCCCTAGGCTTATTCTAATCCAATAAGGGTTTTTAATCTATTTTGTGCATCCAATAAGTGATTTTGTGTCGTTGATTGAACATTTAGGTAATTTTCGTCCTCCTTTGGCTTATTCTAATCCAATTAGGCTTTTTAACCAATCTTGTGCATCCAATAAGTGATTTGGATTGATGGGTTGAATATTTAGGTCATTTTTGTCCTCCCTAGGCTTGTTCTGATCCAATTTTTGTTTTTAACCAATCTTCTAGATCCAATAAGTGATTTTGTGTCATTGGTTGAACATTCATGTCATTTTTCGTCCTCCCTAGGCTTATTCTAATCCTATTAGGGTTTTTAACCAATCTTGTGTACCGAATGAGTGATTTTGTGTCATTGGTTGATATTTTGGGTCATTTTCGTCCTCCCTAGGCTTATTCTAATCCAATTAGGGTTTTTAACCAATCTTGTGCATCCAATAAGTCATTTTGTGTCATTGATTGAACATTTTGGTTTTTTTCGTCCTCCCTAGGCTTATTCTAATCCAATTAGGGTTTTTAACCAATCTTGTTCATGCAATAAGTGATTTTGTGTGATTGGTTGAACATTTAGGTCTTTTTCGTCCTCCTTAGGCTTATTCTAATCCAATTAGGGTTTTTAACCAATCTTGTCCATACAATAAGTGATTTTGTGTCATTGGTTGAACATTTAGGTCATTTTCGTCCTCCCTAGGCTTATTCTAATCCAATTAGGGTTTTTATCCAATCTTGTGCATACAATAAGTGATTTTGTGTCATTGGTTGAACATTTAGGTCATTTTCGTCCTCCATAGGCTTATTCTAATCCAATTAGGGTTTTTAACCAATCTTGTGCATACAATAAGTAATTTTGTGTCATTGGTTGAACATTTAAGTCATTTTCGTCCTCCATAGGCTTATTCTAATCCAACTAGGGTTTTTAACCAATCTTGAGCATCCAATAAGTGAACTTGTGTCATTGGTTGAACATTTTGGTCAAATTCGTCCTCCCTTGGCTTATTCTGATCCAATTAGAGTTTTTAACGAATCTTGTGGATCCAAAAAGTGATTTTGTGTCATTGGTTGAACATTTATGTCATTTTCATCCTCCCTAGGCTTATTCTAATTCAATAAGGGTTTTTAATCTATTTTGTGCATCCAATAAGTGATTTTGTGTCGTTGGTTGAACATTTAGGTAATTTTCGTCCTCCTTTGGCTTATTCTAATCCAATTAGGCTTTTTAACCAATCTTGTGCATCCAATAAGTGATTTTGAGTCATGGGTTGAATATTTAGGTCATTTTCGTCCTCCCTAGGCTAGTTCTGATCCAATTTTTGTTTTTAACCAATCTTCTCGATCCAATAAGTGATTTTGTGTCATTGGTTAAACATTCATGTCATTTTTCGTCCTCCCTAGGCTTATTCTAATCCTATTAGGGTTTTTAACCAATCTTGTGTACCGAATGAGTGATTTTGTGTCATTGGTTGATATTTTTAGTCATGTTCGTCCTCCCTAGGCTTATTCTAATCCAATTAGGGTTTTTAACCAATCTTGTGCATCCAATAAGTGATTTTGTGTCATTGATTGAACATTTAGGTCATTTTCGTCCTACCTAGGCTTATTCTAATCCAATTAGGGTTTTTAACCAATCTTGTCCATACAATAAGTGATTTTGTGTCATTGGTTGAACATTTAGGTCATTTTCGTTCTCCCTAAGCTTATTCTAATCCAATTAGGGTTTTTATCCAATCTTGTGCATACAATAAGTGATTTTGTGTCATTGGTTGAACACTTAGGTCATTTTCGTCCTCCATAGGCTTATTCTAATCCAATTAGGGTTTTTAACCAATCTTGTGCATACAATAAGTAATTTTGTGTCATTGGTTGAACATTTAAGTCATTTTCGTCCTCCATAGGCTTATTCTAATCCAACTAGGGTTTTTAACCAATCTTGAGCATCCAATAAGTGAACTTGTGTCATTGGTTGAACATTTAGGCCATTTTTGTCCTCCATAGGCTTATTATAATCCAATTAGGGTTTTTAACCAATCTTGAGCATCCAATAAGTGATTTTGTGTCATTGGTTGAACATTTATGTCATTTTCGTCCTCCTTAGCCTTATTCTGATCCAATTAGGGGTTTTAACCTATCTTGTGCATCCAATAAGTGATTTTGTATGATTGGTTGAACATTTATTACATTTTCGTCCTCCCTAGGCTTATTCTAATCCAATTAGTGTTTTTAACTAATCTTGTGCAATCAATAAGTGATTTTGTGTCATTGGTTGATCATTTAGGCCATTTTCGTCCTCCATAGGCTTATTCTAATCCAGTTAGGGTTTTTAACCAATCTTGAGTATCCAATAAGTGATTTTATGTCATTGGTTGAACATTTAGGTCATTTTCGTCCTCCATAGGCTTATTCTAATCCAATTAGGGTTTTTAACCAATCTTGTGCATACAATAAGTAATTTTGTGTCATTGGTTGAACATTTAAGTCATTTTCGTCCTCCATAGGCTTATTCTAATCCAACTAGGGTTTTTAACCATTCTTGAGCATCCAATAAGTGAACTTGTCTCATTGGTTGAACATTTAGGCCATTTTCGTCCTCCATAGGCTTATTCTAATCCAATTAGGGTTTTTAACCAATCTTGAGCATCCCATAAGTGATTTTGTGTCATTGGTTGAACATTTATGTCATTTTCGTCCTCCTTAGCCTTATTCTGATCCAATTAGGGGTTTTAACCTATCTTGTGCATTCAATAAGTGATTTTGTATGATTGGTTGAACATTTATTACATTTTCGTCCTCCCTAGGCTTATTCTAATCCAATTAGTGTTTTTAACTAATCTTGTGCAATCAATAAGTGATTTTGTGTCATTGGTTGATCATTTAGGCCATTTTCGTCCTCCATAGGCTTATTCTAATCCAGTTAGGGTTTTTAACCAATCTTGAGTATCCAATAAGTGATTTTATGTCATTGGTTGAACATATATGTCATTTTGTCCTCCTTAGGCTTATTTTGATCGAAATAGGGGTTTTAACCTATCTTGTGCATCCAATAAGTGATTTTGTGTTATTGGTTGAACATTTATGTCATTTTCGTCATCCCTTGGCTTATTCTAATCCAATTAGTGTTTTTAACCGTTCTTGTGCATCCAACAAGTGATTTTGTGTCATTGGTTGAACATTTAGGTAACTTTCGTCCTCCTTTGGCTTATTCTAATCCAATTAAGGTTTTTAACAATCTTGTGCACCCAATGAGTGATTTTGTGTCATTGGTTGAAATTTTGGGTCATTTTCGTCCTCCCTAGGCTTATTCTAATCCTATTAGGGTTTTGAACCAATCTTGTGCATCCAATAAGTGATTTTGTGTCATTGATTGACATTTAGGACATTTTCGTCCTCCCTAGGCTTATTCTGATCGAATTAGTGTTTTAAACCAATCTTGTGGATCCAATAAGTGATTTTGTGTGATTGGTTGAACATTTAGGTCATTTTCGTCCTCCCTAGGGTTTTTCTAATCCAATTAGGGTTTTTAACCAATCTTGTGCATCCAATAAATGATTTTGTGTCATTGATTGAACATTTAGGTCATTTTCGTCCTCCCTATGCTTATTCTATTCCAATTAGGGTTTTTAACCAATCTTGAGCATCCAATAAGTGAACTTGTGTCATTGGTTGAACATTTTGGTCAAATTCGTCCTCCCTTGGCTTATTCTGATCCAATTAGAGTTTTTAACGAATCTTGTGGATCCAAAAAGTGATTTTGTGTCATTGGTTGAACATTTATGTCATTTTCATCCTCCCTAGGCTTATTCTAATCCAATAAGGGTTTTTAATCTATTTTGTGCATCCAATAAGTGATTTTGTGTCGTTGGTTGAACATTTAGGTAATTTTCGTCCTCCTTTGGCTTATTCTAATCCAATTAGGCTTTTTAACCAATCTTGTGCATCCAATAAGTGATTTTGAGTCATGGGTTGAGTATTTAGGTCATTTTCGTCCTCCCCAGGCTAGTTCTGATCCAATTTTTGTTTTTAACCAATCTTCTCGATCCAATAAGTGATTTTGTGTCATTGGTTAAACATTCATGTCATTTTTCGTCCTCCCTAGGCTTATTCTAATCCTATTAGGGTTTTTAACCAATCTTGTGTACCGAATGAGTGATTTTGTGTCATTGGTTGATATTTTTAGTCATGTTCGTCCTCCCTAGGCTTATTCTAATCCAATTAGGGTTTTTAACCAATCTTGTGCATCCAATAAGTGATTTTGTGTCATTGATTGAACATTTAGGTCATTTTCGTCCTCCCTAGGCTCATTCTAATCCAATTAGGGTTTTTAACCAATCTTGTCCATACAATAAGTGATTTTGTGTCATTGGTTGAACATTTAGGTCATTTTCATTCTCCCTAGGCTTATTCTAATCCAATTAGGGTTTTTATCCAATCTTGTGCATACAATAAGTGATTTTGTGTCATTGGTTGAACACTTAGGTCATTTTCGTCCTCCATAGGCTTATTCTAATCCAATTAGGGTTTTTATCCAATCTTGTGCATACAATAAGTAGTTTTGTGTCATTGGTTGAACATTTAAGTCATTTTCGTCCTCCATAGGCTTATTCTAATCCAACTAGGGTTTTTAACAAATCTTGAGCATCCAATAAGTGAACTTGTGTCATTTGTTGAACATTTAGGCCATTTTCGTCCTCCATAGGTTTATTCTAATCCAATTAGGGTTTTTAACCAATCTTGAGCATCCAATAAGTGATTTTGTGTCATTGGTTGAACATTTATGTCATTTTCGTCCTCGTTAGCCTTATTCTGATCCAATTAGGGGTTTTAACCTATCTTGTGCATCCAATAAGTGATTTTGTATGATTGGTTGAACATTTATTACATTTTCGTCCTCCCTAGGCTTATTCTAATCCAATTAGTGTTTTTAACTAATCTTGTGCAATCAATAAGTGATTTTGTGTCATTGGTTGATCATTTAGGCCATTTTCGTCCTCCATAGGCTTATTCTAATCCAGTTAGGGTTTTTAACCAATCTTGAGTATCCAATAAGTGATTTTATGTCATTGGTTGAACATATATGTCATTTTGTCCTCCTTAGGCTTATTTTGATCGAATTAGGGGTTTTCACCTATCTTGTGCATCCAATAAGTGATTTTGTGTTATTGGTTGAACATTTATGTCATTTTTCGTCCTCCCTTGGCTTATTCTAATCCAATTAGTGTTTTTAACCGTTCTTGTGCATCCAACAAGTGATTTTGTGTCATTGGTTGAACATTTAGGTAACTTTCGTCCTCCTTTGGCTTATTCTAATCCAATTAGGGTTTTTAACAATCTTGTGCACCCAATGAGTGATTTTGTGTCATTCGTTGAAATTTTGGGTCATTTTCGTCCTCCCTAGGCTTATTCTAATCCTATTAGGGTTTTGAACCAATCTTGTGCATCCAATAAGTGATTTTGTGTCATTGATTGAACATTTAGGACATTTTCGTCCTCCCTAGGCTTATTCTAATCGAATTAGTGTTTTAAACCAATCTTGTGGATCCAATAAGTGATTTTGTGTGATTGGTTGAACATTTAGGTCATTTTCGTCCTCCCTAGGGTTTTTCTAATCCAATTAGGGTTTTTAACCAATCTTGTGCATCCAATAAGTGATTTTGTGTCATTGATTGAACATTTAGGTCATTTTCGTCCTCCCTAGGCTTATTCTATTCCAATTAGGGTTTTTAACCAATCTTGTGCATACAATAAGTAATTTTGTGTCATTGGTTGAACATTTAAGTCATTTTCGTCCTCCATAGGCTTATTCTAATCCAACTAGGGTTTTTAACCAATCTTGAGCATCCAATAAGTGAACTTGTGTCATTGGTTGAACATTTTGGTTTTTTTCGTCCTCCCTAGGCTTATTCTAATCCAATTAGAGTTTTTAACGAATCTTGTGGATCCAAAAAGTGATTTTGTGTCATTGGTTGAACATTTATGTCATTTTCATCCTCCCTAGGCTTATTCTAATCCAATAAGGGTTTTTAATCTATTTTGTGCATCCAATAAGTGATTTTGTGTCGTTGGTTGAACATTTAGGTAATTTTCGTCCTCCTTTGGCTTATTCTAATCCAATTAGGCTTTTTAACCAATCTTGTGCATCCAATAAGTGATTTTGAGTCATGGGTTGAATATTTAGGTCATTTTCGTCCTCCCTAGGCTAGTTCTGATCCAATTTTTGTTTTTAACCAATCTTCTAGATCCAATAAGTGATTTTATCTCATTGGTTAAACATTCATGTCATTTTTCGTCCTCCCTAGGCTTATTCTAATCCTATTAGGGTTTTTAACCAATCTTGTGTACCGAATGAGTGATTTTGTGTCATTGGTTGATATTTTTAGTCATTTTCGTCCTCCCTAGGCTTATTGTAATCCAATTTGGGTTTTTAACCAATCTTGTGCATCCAATAAGTCATTTGTGTCATTGATTGAACATTTTGGTTTTTTTCGTCCTCCCTAGGCTTATTCTAATCCAATTAGGGTTTTTAACCAATCTTGTGCATCCAATAAGTGATTTTGTGTGATTGGTTGAACATTTAGGTCTTTTTTGTCCTGCCTAGGCTTATTCTAATCCAATTAGGGTTTTTAACCAATCTTGTCCATACAATAAGTGATTTTGTGTCATTGGTTGAACATTTAGGTCTTTTTTGTCCTCCCTACGCTTATTCTAATCCAATTAGGGTTTTTAACCTATCTTGTGCATCCGATAAGTGATTTTGTGTCGTTGGTTGAACATTTAGGTAATTTTCGTCCTCCTTTGGCTTATTCTAATCAAATTTGAGTTTTTAACCAATCCTGTGGATCCAATAAGTGATTTTGTGTCATTGGTTGAACATTTTGGTTTTTTTCGTCCTCCCTAGGCTGATTCTAATACAATTAAGGTTTTTCACCAATCTTGTGCATCCAATAAGTGATTTTGTGTGATTGGTTGAACATTTAGGTCATTTTCGTCCTCCCTAGGCTTTTTCTAATCCAATTAAGGTTTTTAACCAATCTTGTGCATCCAATAAGTGATTTTGTGTCATTGATTGAACATTTAGGTCATTTTCGTCCTCCCTAGGCTTATTCTAATCCAATTAGGGTTTTTAACCAATCTTGTGCATCCAATAAGTGATTTTGTGTGATTGGTTGAACATTTAGGTGTTTTTCGTCCTCCCTAGGCTTATTCTAATCCAATTAGGGTTTTTAACCAATCTTGTCCATACAATAAGTGATTTTTTGTCATTGGTTGAACATTTAGGTCATTTTCGTCCTCCATAGGCTTATTCTAATCCAATTAGGGTTTCTAACCTATCTTGTGCATCCAATAAGTGATTTTGTGTCGTTGGTTGAACATTTAGGTAATTTTCGTCCTCCTTTGGCTTATTCTAATCCAATTAGGCTTTTTAACCAATCTGGTGCATCCAATAAGTGATTTTGTGTCATTGGTTGAATATTTAGGTCATTTTCGTCCTCCCTAGGCTAGTTCTGATCAAATTTGAGTTTTTAACCAATCCTGTGGATCCAATAAGTGATTTTGTGTCATTGGTTGAACATTCATGTCATTTTTCGTCCTCCCTAGGCTTATTCTAATCCTATTAGGGTTTTTATCCAATCTTTTGCATCCAATAAGTGATTTTGTGTCATTGATTGAACATTTAGGTTTTTTTCGTCCTCCCAAGGCTTATTCTAATCCAATTAGGGTTTATAACTAATCTTGTGCTTCCATTAAGTGATTTTGTGTTAGTGGTTGAACATTTAGGACATTTTCTTCCTCCCTAGGCTTATTCTAATCAAATTAAGGTTTTTAATCTATCCTGTGCATCCAATAAGTGATTTTGTGTCGTTGGTTGAACATTTACGTAATTTTCGTCCTCCTTTTGCTTATTCTAATCCAATTACGCTTTTTAACCAATCTTGTGCATCCAATAAGTGATTTTGTGTCATTGGTTGAACATTTAGGTCATTTTCGTCCTCCCTAGGCTTATTCTAATCCAATAAGGGTTTTTAATCTATCTTGTGCATACAATAAGTGATTTTGTGCCATTGGTTGAACATTTAGGTCATTTTCGTTCTCCATAGGCTTATTCTAATCCAAATAGGGTTTTTAACCAATCTGGTGCATCCAATAAGTGATTTTGTGTCATTGGTTGAATATTTAGGTCTTTTTCGTCCTCCCTAGGCTTATTCTAATCAAATTAAGGTTTTTAATCTATCTTGTGCATCCAATAAGTGATTTTGTGTCGTTGGTTGAACATTTACGTAATTTTCGTCCTCCTTTTGCTTATTCTAATCCAATTACGCTTTTTAACCAATCTTGTGCATCCAATAAGTGATTTTGTGTCATTGGTTGAACATTTAGGTCATTTTCGTCCTCCCTAGGCTTATTCTAATCCAATTAGGGTTTTTAACCAATCTTGTGCATACAATAAGTGATTTTGTGCCATTGGTTGAACATTTAGGTCATTTTCGTTCTCCATAGGCTTATTCTAATCCAAATAGGGTTTTTAACCAATCTTGTCCATCCAATAAGTGAATTTGTGTCTTTGGTTGAACATTTAGGACATTTTCGTCCTCCATAGGCTTATTCTAATCCAATTAGGGTTTCTAACCTATCTTGTGCATCCAATAAGTGATTTTGTGTCGTTGGTTGAACATTTAGGTAATTTTCTTCCTCCTTTGGCTTATTCTAATCCAATTAGGCTTTTTAACCAATCTGGTGCATCCAATAAGTGATTTTGTGTCATTGGTTGAATATTTAGGTCATTTTCGTCCTCCCTAGGCTTGTTCTGATCAAATTTGAGTTTTTAACCAATCATGTGGATCCAATAAGTGATTTTGTGTCATTGGTTGAACATTCATGTCATTTTTCGTCCTCCCTAGGCTAATTCTAATCCTATTAGGGTTTTTATGCAATCTTTTGCATCCAATAAGTGATTTTGTGTCATTGATTGAACATTTAAGTTTTTTTCGTCCTCCCTAGGCTTATTCTAATCCAATTAGGGTTTATAACCAATCTTGTGCTTCTATTAAGTGATTTTGTTTTAGTGGTTGAACATTTAGGATATTTTCTTCCTCCCTAGACTTATTCTAATCCAATTAGGGTTTTTAACCAATCTTGTGCATACAATAAGTGATTTTGTGTCATTGGTTGAACATTTAGGTCATTTTCCTCCTCCATAGGCTTATTCTAATCCAACTAGGGTTTATAACCAATCTTGAGCATCCAATAAGTGAACTTGTGTCATTGGTTGAACATTTTGGTCATATTCGTCGTCCTTTGGCTTATTCTGATCCAATTAGAGTTTTTAACGAATCTTGTGGATCCAATAAGTGATTTTGTGTCAGTGGTTGAATATTTATGTCATTTTTATGCTCCCTAGGCTTATTCTAATCCAATAAGGGTTTTTAATCTATCTTGTGCATCCAATAAGTGATTTTGTGTCGTTGGTTGAACATTTAGGTAATTTTCGTTCTCCTTTGGCTTATTCTAATACAATTAGGCTTATTAACCAATCTTGTGCATCCAATAAGTGATTTTGTGTCATTGGTTGAATATTTAGGTCATTTTCGTCCTCCCTAGGCTTGTTCCGATCCAATTTTTGTTTTTAACCAATCTTCTAGATCCAATAAGTGATTTTGTGTCATTGGTTGAACATTCATGTCATTTTTCGTCGTCCCTAGGCTTATTCTAATCCTATTAGGGTTTTTAACCAATCTTGTGTACCGAATGAGTGATTTTGTGTCATTGGTTGAAATTTTGGGTCATTTTCGTCCTCCCTAGGCTTATTCTAATCCAATTAGGGTTTTTAACCAATCTTGTGGATCCAATAAGTGATTTTATGTCATTGGTTGAACATTCATGTCATTTTTCGTCCTCCCTAGGCTTGTTTGATCAAATTTGAGTATTTAACCAATCTTGTGGTTTAAATAAGTGATTTTGTGTCATTGGTTGAACATTCATGTCATTTTTCGTCCTCCCTAGGCTTATTCTAATACTATTAGGGTTTTTAACCAATCTTGTGCATCCAATAAGTGATTTTGTGTCATTGATTGAACATTTAGGTTTTTTTCCTCCTCCCTAGGCTTATTCTAACCCAATTAGGGTTTATAACCCATCTTGTGCTTCCATTAAGTGATTTTGTGTTAGTGGTTGAACATTTAGGACATTTTCGTCCTCCCTAGACTTATTCTAATCCAATTAGGGTTTTTTTAACAAATCATGTGCATTCAATAAGTGATTTTGTGTTATTGGTTGAACATTTGGGTCACTTTCGTCCTCCTTTGGCTTATTCTAATCCAATTAGGGTTTTTAACCAATCTTGTGCATCCAATAAGTGATTTTGTGTGATTGGTTGAACATTTAGGTCTTTTTCTTCCTCCCTAGGCTTATTCTAATCAAATTAGGGTTTTTAATCTATCTTGTGCATCCAATAAGTGTGTTTGTGTCGTTGGTTGAACATTTAGGTAATTTTCGTCCTCCTTTGGCTTATTCTAATCCAATTACGCTTTTTAACCAATCTTGTGCATCCAATAAGTGATTTTGTGTCATTGGTTGAACATTTAGGTCATTTTCGTTCTCCTTAGGCTTGTTCTTATCCAATTAGGGTTTTTAACCAATCTTGTGCATACAATAAGTGATTTTGTGTCATTGGTTGAACATTCATGTCATTTTTCGTCCTCCCTAGGCTTATTCTAATCCTATTAGGGTTTTTAACCAATCTTGTGTACCGAATGAGTGATTTTGTGTCATTGGTTGAAATTTTGGGTCATTTTCGTCCTCCCTAGGATTATTCTAATCCAATAAGGGTTTTTAACCATTCTTGTGCATCCAATAAGTGATTTTGTGTCATTGATTGAACATTTAGGTTTTTTTCGTCCTCCCTAGGCTTATTCTAATCCAATTAGGGTTTATAACCAATCTTGTGCTTCCATTAAGTGATTTTGTGTTAGTGGTTGAACATTTAGGACATTTTCGTCCTCCCTAGACTTATTCTAATCCAATTAGGGTTTTTTAACAAATCATGTGCATTCAATAAGTGATTTTGTGTCATTGGTTGATCATTTAGGTCATTTTCTTCCTCCTTTGGCTTATTCTAATCCAATTAGGGTTTTTAACCAATCTTGTGCACCCAATAAGTGATTTTGTATCATTGGTTGATCTTTTGGGTCCCTTTCGTCCTCCCTAGGCTTATTCTAATCCAATTAGGGTTTTTAACCAATCTTGTGCTTCCAATAAGTGATTTTGTGTCAGTGGTTGAACATTTAGGTGATTTTCGTCCTCTCTAGGCTTATTCTAATCCAATTAGGGTTTTTTTAACAATTCCTGTGCATTCAATAAGTGATTTTGTGTCATTGGTTGAACATTTAGGTCATTTTCGACCTCCATAGGCTATTTTCTAATCCAATTAGGGTTTTTAACCAACCTTGAGCATCCAATAAGGGAATATGTGTCATTGGTTGAACATTTTGGTCATATTCGTCCTCCCTAAGCTTATTCTGATCTAATTAGAGTTTTTAACCAATCTTGTGCATCCAATAAGTGATTTTGTGTGATTGGTTGAACATTTAGGTCTTTTTCGTCCTCCCTAGGCTTATTCTAATCAAATTAAGGTTTTTAATCTATCTTGTGCATCCAATAGGTGATTTTGTGTCGTTGGTTGAACATTTACGTAATTTTCGTCCTCCTTTTGCTTATTCTAATCCAATTACGCTTTCTAACCAATCTTGTGCATCCAATAAGTGATTTTGTGTCATTGGTTGAACATTTAGGTCATTTTCGTCCTCCCTAGGCTTATTCTAATCCAATTAGGGTTTTTAACCAATCTTGTGCATACAATAAGTGATTTTGTGCCATTGGTTGAACATTTAGGTCATTTTCGTTCTCCATAGGCTTATTCTAATCCAATTAGGGTTTTTAACCAATCTTGTCCATCCAATAAGTGAATTTGTGTCATTGGTTGAACATTTAGGACATTTTCGTCCTCCATAGGCTTATTCTAATCCAATTAGGGTTTCTAACCTATCTTGTGCATCCAATAAGTGATTTTGTGTCGTTGGTTGAACATTTAGGTAATTTTCGTCCTCCTTTGGCTTATTCTAATCCAATTAGGCTTTTTAACCAATCTCGTGCATCCAATAAGTGATTTTGTGTCATTGGTTTAATATTTAGGTCATTTTCGTCCTCCCTAGGCTTGTTCTGATCAAATTTGAGTTTTTAACCAATCATGTGGATCCAATAAGTGATTTTGTGTCATTGGTTGAACATTCATGTCATTTTTCGTCCTCCCTAGGCTAATTCTAATCCTATTAGGGTTTTTATCCAATCTTTTGCATCCAATAAGTGATTTTGTGTCATTGATTGAACATTTAAGTTTTTTTCGTCCTCCCTAGGCTTATTCTAATCCAATTAGGGTTTATAACCAATCTTGTGCTTCCATTAAGTGATTTTGTTTTAGTGGTTGAACATTTAGGACATTTTCTTGCTCCCTAGACTTATTCTAATCCAATTAGGGTTTTTAACCAATCTTGTGCATACAATAAGTGATTTTGTGTCATTGGTTGAACATTTAGGTCATTTTCCTCCTCCATAGGCTTATTCTAATCCAACTAGGGTTTATAACCAATCTTGAGCATCCAATAAGTGAACTTGTGTCATTGGTTGAACATTTTGGTCATATTCGTCGTCCTTTGGCTTATTCTGATCCAATTAGAGTTTTTAACGAATCTTGTGGATCCAATAAGTGATTTTGTGTCATTGGTTGAACATTTATGTCATTTTTATCCTCCCTAGGCTTATTCTAATCCAATAAGGGTTTTTAATCTATCTTGTGCATCCAATAAGTGATTTTGTGTCGTTGGTTGAACATTTAGGTAATTTTCGTTCTCCTTTGGCTTATTCTAATACAATTAGGCTTATTAACCAATCTTGTGCATCCAATAAGTGATTTTGTGTCATTGGTTGAATATTTAGGTCATTTTCGTCCTCCCTAGGCTTGTTCCGATCCAATTTTTGTTTTTAACCAATCTTCTAGATCCAATAAGTGATTTTGTGTCATTGGTTGAACATTCATGTCATTTTTCGTCGTCCATAGGCTTATTCTAATCCTATTAGGGTTTTTAACCAATCTTGTGTACCGAATGAGTGATTTTGTGTCATTGGTTGAAATTTTGGGTCATTTTCGTCCTCCCTAGGCTTATTCTAATCCAATTAGGGTTTTTAACCAATCTTGTGGATCCAATAAGTGATTTTATGTCATTGGTTGAACATTCATGTCATTTTTCGTCCTCCCTAGGCTTGTTTGATCAAATTTGAGTATTTAACCAATCTTGTGGTTTAAATAAGTGATTTTGTGTCATTGGTTGAACATTCATGTCATTTTTCGTCCTCCCTAGGCTTATTCTAATACTATTAGGGTTTTTAACCAATCTTGTGCATCCAATAAGTGATTTTGTGTCATTGATTGAACATTTAGGTTTTTTTCCTCCTCCCTAGGCTTATTCTAACCCAATTAGGGTTTATAACCCATCTTGTGCTTCCATTAAGTGATTTTGTGTTAGTGGTTGAACATTTAGGACATTTTCGTCCTCCCTAGACTTATTCTAATCCAATTAGGGTTTTTTTAACAAATCATGTGCATTCAATAAGTGATTTTGTGTTATTGGTTGAACATTTGGGTCACTTTCGTCCTCCTTTGGCTTATTCTAATCCAATTAGGGTTTTTAACCAATCTTGTGCATCCAATAAGTGATTTTGTGTGATTGGTTGAACATTTAGGTCTTTTTCTTCCTCCCTAGGCTTATTCTAATCAAATTAGGGTTTTTAATCTATCTTGTGCATCCAATAAGTGTGTTTGTGTCGTTGGTTGAACATTTAGGTAATTTTCGTCCTCCTTTGGCTTATTCTAATCCAATTACGCTTTTTAACCAATCTTGTGCATCCAATAAGTGATTTTGTGTCATTGGTTGAACATTTAGGTCATTTTCGTTCTTCTTAGGCTAGTTCTTATCCAATTAGGGTTTTTAACCAATCTTGTGCATACAATAAGTGATTTTGTGTCATTGGTTGAACATTCATGTCATTTTTCGTCCTCCCTAGGCTTATTCTAATCCTATTAGGGTTTTTAACCAATCTTGTGTACCGAATGAGTGATTTTGTGTCATTGGTTGAAATTTTGGGTCATTTTCGTCCTCCCTAGGATTATTCTAATCCAATAAGGGTTTTTAACCATTCTTGTGCATCCAATAAGTGATTTTGTGTCATTGATTGAACATTTAGGTTTTTTTCGTCCTCCCTAGGCTTATTCTAATCCAATTAGGGTTTATAACCAATCTTGTGCTTCCTTTAAGTGATTTTGTGTTAGTGGTTGAACATTTAGGTCATTTTCGTCCTCCCTAGGCTTATTCTAATCCAATTAGGGTTTTTTAACAAATCATGTGCATTCAATAAGTGATTTTGTGTCATTGGTTGAACATTTAGGTCATTTTCTTCCTCCTTTGGCTTATTCTAATCCAATTAGGGTTTTTAACCAATCTTGTGCACCCAATAAGTGATTTTGTATCATTGGTTGATCTTTTGGGTCCCTTTCGTCCTCCCTAGGCTTATTCTAATCCAATTAGGGTTTTTAACCAATCTTGTGCTTCCAATAAGTGATTTTGTGTCAGTGGTTGAACATTTAGGTGATTTTCGTCCTCTCTAGGCTTATTCTAATCCAATTAGGGTTTTTTTAACAAATCCTGTGCATTCAATAAGTGATTTTGTGTCATTGGTTGAACATTTAGGTCATTTTCGACCTCCATAGGCTATTTTCTAATCCAATTAGGGTTTTTAACCAATCTTGAGCATCCAATAAAGGAATATGTGTCATTGGTTGAACATTTTGGTCATATTCGTCCTCCCTAAGCTTATTCTGATCTAATTAGAGTTTTTAACCAATCTTGTGCATCCAATAAGTGATTTTGTGTGATTGGTTGAACATTTAGGTCTTTTTCGTCCTCCCTAGGCTTATTCTAATCAAATTAAGGTTTTTAATCTATCTTGTGCATCCAATAAGTGATTTTGTGTCGTTGGTTAACCATTTACGTAATTTTCGTCCTCCTTTTGCTTTTTCTAATCCAATTACGCTTTCTAACCAATCTTGTGCATCCAATAAGTGATTTTGTGTCATTGGTTGAACATTTAGGTCATTTTCGTCCTCCATAGGCTATTTTCTAATCCAATTAGGGTTTTTAACCAATCTTGAGCATCCAATAAAGGAATATGTGTCATTGGTTGAACATTTTGGTCATATTCGTCCTCCCTAAGCTTATTCTGATCTAATTAGAGTTTTTAACCAATCTTGTGCATCCAATAAGTGATTTTGTGTGATTGGTTGAACATTTAGGTCTTTTTCGTCCTCCTTAGGCTTATTCTAATCAAATTAAGGTTTTTAATCTATCTTGTGCATCCAATAAGTGATTTTGTGTCGTTGGTTGAACATTTACGTAATTTTCGTCCTCCTTTTGCTTATTCTAATCCAATTACGCTTTCTAACCAATCTTGTGCATCCAATAAGTGATTTTGTGTCATTGGTTGAACATTTAGGTCATTTTCGTCCTCCCTAGGCTTATTCTAATCCAATTAGGGTTTTTAACCAATCTTGTGCATACAATAAGTGATTTTGTGCCATTGGTTGAACATTTAGGTCATTTTCGTTCTCCATAGGCTTATTCTAATCCAATTAGGGTTTTTAACCAATCTTGTCCATCCAATAAGTGAATTTGTGTCATTGGTTGAACATTTAGGACATTTTCGTCCTCCATAGGCTTATTCTAATCCAATTAGGGTTTCTAACCTATCTTGTGCATCCAATAAGTGATTTTGTGTCGTTGGTTGAACATTTAGGTAATTTTCGTCCTCCTTTGGCTTATTCTAATCCAATTAGGCTTTTTAACCAATCTGGTGCATCCAATAAGTGATTTTGTGTCATTGGTTGAATATTTAGGTCTTTTTCGTCCTCCCTAGGCTTATTCTAATCAAATTAAGGTTTTTAATCTATCTTGTGCATCCAATAAGTGATTTTGTGTCGTTGGTTGAACATTTACGTAATTTTCGTCCTCCTTTTGCTTATTCTAATCCAATTACGCTTTTTAACCAATCTTGTGCATCCAATAAGTGATTTTGTGTCATTGGTTGAACATTTAGGTCATTTTCGTCCTCCCTAGGCTTATTCTAATCCAATTAGGGTTTTTAACCAATCTTGTGCATACAATAAGTGATTTTGTGCCATTGGTTGAACATTTAGGTCATTTTCGTTCTCCATAGGCTTATTCTAATCCAAATAGGGTTTTTAACCAATCTTGTCCATCCAATAAGTGAATTTGTGTCATTGGTTGAACATTTAGGACATTTTCGTCCTCCATAGGCTTATTCTAATCCAATTAGGGTTTCTAACCTATCTTGTGCATCCAATAAGTGATTTTGTGTCATTGGTTGAACATTTAGGTAATTTTCTTCCTCCTTTGGCTTATTCTAATCCAATTAGGCTTTTTAACCAATCTGGTGCATCCAATAAGTGATTTTGTGTCATTGGTTGAATATTTAGGTCATTTTCGTCCTCCCTAGGCTTGTTCTGATCAAATTTGAGTTTTTAACCAATCATGTGGATCCAATAAGTGATTTTGTGTCATTGGTTGAACATTCATGTCATTTTTCGTCCTCCCTAGGCTAATTCTAATCCTATTAGGGTTTTTATCCAATCTTTTGCATCCAATAAGTGATTTTGTGTCATTGATTGAACATTTAAGTTTTTTTCGTCCTCCCTAGGCTTATTCTAATCCAATTAGGGTTTATAACCAATCTTGTGCTTCCATTAAGTGATTTTGTTTTAGTGGTTGAACATTTAGGACATTTTCTTGCTCCCTAGACTTATTCTAATCCAATTAGGGTTTTTAACCAATCTTGTGCATACAATAAGTGATTTTGTGTCATTGGTTGAACATTTAGGTCATTTTCCTCCTCCATAGGCTTATTCTAATCCAACTAGGGTTTATAACCAATCTTGAGCATCCAATAAGTGAACTTGTGTCATTGGTTGAACATTTTGGTCATATTCGTCGTCCTTTGGCTTATTCTGATCCAATTAGAGTTTTTAACGAATCTTGTGGATCCAATAAGTGATTTTGTGTCATTGGTTGAACATTTATGTCATTTTTATCCTCCCTAGGCTTATTCTAATCCAATAAGGGTTTTTAATCTATCTTGTGCATCCAATAAGTGATTTTGTGTCGTTGGTTGAACATTTAGGTAATTTTCGTTCTCCTTTGGCTTATTCTAATACAATTAGGCTTATTAACCAATCTTGTGCATCCAATAAGTGATTTTGTGTCATTGGTTGAATATTTAGGTCATTTTCGTCCTCCCTAGGCTTGTTCCGATCCAATTTTTGTTTTTAACCAATCTTCTAGATCCAATAAGTGATTTTGTGTCATTGGTTGAACATTCATGTCATTTTTCGTCGTCCCTAGGCTTATTCTAATCCTATTAGGGTTTTTAACCAATCTTGTGTACCGAATGAGTGATTTTGTGTCATTGGTTGAAATTTTGGGTCATTTTCGTCCTCCCTAGGCTTATTCTAATCCAATTAGGGTTTTTAACCAATCTTGTGGATCCAATAAGTGATTTTATGTCATTGGTTGAACATTCATGTCATTTTTCGTCCTCCCTAGGCTTGTTTGATCAAATTTGAGTATTTAACCAATCTTGTGGTTCCAATAAGTGATTTTGTGTCATTGGTTGAACATTCATGTCATTTTTCGTCCTCCCTAGGCTTATTCTAATACTATTAGGGTTTTTAACCAATCTTGTGCATCCAATAAGTGATTTTGTGTCATTGATTGAACATTTAGGTTTTTTTCCTCCTCCCTAGGCTTATTCTAACCCAATTAGGGTTTATAACCCATCTTGTGCTTCCATTAAGTGATTTTGTGTTAGTGGTTGAACATTTAGGACATTTTCGTCCTCCCTAGACTTATTCTAATCCAATTAGGGTTTTTTTAACAAATCATGTGCATTCAATAAGTGATTTTGTGTTATTGGTTGAACATTTGGGTCACTTTCGTCCTCCTTTGGCTTATTCTAATCCAATTAGGGTTTTTAACCAATCTTGTGCATCCAATAAGTGATTTTGTGTGATTGGTTGAACATTTAGGTCTTTTTCTTCCTCCCTAGGCTTATTCTAATCAAATTAGGGTTTTTAATCTATCTTGTGCATCCAATAAGTGTGTTTGTGTCGTTGGTTGAACATTTAGGTAATTTTCGTCCTCCTTTGGCTTATTCTAATCCAATTACGCTTTTTAACCAATCTTGTGCATCCAATAAGTGATTTTGTGTCATTGGTTGAACATTTAGGTCATTTTCGTTCTCCTTAGGCTTGTTCTTATCCAATTAGGGTTTTTAACCAATCTTGTGCATACAATAAGTGATTTTGTGTCATTGGTTGAACATTCATGTCATTTTTCGTCCTCCCTAGGCTTATTCTAATCCTATTAGGGTTTTTAACCAATCTTGTGTACCGAATGAGTGATTTTGTGTCATTGGTTGAAATTTTGGGTCATTTTCGTCCTCCCTAGGATTATTCTAATCCAATAAGGGTTTTTAACCATTCTTGTGCATCCAATAAGTGATTTTGTGTCATTGATTGAACATTTAGGTTTTTTTCGTCCTCCCTAGGCTTATTCTAATCCAATTAGGGTTTATAACCAATCTTGTGCTTCCATTAAGTGATTCTGTGTTAGTGGTTGAACATTTAGGACATTTTCGTCCTCCCTAGACTTATTCTAATCCAATTAGGGTTTTTTAACAAATCATGTGCATTCAATAAGTGATTTTGTGTCATTGGTTGAACATTTAGGTCATTTTCTTCCTCCTTTGGCTTATTCTAATCCAATTAGGGTTTTTAACCAATCTTGTGCACCCAATAAGTGATTTTGTATCATTGGTTGATCTTTTGGGTCCCTTTCGTCCTCCCTAGGCTTATTCTAATCCAATTAGGGTTTTTAACCAATCTTGTGCTTCCAATAAGTGATTTTGTGTCAGTGGTTGAACATTTAGGTGATTTTCGTCCTCTCTAGGCTTATTCTAATCCAATTAGGTTTTTTTTAACAAATCCTGTGCATTCAATAAGTGATTTTGTGTCATTGGTTGAACATTTAGGTCATTTTCGACCTCCATAGGCTATTTTCTAATCCAATTAGGGTTTTTAACCAATCTTGTGCATCCAATAAGTGATTTTGTGTGATTGGTTGAACATTTAGGTCTTTTTCGTCCTCCCTAGGCTTATTCTAATCAAATTAAGGTTTTTAATCTATCTTGTGCATCCAATAAGTGATTTTGTGTCGTTGGTTAACCATTTACGTAATTTTCGTCCTCCTTTTGCTTTTTCTAATCCAATTACGCTTTCTAACCAATCTTGTGCATCCAATAAGTGATTTTGTGTCATTGGTTGAACATTTAGGTCATTTTCGTCCTCCATAGGCTATTTTCTAATCCAATTAGGGTTTTTAACCAATCTTGAGCATCCAATAAAGGAATATGTGTCATTGGTTGAACATTTTGGTCATATTCGTCCTCCCTAAGCTTATTCTGATCTAATTAGAGTTTTTAACCAATCTTGTGCATCCAATAAGTGATTTTGTGTGATTGGTTGAACATTTAGGTCTTTTTCGTCCTCCTTAGGCTTATTCTAATCAAATTAAGGTTTTTAATCTATCTTGTGCATCCAATAAGTGATTTTGTGTCGTTGGTTGAACATTTACGTAATTTTCGTCCTCCTTTTGCTTATTCTAATCCAATTACGCTTTCTAACCAATCTTGTGCATCCAATAAGTGATTTTGTGTCATTGGTTGAACATTTAGGTCATTTTCGTCCTCCCTAGGCTTATTCTAATCCAATTAGGGTTTTTAACCAATCTTGTGCATACAATAAGTGATTTTGTGCCATTGGTTGAACATTTAGGTCATTTTCGTTCTCCATAGGCTTATTCTAATCCAATTAGGGTTTTTAACCAATCTTGTCCATCCAATAAGTGAATTTGTGTCATTGGTTGAACATTTAGGACATTTTCGTCCTCCATAGGCTTATTCTAATCCAATTAGGGTTTCTAACCTATCTTGTGCATCCAATAAGTGATTTTGTGTCGTTGGTTGAACATTTAGGTAATTTTCGTCCTCCTTTGGCTTATTCTAATCCAATTAGGCTTTTTAACCAATCTCGTGCATCCAATAAGTGATTTTGTGTCATTGGTTTAATATTTAGGTCATTTTCGTCCTCCCTAGGCTTGTTCTGATCAAATTTGAGTTTTTAACCAATCATGTGGATCCAATAAGTGATTTTGTGTCATTGGTTGAACATTCATGTCATTTTTCGTCCTCCCTAGGCTAATTCTAATCCTATTAGGGTTTTTATCCAATCTTTTGCATCCAATAAGTGATTTTGTGTCATTGATTGAACATTTAAGTTTTTTTCGTCCTCCCTAGGCTTATTCTAATCCAATTAGGGTTTATAACCAATCTTGTGCTTCCATTAAGTGATTTTGTTTTAGTGGTTGAACATTTAGGACATTTTCTTGCTCCCTAGACTTATTCTAATCCAATTAGGGTTTTTAACCAATCTTGTGCATACAATAAGTGATTTTGTGTCATTGGTTGAACATTTAGGTCATTTTCCTCCTCCATAGGCTTATTCTAATCCAACTAGGGTTTATAACCAATCTTGAGCATCCAATAAGTGAACTTGTGTCATTGGTTGAACATTTTGGTCATATTCGTCGTCCTTTGGCTTATTCTGATCCAATTAGAGTTTTTAACGAATCTTGTGGATCCAATAAGTGATTTTGTGTCATTGGTTGAACATTTATGTCATTTTTATCCTCCCTAGGCTTATTCTAATCCAATAAGGGTTTTTAATCTATCTTGTGCATCCAATAAGTGATTTTGTGTCGTTGGTTGAACATTTAGGTAATTTTCGTTCTCCTTTGGCTTATTCTAATACAATTAGGCTTATTAACCAATCTTGTGCATCCAATAAGTGATTTTGTGTCATTGGTTGAATATTTAGGTCATTTTCGTCCTCCCTAGGCTTGTTCCGATCCAATTTTTGTTTTTAACCAATCTTCTAGATCCAATAAGTGATTTTGTGTCATTGGTTGAACATTCATGTCATTTTTCGTCGTCCATAGGCTTATTCTAATCCTATTAGGGTTTTTAACCAATCTTGTGTACCGAATGAGTGATTTTGTGTCATTGGTTGAAATTTTGGGTCATTTTCGTCCTCCCTAGGCTTATTCTAATCCAATTAGGGTTTTTAACCAATCTTGTGGATCCAATAAGTGATTTTATGTCATTGGTTGAACATTCATGTCATTTTTCGTCCTCCCTAGGCTTGTTTGATCAAATTTGAGTATTTAACCAATCTTGTGGTTTAAATAAGTGATTTTGTGTCATTGGTTGAACATTCATGTCATTTTTCGTCCTCCCTAGGCTTATTCTAATACTATTAGGGTTTTTAACCAATCTTGTGCATCCAATAAGTGATTTTGTGTCATTGATTGAACATTTAGGTTTTTTTCCTCCTCCCTAGGCTTATTCTAACCCAATTAGGGTTTATAACCCATCTTGTGCTTCCATTAAGTGATTTTGTGTTAGTGGTTGAACATTTAGGACATTTTCGTCCTCCCTAGACTTATTCTAATCCAATTAGGGTTTTTTTAACAAATCATGTGCATTCAATAAGTGATTTTGTGTTATTGGTTGAACATTTGGGTCACTTTCGTCCTCCTTTGGCTTATTCTAATCCAATTAGGGTTTTTAACCAATCTTGTGCATCCAATAAGTGATTTTGTGTGATTGGTTGAACATTTAGGTCTTTTTCTTCCTCCCTAGGCTTATTCTAATCAAATTAGGGTTTTTAATCTATCTTGTGCATCCAATAAGTGTGTTTGTGTCGTTGGTTGAACATTTAGGTAATTTTCGTCCTCCTTTGGCTTATTCTAATCCAATTACGCTTTTTAACCAATCTTGTGCATCCAATAAGTGATTTTGTGTCATTGGTTGAACATTTAGGTCATTTTCGTTCTCCTTAGGCTTGTTCTTATCCAATTAGGGTTTTTAACCAATCTTGTGCATACAATAAGTGATTTTGTGTCATTGGTTGAACATTCATGTCATTTTTCGTCCTCCCTAGGCTTATTCTAATCCTATTAGGGTTTTTAACCAATCTTGTGTACCGAATGAGTGATTTTGTGTCATTGGTTGAAATTTTGGGTCATTTTCGTCCTCCCTAGGATTATTCTAATCCAATAAGGGTTTTTAACCATTCTTGTGCATCCAATAAGTGATTTTGTGTCATTGATTGAACATTTAGGTTTTTTTCGTCCTCCCTAGGCTTATTCTAATCCAATTAGGGTTTATAACCAATCTTGTGCTTCCTTTAAGTGATTTTGTGTTAGTGGTTGAACATTTAGGTCATTTTCGTCCTCCCTAGGCTTATTCTAATCCAATTAGGGTTTTTTAACAAATCATGTGCATTCAATAAGTGATTTTGTGTCATTGGTTGAACATTTAGGTCATTTTCTTCCTCCTTTGGCTTATTCTAATCCAATTAGGGTTTTTAACCAATCTTGTGCACCCAATAAGTGATTTTGTATCATTGGTTGATCTTTTGGGTCCCTTTCGTCCTCCCTAGGCTTATTCTAATCCAATTAGGGTTTTTAACCAATCTTGTGCTTCCAATAAGTGATTTTGTGTCAGTGGTTGAACATTTAGGTGATTTTCGTCCTCTCTAGGCTTATTCTAATCCAATTAGGTTTTTTTTAACAAATCCTGTGCATTCAATAAGTGATTTTGTGTCATTGGTTGAACATTTAGGTCATTTTCGACCTCCATAGGCTATTTTCTAATCCAATTAGGGTTTTTAACCAATCTTGTGCATCCAATAAGTGATTTTGTGTGATTGGTTGAACATTTAGGTCTTTTTCGTCCTCCCTAGGCTTATTCTAATCAAATTAAGGTTTTTAATCTATCTTGTGCATCCAATAAGTGATTTTGTGTCGTTGGTTAACCATTTACGTAATTTTCGTCCTCCTTTTGCTTTTTCTAATCCAATTACGCTTTCTAACCAATCTTGTGCATCCAATAAGTGATTTTGTGTCATTGGTTGAACATTTAGGTCATTTTCGTCCTCCATAGGCTATTTTCTAATCCAATTAGGGTTTTTAACCAATCTTGAGCATCCAATAAAGGAATATGTGTCATTGGTTGAACATTTTGGTCATATTCGTCCTCCCTAAGCTTATTCTGATCTAATTAGAGTTTTTAACCAATCTTGTGCATCCAATAAGTGATTTTGTGTGATTGGTTGAACATTTAGGTCTTTTTCGTCCTCCTTAGGCTTATTCTAATCAAATTAAGGTTTTTAATCTATCTTGTGCATCCAATAAGTGATTTTGTGTCGTTGGTTGAACATTTACGTAATTTTCGTCCTCCTTTTGCTTATTCTAATCCAATTACGCTTTCTAACCAATCTTGTGCATCCAATAAGTGATTTTGTGTCATTGGTTGAACATTTAGGTCATTTTCGTCCTCCCTAGGCTTATTCTAATCCAATTAGGGTTTTTAACCAATCTTGTGCATACAATAAGTGATTTTGTGCCATTGGTTGAACATTTAGGTCATTTTCGTTCTCCATAGGCTTATTCTAATCCAATTAGGGTTTTTAACCAATCTTGTCAATCCAATAAGTGAATTTGTGTCATTGGTTGAACATTTAGGACATTTTCGTCCTCCATAGGCTTATTCTACACAATTAGGGTTTCTAACCTATCGTGTGCATCCAATAAGTGATTTTGTGTCGTTGGTTGAACATTTAGGTAATTTTCGTCCTCCTTTGGCTTATTCTAATCCAATTAGGCTTTTTAACCAATCTGGTGCATCCAATAAGTGATTTTGTATCATTGGTTGAACATTTAAGTTTTTTTCGTCCTCCCTAGGCTTATTCTAATCCAATTAGGGTTTATAACCAATCTTGTGCTTCCATTAAGTGATTTTGTTTTAGTGGTTGAACATTTAGGACATTTTCTTCCTCCCTAGACTTATTCTAATCCAATTAGGGTTTTTAACCAATCTTGTGCATACAATAAGTGATTTTGTGTCATTGGTTGAACATTTAGGTCATTTTCCTCCTCCATAGGCTTATTCTAATCCAACTAGGGTTTATAACCAATCTTGAGCATCCAATAAGTGAACTTGTGTCATTGGTTGAACATTTTGGTCATATTCGTCGTCCTTTGGCTTATTCTGATCCAATTAGAGTTTTTAACGAATCTTGTGGATCCAATAAGTGATTTTGTGTCATTGGTTGAACATTTATGTCATTTTTATCCTCCCTAGGCTTATTCTAATCCAATAAGGGTTTTTAATCTATCTTGTGCATCCAATAAGTGATTTTGTGTCGTTGGTTGAACATTTAGGTAATTTTTGTTCTCCTTTGGCTTATTCTAATACAATTAGGCTTATTAACCAATCTTGTGCATCCAATAAGTGATTTTGTGTCATTGGTTGAATATTTAGGTCATTTTCGTCCTCCCTAGGCTTGTTCCGATCCAATTTTTGTTTTTAACCAATCTTCTAGATCCAATAAGTGATTTTGTGTCATTGATTGAACATTCATGTCATTTTTCGTCGTCCCTAGGCTTATTCTAATCCTATTAGGGTTTTTAACCAATCTTGTGTACCGAATGAGTGATTTTGTGTCATTGGTTGAAATTTTGGGTCATTTTCGTCCTCCCTAGGATTATTCTAATCCAATAAGGGTTTTTAACCATTCTTGTGCATCCAATAAGTGATTTTGTGTCGTTGATTGAACATTTAGGTTTTTTTCGTCCTCCCTAGGCTTATTCTAATCCAATTGGGGTTTATAACCAATCTTGTGCTTCCATTAAGTGATTCTGTGTTAGTGGTTGAACATTTAGGACATTTTCGTCCTCCCTAGACTTATTCTAATCCAATTAGTGTTTTTTAACAAATCATGTGCATTCAATAAGTGATTTTGTGTCATTGGTTGAAGATTTAGGTCATTTTCTTCCTCCTTTGGCTTATTCTAATCCAATTAGGGTTTTTAACCAATCTTGTGCACCCAATAAGTGATTTTGTATCATTGGTTGATCTTTTGGGTCCCTTTCGTCCTCCCTAGGCTTATTCTAATCCAATTAGGGTTTTTAACCAATCTTGTGCTTCCAATAAGTGATTTTGTGTCAGTGGTTGAACATTTAGGTGATTTTCGTCCTCTCTAGGCTTATTCTAATCCAATTAGGTTTTTTTTAACAAATCCTGTGCATTCAATAAGTGATTTTGTGTCATTGGTTGAACATTTAGGTCATTTTCGACCTCCATAGGCTATTTTCTAATCCAATTAGGGTTTTTAACCAATCTTGAGCATCCAATAAAGGAATATGTGTCATTGGTTGAACATTTTGGTCATATTCATCCTCCCTAAGCTTATTCTGATCTAATTAGAGTTTTTAACCAATCTTGTGCATCCAATAAGTGATTTTGTGTGATTGGTTGAACATTTAGGTCTTTTTCGTCCTCCCTAGGCTTATTCTAATATAATTAAGGTTTTTAATCTATCTTGTGCATCCAATAAGTGATTTTGTGTCGTTGGTTGAACATTTACGTAATTTTCGTCCTCCTTTTGCTTATTCTAATCCAATTACGCTTTCTAACCAATCTTGTGCATCCAATAAGTGATTTTGTGTCATTGGTTGAACATTTAGGTCATTTTCGTCCTCCCTAGGCTTATTCTAATCCAATTAGGGTTTTTAACCAATCTTGTGCATACAATAAGTGATTTTGTGCCATTGGTTGAACATTTAGGTCATTTTCGTTCTCCATAGGCTTATTCTAATCCAATTAGGGTTTTTAACCAATCTTGTCCATCCAATAAGTGAATTTGTGTCATTGGTTGAACATTTAGGACATTTTCGTCCTCCATAGGCTTATTCTAATCCAATTAGGGTTTCTAACCTATCTTGTGCATCCAATAAGTGATTTTGTGTCGTTGATTGAACATTAAGGTAATTTTCGTCCTCCTTTGGCTTATTCTAATCCAATTAGGCTTTTTAACCAATCTGGTGCATCCAATAAGTGATTTTGTGTCATTGGTTGAATATTTAGGTCATTTTCGTCCTCCCTAGGCTTGTTCTGATCAAATTTGAGTTTTTAACCAATCATGTGGATCCAATAAGTGATTTTGTGTCATTGGTTGAACATTCATGTCATTTTTCGTCCTCCCTAGGCTAATTCTAATCCTATTAGGGTTTTTATGCAATCTTTTGCATCCAATAAGTGATTTTGTGTCATTGATTGAACATTTAAGTTTTTTTCGTCCTCCCTAGGCTTATTCTAATCCAATTAGGGTTTATAACCAATCTTGTGCTTCTATTAAGTGATTTTGTTTTAGTGGTTGAACATTTAGG
>JBBPBP010009780.1:14193044-14213487 GCA_037974735.1 Cicer chorassanicum
CATTTAGGACATTTTCGTCCTCCATAGGCTTATTCTAATCCAATTACGGTTTCTAACCTATCTTGTGCATCCAATAAGTGATTTTGTGTCGTTGGTTGAACATTTAGGACATTTTCTTCCTCCCTAGACTTATTCTAATCCAATTAGGGTTTTTAACCAATCTTGTGCATACAATAAGTGATTTTGTGTTATTGGTTGAACATTTAGGTCATTTTCCTCCTCCATAGGCTTATTCTAATCCAACTAGGGTTTATAACCAATCTTGAGCATCAAATAAGTGAACTTGTGTCATTGGTTGAACATTTTGGTCATATTCGTCCTCCTTTGGCTTATTCTGAGCCAATTAGAGTTTTTAACGAATCTTGTGGATCCAATAAGTGATTTTGTGTCATTGGTTGAACATTTATGTCATTTTCATCCTCCCTAGGCTTATTCTAATCCAATAAGGGTTTTTAATCTATCTTGTGCATCCAATAAGTGATTTTGTGTCGTTGGTTGAACATTTAGGTAATTTTCGTTCTCCATAGGCTTATTCTAATCCAATTAGGGTTTCTAACCTATCTTGTGCATCCAATAAGTGATTTTGTGTCATTGGTTGAACATTTAGGTCATTTTCGACCTCCATAGGCTATTTTCTAATCCAATTAGGGTTTTTTTAACAAATCCTGTGCATTCAATAAGTGATTTTGTGTCATTGGTTGAACATTTAGGTCATTTTCGACCTCCATAGGCTATTTTCTAATCCAATTAGGGTTTTTAACCAACCTTGAGCATCCAATAAGGGAATATGTGTCATTGGTTGAACATTTTGGTCATATTCGTCCTCCCTAAGCTTATTCTGATCTAATTAGAGTTTTTTTAACAAATCCTGTGCATTCAATAAGTGATTTTGTGTCATTGGTTGAACATTTAGGTCATTTTCGACCTCCATAGGCTATTTTCTAATCCAATTAGGGTTTTTAACCAACCTTGAGCATCCAATAAGGGAATATGTGTCATTGGTTGAACATTTTGGTCATATTCGTCCTCCCTAAGCTTATTCTGATCTAATTAGAGTTTTTAACCAATCTTGTGCATCCAATAAGTGATTTTGTGTGATTGGTTGAACATTTAGGTCTTTTTCGTCCTCCCTAGGCTTATTCTAATCAAATTAAGGTTTTTAATCTATCTTGTGCATCCAATAGGTGATTTTGTGTCGTTGGTTGAACATTTACGTAATTTTCGTCCTCCTTTTGCTTATTCTAATCCAATTACGCTTTCTAACCAATCTTGTGCATCCAATAAGTGATTTTGTGTCATTGGTTGAACATTTAGGTCATTTTCGTCCTCCCTAGGCTTATTCTAATCCAATTAGGGTTTTTAACCAATCTTGTGCATACAATAAGTGATTTTGTGCCATTGGTTGAACATTTAGGTCATTTTCGTTCTCCATAGGCTTATTCTAATCCAATTAGGGTTTTTAACCTATCTTGTGCATCCAATAAGTGATTTTGTGTCGTTGGTTGAACATTTAGGTCATTTTCGTTCTCCATAGGCTTATTCTAATCCAATTAGGGTTTCTAACCTATCTTGTGCATCCAATAAGTGATTTTGTGTCGTTGGTTGAACATTTAGGTAATTTTCGTCCTCCTTTGGCTTATTCTAATCCAATTAGGCTTTTTAACCAATCTGGTGCATCCAATAAGTGATTTTGTGTCATTGGTTGAATATTTAGGTCATTTTCGTCCTCCCTAGGCTAGTTCTGATCAAATTTGAGTTTTTAACCAATCCTGTGGATCCAATAAGTGATTTTGTGTCATTGGTTGAACATTCATGTCATTTTTCGTCCTCCCTAGGCTTATTCTAATCCTATTAGGGTTTTTATCCAATCTTTTGCATCCAATAAGTGATTTTGTGTCATTGATTGAACATTTAGGTTTTTTTCGTCCTCCCAAGGCTTATTCTAATCCAATTAGGGTTTATAACTAATCTTGTGCTTCCATTAAGTGATTTTGTGTTAGTGGTTGAACATTTAGGACATTTTCTTCCTCCCTAGGCTTATTCTAATCAAATTAAGGTTTTTAATCTATCCTGTGCATCCAATAAGTGATTTTGTGTCGTTGGTTGAACATTTACGTAATTTTCGTCCTCCTTTTGCTTATTCTAATCCAATTACGCTTTTTAACCAATCTTGTGCATCCAATAAGTGATTTTGTGTCATTGGTTGAACATTTAGGTCATTTTCGTCCTCCCTAGGCTTATTCTAATCCAATAAGGGTTTTTAATCTATCTTGTGCATACAATAAGTGATTTTGTGCCATTGGTTGAACATTTAGGTCATTTTCGTTCTCCATAGGCTTATTCTAATCCAAATAGGGTTTTTAACCAATCTGGTGCATCCAATAAGTGATTTTGTGTCATTGGTTGAATATTTAGGTCTTTTTCGTCCTCCCTAGGCTTATTCTAATCAAATTAAGGTTTTTAATCTATCTTGTGCATCCAATAAGTGATTTTGTGTCGTTGGTTGAACATTTACGTAATTTTCGTCCTCCTTTTGCTTATTCTAATCCAATTACGCTTTTTAACCAATCTTGTGCATCCAATAAGTGATTTTGTGTCATTGGTTGAACATTTAGGTCATTTTCGTCCTCCCTAGGCTTATTCTAATCCAATTAGGGTTTTTAACCAATCTTGTGCATACAATAAGTGATTTTGTGCCATTGGTTGAACATTTAGGTCATTTTCGTTCTCCATAGGCTTATTCTAATCCAAATAGGGTTTTTAACCAATCTTGTCCATCCAATAAGTGAATTTGTGTCATTGGTTGAACATTTAGGACATTTTCGTCCTCCATAGGCTTATTCTAATCCAATTAGGGTTTCTAACCTATCTTGTGCATCCAATAAGTGATTTTGTGTCATTGGTTGAACATTTAGGTAATTTTCTTCCTCCTTTGGCTTATTCTAATCCAATTAGGCTTTTTAACCAATCTGGTGCATCCAATAAGTGATTTTGTGTCATTGGTTGAATATTTAGGTCATTTTCGTCCTCCCTAGGCTTGTTCTGATCAAATTTGAGTTTTTAACCAATCATGTGGATCCAATAAGTGATTTTGTGTCATTGGTTGAACATTCATGTCATTTTTCGTCCTCCCTAGGCTAATTCTAATCCTATTAGGGTTTTTATGCAATCTTTTGCATCCAATAAGTGATTTTGTGTCATTGATTGAACATTTAAGTTTTTTTCGTCCTCCCTAGGCTTATTCTAATCCAATTAGGGTTTATAACCAATCTTGTGCTTCTATTAAGTGATTTTGTTTTAGTGGTTGAACATTTAGGATATTTTCTTCCTCCCTAGACTTATTCTAATCCAATTAGGGTTTTTAACCAATCTTGTGCATACAATAAGTGATTTTGTGTCATTGGTTGAACATTTAGGTCATTTTCCTCCTCCATAGGCTTATTCTAATCCAACTAGGGTTTATAACCAATCTTGAGCATCCAATAAGTGAACTTGTGTCATTGGTTGAACATTTTGGTCATATTCGTCGTCCTTTGGCTTATTCTGATCCAATTAGAGTTTTTAACGAATCTTGTGGATCCAATAAGTGATTTTGTGTCAGTGGTTGAATATTTATGTCATTTTTATGCTCCCTAGGCTTATTCTAATCCAATAAGGGTTTTTAATCTATCTTGTGCATCCAATAAGTGATTTTGTGTCGTTGGTTGAACATTTAGGTAATTTTCGTTCTCCTTTGGCTTATTCTAATACAATTAGGCTTATTAACCAATCTTGTGCATCCAATAAGTGATTTTGTGTCATTGGTTGAATATTTAGGTCATTTTCGTCCTCCCTAGGCTTGTTCCGATCCAATTTTTGTTTTTAACCAATCTTCTAGATCCAATAAGTGATTTTGTGTCATTGGTTGAACATTCATGTCATTTTTCGTCGTCCCTAGGCTTATTCTAATCCTATTAGGGTTTTTAACCAATCTTGTGTACCGAATGAGTGATTTTGTGTCATTGGTTGAAATTTTGGGTCATTTTCGTCCTCCCTAGGCTTATTCTAATCCAATTAGGGTTTTTAACCAATCTTGTGGATCCAATAAGTGATTTTATGTCATTGGTTGAACATTCATGTCATTTTTCGTCCTCCCTAGGCTTGTTTGATCAAATTTGAGTATTTAACCAATCTTGTGGTTTAAATAAGTGATTTTGTGTCATTGGTTGAACATTCATGTCATTTTTCGTCCTCCCTAGGCTTATTCTAATACTATTAGGGTTTTTAACCAATCTTGTGCATCCAATAAGTGATTTTGTGTCATTGATTGAACATTTAGGTTTTTTTCCTCCTCCCTAGGCTTATTCTAACCCAATTAGGGTTTATAACCCATCTTGTGCTTCCATTAAGTGATTTTGTGTTAGTGGTTGAACATTTAGGACATTTTCGTCCTCCCTAGACTTATTCTAATCCAATTAGGGTTTTTTTAACAAATCATGTGCATTCAATAAGTGATTTTGTGTTATTGGTTGAACATTTGGGTCACTTTCGTCCTCCTTTGGCTTATTCTAATCCAATTAGGGTTTTTAACCAATCTTGTGCATCCAATAAGTGATTTTGTGTGATTGGTTGAACATTTAGGTCTTTTTCTTCCTCCCTAGGCTTATTCTAATCAAATTAGGGTTTTTAATCTATCTTGTGCATCCAATAAGTGTGTTTGTGTCGTTGGTTGAACATTTAGGTAATTTTCGTCCTCCTTTGGCTTATTCTAATCCAATTACGCTTTTTAACCAATCTTGTGCATCCAATAAGTGATTTTGTGTCATTGGTTGAACATTTAGGTCATTTTCGTTCTTCTTAGGCTAGTTCTTATCCAATTAGGGTTTTTAACCAATCTTGTGCATACAATAAGTGATTTTGTGTCATTGGTTGAACATTCATGTCATTTTTCGTCCTCCCTAGGCTTATTCTAATCCTATTAGGGTTTTTAACCAATCTTGTGTACCGAATGAGTGATTTTGTGTCATTGGTTGAAATTTTGGGTCATTTTCGTCCTCCCTAGGATTATTCTAATCCAATAAGGGTTTTTAACCATTCTTGTGCATCCAATAAGTGATTTTGTGTCATTGATTGAACATTTAGGTTTTTTTCGTCCTCCCTAGGCTTATTCTAATCCAATTAGGGTTTATAACCAATCTTGTGCTTCCATTAAGTGATTTTGTGTTAGTGGTTGAACATTTAGGACATTTTCGTCCTCCCTAGACTTATTCTAATCCAATTAGGGTTTTTTAACAAATCATGTGCATTCAATAAGTGATTTTGTGTCATTGGTTGATCATTTAGGTCATTTTCTTCCTCCTTTGGCTTATTCTAATCCAATTAGGGTTTTTAACCAATCTTGTGCACCCAATAAGTGATTTTGTATCATTGGTTGATCTTTTGGGTCCCTTTCGTCCTCCCTAGGCTTATTCTAATCCAATTAGGGTTTTTAACCAATCTTGTGCTTCCAATAAGTGATTTTGTGTCAGTGGTTGAACATTTAGGTGATTTTCGTCCTCTCTAGGCTTATTCTAATCCAATTAGGGTTTTTTTAACAAATCCTGTGCATTCAATAAGTGATTTTGTGTCATTGGTTGAACATTTAGGTCATTTTCGACCTCCATAGGCTATTTTCTAATCCAATTAGGGTTTTTAACCAACCTTGAGCATCCAATAAGGGAATATGTGTCATTGGTTGAACATTTTGGTCATATTCGTCCTCCCTAAGCTTATTCTGATCTAATTAGAGTTTTTAACCAATCTTGTGCATCCAATAAGTGATTTTGTGTGATTGGTTGAACATTTAGGTCTTTTTCGTCCTCCCTAGGCTTATTCTAATCAAATTAAGGTTTTTAATCTATCTTGTGCATCCAATAGGTGATTTTGTGTCGTTGGTTGAACATTTACGTAATTTTCGTCCTCCTTTTGCTTATTCTAATCCAATTACGCTTTCTAACCAATCTTGTGCATCCAATAAGTGATTTTGTGTCATTGGTTGAACATTTAGGTCATTTTCGTCCTCCCTAGGCTTATTCTAATCCAATTAGGGTTTTTAACCAATCTTGTGCATACAATAAGTGATTTTGTGCCATTGGTTGAACATTTAGGTCATTTTCGTTCTCCATAGGCTTATTCTAATCCAATTAGGGTTTTTAACCAATCTTGTCCATCCAATAAGTGAATTTGTGTCATTGGTTGAACATTTAGGACATTTTCGTCCTCCATAGGCTTATTCTAATCCAATTAGGGTTTCTAACCTATCTTGTGCATCCAATAAGTGATTTTGTGTCGTTGGTTGAACATTTAGGTAATTTTCGTCCTCCTTTGGCTTATTCTAATCCAATTAGGCTTTTTAACCAATCTGGTGCATCCAATAAGTGATTTTGTGTCATTGGTTGAATATTTAGGTCATTTTCGTCCTCCCTAGGCTAGTTCTGATCAAATTTGAGTTTTTAACCAATCCTGTGGATCCAATAAGTGATTTTGTGTCATTGGTTGAACATTCATGTCATTTTTCGTCCTCCCTAGGCTTATTCTAATCCTATTAGGGTTTTTATCCAATCTTTTGCATCCAATAAGTGATTTTGTGTCATTGATTGAACATTTAGGTTTTTTTCGTCCTCCCAAGGCTTATTCTAATCCAATTAGGGTTTATAACTAATCTTGTGCTTCCATTAAGTGATTTTGTGTTAGTGGTTGAACATTTAGGACATTTTCTTCCTCCCTAGACTTATTCTAATCCAATTAGGGTTTTTAACCAATCTTGTGCATACAATAAGTGATTTTGTGTCATTGGTTGAACATTTAGGTCATTTGCCTCCTCCATAGGCTTATTGTAATCCAACTAGGTTTTATAACCAATCTTGAGCATCCCATAAGTGAACTTGTGTCATTGGTTGAACATTTTGGTCATATTCGTCCTCCTTTGGCTTATTCTGATCCAATTAGAGTTTTTAACGAATCTTGTGGATCCAATAAGTGATTTTGTGTCATTGGTTGAACATTTATGTCATTTTTATCCTCCCTAGGCTTATTCTAATCCAATAAGGGTTTTTAATCTATCTTGTGCATCCAATAAGTGATTTTGTGTCGTTGGTTGAACATTTAGGTAATTTTCGTTCTCCTTTGGCTTATTCTAATCCAATTAGGCTTATTAACCAATCTTGTGCATCCAATAAGTGATTTTGTGTCATTGGTTGAATATTTAGGTCTTTTTCGTCCTCCCTAGGCTTGTTCCGATCCAATTTTTGTTTTTAACCAATCTTCTAGATCCAATAAGTGATTTTGTGTCATTGGTTGAACATTCATGTCATTTTTCGTCGTCCCTAGGCTTATTCTAATCCTATAAGGGTTTTTAACCAATCTTGTGTACCGAATGAGTGATTTTGTGTCATTGGTTGAAATTTTGGGTCATTTTCGTCCTCCCTAGGCTTATTCTAATCCAATTAGGGTTTTTAACCAATCTTGTGCATCCAATAAGTCATTTTGTGTCATTGATTGAACATTTTGGTTATTTTCGTCCTCCCTAGGCTTATTCTAATCCAATTAGGGTTTTTAACCAATCTTGTGCATCCAATAAGAGATTTTGTGTGATTTGTTGAACATTTAGGTCATTTTCGTCCTGATTAGGCTTTTTCTAATCCAATTAGGGTTTTGAACCAATCTTGTGCATCCAATAAGTGATTTTGTGTGATTGGTTGAACATTTAGGACATTTTCGTCCTCCCTAGACTTATTCTAATCCAATTAGGGTTTTTTAACAAATCATGTGCATTCAATAAGTGATTTTGTGTCATAGGTTGAACATTTAGGTCATTTTTGTCATCCTTTGGCTTATTCTAATCCAATTAGGGTTTTTAACCAATCTTGTGCACCCAATAAGTGATTTTGTATCATTGGTTGATCTTTTGGGTCCATTTCGTCCTCCCTAGGCTTATTCTAATCCAATTAGGGTTTTTAACCAATCTTGTGCTTCCAATAAGTGATTTTGTGTTAGTGGTTGAACATTTAGGTGATTTTCGTCCTCTCTAGGCTTATTCTAATCCAATTAGGGTGTTTTTAACAAATCCTGTGCAATCAATAAGTGATTTTGTGTCATTGGTTGAACATTTAGGTCATTTTCGACCTCCATAGGCTATTTTCTAATCCAATTAGGGTTTTTAACCAATCTTGAGCATCCAATAAGGGAATTTGTGTCATTAGTTGAACATTTTGGTCATATTCGTCCTCCCTAAGCTTATTCTGATCTAATTAGAGTTTTTAACCAATCTTGTGCATCCAATAAGTGATTTTGTGTGATTGGTTGAACATTTAGGTCTTTTTCGTCCTCCCTAGGCTTATTCTAATCAAATTAAGGTTTTTAATCTATCTTGTGCATCAAATAAGTGATTTTGTGTCGTTGGTTGAACATTTACTTAATTTTCGTCCTCCTTTTGCTTATTCTTATCCAATTACGCTTTCTAACCAATCTTTTGCATCCAATAAGTGATTTTATGTCATTGGTTGAACATTTAGGTCATTTTCGTCCTCCCTAGGCTTATTCTAATCCAATTAGGGTTTTAAGCCAATCTTGTGCATACAATAAGTGATTTTGTGCCATTGGTTGAACATTTAGGTCATTTTCGTTCTCCATTGGCTTATTCTAATCCAATTAGGGTTTTTAACCAATCTTGTCCATCCAATAAGTGAATTTGTGTCATTGGTTGAACATTTAGGACATTTTCGTCCTCCATAGGCTTATTCTAATCCAATTACGGTTTCTAACCTATCTTGTGCATCCAATAAGTGATTTTGTGTCGTTGGTTGAACATTTAGGACATTTTCTTCCTCCCTAGACTTATTCTAATCCAATTAGGGTTTTTAACCAATCTTGTGCATACAATAAGTGATTTTGTGTTATTGGTTGAACATTTAGGTCATTTTCCTCCTCCATAGGCTTATTCTAATCCAACTAGGGTTTATAACCAATCTTGAGCATCAAATAAGTGAACTTGTGTCATTGGTTGAACATTTTGGTCATATTCGTCCTCCTTTGGCTTATTCTGAGCCAATTAGAGTTTTTAACGAATCTTGTGGATCCAATAAGTGATTTTGTGTCATTGGTTGAACATTTATGTCATTTTCATCCTCCCTAGGCTTATTCTAATCCAATAAGGGTTTTTAATCTATCTTGTGCATCCAATAAGTGATTTTGTGTCGTTGGTTGAACATTTAGGTAATTTTCGTTCTCCATAGGCTTATTCTAATCCAATTAGGGTTTCTAACCTATCTTGTGCATCCAATAAGTGATTTTGTGTCATTGGTTGAACATTTAGGTCATTTTCGACCTCCATAGGCTATTTTCTAATCCAATTAGGGTTTTTTTAACAAATCCTGTGCATTCAATAAGTGATTTTGTGTCATTGGTTGAACATTTAGGTCATTTTCGACCTCCATAGGCTATTTTCTAATCCAATTAGGGTTTTTAACCAACCTTGAGCATCCAATAAGGGAATATGTGTCATTGGTTGAACATTTTGGTCATATTCGTCCTCCCTAAGCTTATTCTGATCTAATTAGAGTTTTTTTAACAAATCCTGTGCATTCAATAAGTGATTTTGTGTCATTGGTTGAACATTTAGGTCATTTTCGACCTCCATAGGCTATTTTCTAATCCAATTAGGGTTTTTAACCAACCTTGAGCATCCAATAAGGGAATATGTGTCATTGGTTGAACATTTTGGTCATATTCGTCCTCCCTAAGCTTATTCTGATCTAATTAGAGTTTTTAACCAATCTTGTGCATCCAATAAGTGATTTTGTGTGATTGGTTGAACATTTAGGTCTTTTTCGTCCTCCCTAGGCTTATTCTAATCAAATTAAGGTTTTTAATCTATCTTGTGCATCCAATAGGTGATTTTGTGTCGTTGGTTGAACATTTACGTAATTTTCGTCCTCCTTTTGCTTATTCTAATCCAATTACGCTTTCTAACCAATCTTGTGCATCCAATAAGTGATTTTGTGTCATTGGTTGAACATTTAGGTCATTTTCGTCCTCCCTAGGCTTATTCTAATCCAATTAGGGTTTTTAACCAATCTTGTGCATACAATAAGTGATTTTGTGCCATTGGTTGAACATTTAGGTCATTTTCGTTCTCCATAGGCTTATTCTAATCCAATTAGGGTTTTTAACCAATCTTGTCCATCCAATAAGTGAATTTGTGTCATTGGTTGAACATTTAGGACATTTTCGTCCTCCATAGGCTTATTCTAATCCAATTAGGGTTTCTAACCTATCTTGTGCATCCAATAAGTGATTTTGTGTCGTTGGTTGAACATTTAGGTAATTTTCGTCCTCCTTTGGCTTATTCTAATCCAATTAGGCTTTTTAACCAATCTGGTGCATCCAATAAGTGATTTTGTGTCATTGGTTGAATATTTAGGTCATTTTCGTCCTCCCTAGGCTAGTTCTGATCAAATTTGAGTTTTTAACCAATCCTGTGGATCCAATAAGTGATTTTGTGTCATTGGTTGAACATTCATGTCATTTTTCGTCCTCCCTAGGCTTATTCTAATCCTATTAGGGTTTTTATCCAATCTTTTGCATCCAATAAGTGATTTTGTGTCATTGATTGAACATTTAGGTTTTTTTCGTCCTCCCAAGGCTTATTCTAATCCAATTAGGGTTTATAACTAATCTTGTGCTTCCATTAAGTGATTTTGTGTTAGTGGTTGAACATTTAGGACATTTTCTTCCTCCCTAGACTTATTCTAATCCAATTAGGGTTTTTAACCAATCTTGTGCATACAATAAGTGATTTTGTGTCATTGGTTGAACATTTAGGTCATTTGCCTCCTCCATAGGCTTATTGTAATCCAACTAGGTTTTATAACCAATCTTGAGCATCCCATAAGTGAACTTGTGTCATTGGTTGAACATTTTGGTCATATTCGTCCTCCTTTGGCTTATTCTGATCCAATTAGAGTTTTTAACGAATCTTGTGGATCCAATAAGTGATTTTGTGTCATTGGTTGAACATTTATGTCATTTTTATCCTCCCTAGGCTTATTCTAATCCAATAAGGGTTTTTAATCTATCTTGTGCATCCAATAAGTGATTTTGTGTCGTTGGTTGAACATTTAGGTAATTTTCGTTCTCCTTTGGCTTATTCTAATCCAATTAGGCTTATTAACCAATCTTGTGCATCCAATAAGTGATTTTGTGTCATTGGTTGAATATTTAGGTCATTTTCGTCCTCCCTAGGCTTGTTCCGATCCAATTTTTGTTTTTAACCAATCTTCTAGATCCAATAAGTGATTTTGTGTCATTGGTTGAACATTCATGTCATTTTTCGTCGTCCCTAGGCTTATTCTAATCCTATAAGGGTTTTTAACCAATCTTGTGTACCGAATGAGTGATTTTGTGTCATTGGTTGAAATTTTGGGTCATTTTCGTCCTCCCTAGGCTTATTCTAATCCAATTAGGGTTTTTAACCAATCTTGTGCATCCAATAAGTCATTTTGTGTCATTGATTGAACATTTTGGTTTTTTTCGTCCTCCCTAGGCTTATTCTAATCCAATTAGGGTTTTTAACCAATCTTGTGCATCCAATAAGAGATTTTGTGTGATTTGTTGAACATTTAGGTCATTTTCGTCCTGATTAGGCTTTTTCTAATCCAATTAGGGTTTTGAACCAATCTTGTGCATCCAATAAGTGATTTTGTGTGATTGGTTGAACATTTAGGACATTTTCGTCCTCCCTAGACTTATTCTAATCCAATTAGGGTTTTTTAACAAATCATGTGCATTCAATAAGTGATTTTGTGTCATAGGTTGAACATTTAGGTCATTTTTGTCATCCTTTGGCTTATTCTAATCCAATTAGGGTTTTTAACCAATCTTGTGCACCCAATAAGTGATTTTGTATCATTGGTTGATCTTTTGGGTCCATTTCGTCCTCCCTAGGCTTATTCTAATCCAATTAGGGTTTTTAACCAATCTTGTGCTTCCAATAAGTGATTTTGTGTTAGTGGTTGAACATTTAGGTGATTTTCGTCCTCTCTAGGCTTATTCTAATCCAATTAGGGTGTTTTTAACAAATCCTGTGCAATCAATAAGTGATTTTGTGTCATTGGTTGAACATTTAGGTCATTTTCGACCTCCATAGGCTATTTTCTAATCCAATTAGGGTTTTTAACCAATCTTGAGCATCCAATAAGGGAATTTGTGTCATTAGTTGAACATTTTGGTCATATTCGTCCTCCCTAAGCTTATTCTGATCTAATTAGAGTTTTTAACCAATCTTGTGCATCCAATAAGTGATTTTGTGTGATTGGTTGAACATTTAGGTCTTTTTCGTCCTCCCTAGGCTTATTCTAATCAAATTAAGGTTTTTAATCTATCTTGTGCATCAAATAAGTGATTTTGTGTCGTTGGTTGAACATTTACTTAATTTTCGTCCTCCTTTTGCTTATTCTTATCCAATTACGCTTTCTAACCAATCTTTTGCATCCAATAAGTGATTTTATGTCATTGGTTGAACATTTAGGTCATTTTCGTCCTCCCTAGGCTTATTCTAATCCAATTAGGGTTTTAAGCCAATCTTGTGCATACAATAAGTGATTTTGTGCCATTGGTTGAACATTTAGGTCATTTTCGTTCTCCATTGGCTTATTCTAATCCAATTAGGGTTTTTAACCAATCTTGTCCATCCAATAAGTGAATTTGTGTCATTGGTTGAACATTTAGGACATTTTCGTCCTCCATAGGCTTATTCTAATCCAATTACGGTTTCTAACCTATCTTGTGCATCCAATAAGTGATTTTGTGTCGTTGGTTGAACATTTAGGACATTTTCTTCCTCCCTAGACTTATTCTAATCCAATTAGGGTTTTTAACCAATCTTGTGCATACAATAAGTGATTTTGTGTTATTGGTTGAACATTTAGGTCATTTTCCTCCTCCATAGGCTTATTCTAATCCAACTAGGGTTTATAACCAATCTTGAGCATCAAATAAGTGAACTTGTGTCATTGGTTGAACATTTTGGTCATATTCGTCCTCCTTTGGCTTATTCTGAGCCAATTAGAGTTTTTAACGAATCTTGTGGATCCAATAAGTGATTTTGTGTCATTGGTTGAACATTTATGTCATTTTCATCCTCCCTAGGCTTATTCTAATCCAATAAGGGTTTTTAATCTATCTTGTGCATCCAATAAGTGATTTTGTGTCGTTGGTTGAACATTTAGGTAATTTTCGTTCTCCTTTGGCTTATTCTAATCCAATTAGGCTTTTTAACCAATCTTGTGCATCCAATAAGTGATTTTGTGTCATTGGTTGAATATTTAGGTCATTTTCGTCCTCCCTAGGCTTGTTCCGATCCAATTTTTGTTTTTAACCAATCTTCTAGATCCAATAAGTGATTTTGTGTCATTGGTTGAACATTCATGTCATTTTTCGTCCTCCCTAGGCTTATTCTAATCCTATTGGGGTTTTTAACCAATCTTGTGTACCGAATGAGTGATTTTGTGTCATTGGTTGAAATTTTGGGTCATTTTCGTCCTCCCTAGGCTTTTTCTAATCCAATTAGTATTTTTAACCAATCTTGTGCATCCAATAAGTCATTTTGTGTCATTGATTGAATATTTTGGTTTTTTTCGTCCTTCCTAGGCTTATTCTAATCCAATTAGGGTTTTTAACCAATATTGTGCATCCAATAAGAGATTTTGTGTGATTTGTTGAACATTTAGGCCATTTTCGTCCTCCTTAGGCTTTTTCTAATCCAATTATGGTTTTTAACCAATCTTGTGCATCCAATAAGTGATTTTGTGTGATTGGTTGAACATTTAGGTCTTTTTCGTCCTCCCTAGGCTTATTCTAATACAATTAGGATGTTTAACCAATCTTGTCCATACAATAAGTGATTTTGTGTCATTGGTTGAACATTTAGGTTATTTTCGTCCTCCATAGGTTTATTCTACTCCAATTAGGGTTTTTAACCTATCTTGTGCATCCAATAAGTGATTTTGTGTCGATGGTTGAACATTTAGGTAATTTTCGTCCTCCTTTGGCTTAATCTAATCCAATTAGGCTTTTTAACCAATCTTGTGCATCCAATAAGTGATTTTGTGTCATTGGTTGAATATTTAGGTCATTTTCGTCCTCCATAGGCTTGTTTGATCAAATTTGAGTATTTAACCAATCTTGTGGATCCAATAAGTGATTTTGTGTCATTGGTTGAACAATCATCTCATTTTTCGTCCTCCCTAGGCTTATTCTAATCCTATTAGGGTTTTTAACCAATCTTGTGCATCCAATATGTGTTTTTGTGTCATTGATTGAACATTTAGGTTTTTTTCCTCCTCCCTAGGCTTATTCTAACCCAATTAGGGTTTATAACCCATCTTGAGCTTCCATTAAGTGATTTTGTGTTAGTGGTTGAACATTTAGGACATTTTCGTCCTCCCTAGACTTATTCTAATCCAATTAGGGTTTTTTTAACAAATCATGTGCATTCAATAAGTGATTTTGTGTCATTGGTTAAACATTTAGGTCATTTTCGTCCTCCCTAGGCTTATTCTAATCAAATTAGGGTTTTTAATCAATCTTGTGCATCCAATAAGTGATTTTGTGTCGTTGGTTGAACATTTAGGTAATTTTCCTCCTCCTTTGGCTTATTCTTATCCAATTACGCTTTTTAACCAATCTTGTGCATCCAATAAGTGATTTTGTGTCATTGGTTGAACATTTAGGTCATTTTCGTTCTCCTTAGGCTTATTCTTATCCAATTAGGGATTTAAACCAATCTTGTGCATACAATAAGTGATTTTGTGTCATATGTTGAACATTTAGGTCATTTTCGTTCTCCATAGGCTTATTCTAATCCAACTAGGATGTTTAACCAATCTTGAGCATCCAATAAGTGAACTTGTGTCATTGGTTGAACATTTTAGTCATATTCGTCCTCCCTTGGCTTATTCTGATCATATTAGAGTTTTTAACGAATCTTGTGCATCCAATAAGTGATTTTGTGTTGTTGGTTGAACATTTAGGTAATTTTCATCCTCCTTTGGCTTATTCTAATCCAATTAGGATTTTTAACCAATCTTGTGCATCCAATAAGTGATTTTGTGTCATTGGTTGACTATTTAGGTCATTTTCGTCCTCCCTAGGCTTGTTCTGATCCAATTTTTGTTTTTAACCAATCTTCTGGATCCAATAAGTGATTTTGTGTCATTGGTTGAACATTCATATCATTTTTCATCCTCCCTAGGCTTATTCTAATCCTATTAGGGTTTTTAACCAATCTTGTGTACCGAATGAGTGATTTTGTATCATTGGTTGAAATTTTGGGTCATTTTCGTCCTCCCTAGGCTTATTCTAATCCAATTAGGGTTTTTAACCAATCTTGTGCATCCAATAAGTGATTTTGTGTGATTGGTTGAACATTTAGGTCATTTTCGTCCTCCCTAGGCTTTTTCTAATCCAATTAGGGTTTTTAACAAATCTTGTGCATCCAATAAGTGATTTTGTGTCATTGATTGAACGTTTAGGTCATTTACGTCCTCCCTAGGCTTATTCTGATCCAATTAGTGTTTTTAACCAATCTTGTGGATCCAATAAGTGATTTTGTGTCATTGGTTGAACATTCATGTCATTTTTCGTCCTCCCTAGGCTTATTCTAATCCTATTAGGGTTTTTAACCAATCTTGTGCATCCAATAAGTGATTTGTGTCATTGATTGAACATTTTGGTTTTTTTCGTCCTCCCTAGGCATATTCTAATCCAATTACGGTTTATAACCAATCTTGTGCTTCCAATAAGTGATTTTTTGTCAGTGGTTGAACATTTAGGTCATTTTCGTCCTCCTTTGGCTTATTCTAATCCAATTAGTGTTTTTAACCAATCTTGTGCACCCAATAAGTGATTTTGTGTCATTGGTTGATGTTTTGGGTCCATTTCGTCCTCCCTAGGCTTATTCTAATCCAATTAGGGTTTTTAACCAATCTTGTGCGTCCAATAAGTAATTTTGTGTCATTGTTTGAACATTTAGGTCATTTTCGTCCTGCCTAGGCTTATTCTAATCCAATTAGGGTTTTTAACCAATCTTGTGCATCCAATAAGTGATTTTGTGTGATTGGTTGAACATTTAGGTCATTTTCATCCTCCCTAAGCTTATCCTAATCCAATTAGGGTTTTTAACCAATCTTGTGCATACAATAAGTGATTTTGTATCATTGGTTGAACATTTAGGTCGTTTTCGTCCTCCATAGGCTTATTCTAATCCAATTAGGGTTTTTAACCAATCTTGAGCATCCAATAAGTGAACTTGTGTCATTGGTTGAAAATTTTGGTCATATTCGTCCTCCCTAGGCTTATTCTGATGCAATTAGAGTTTTTAACGAATCTTGTGGATCCAATAAGTGATTTTTTGTCATTGGTTGAACATGTTTGTCATTTTCGTCCTCCCTAGGCTTATTCAAATCCAATTAGGGTTTTGACCTATCTTGTGCATCCAATAAGTGATTTTGTGCCGTTGGTTGAACATTTAGGTAATTTTCGTCCTCCTTTGGCTTATTCTAATCCAATTAAGCTTTTTCACCATTCTTGTGCGTTCAATAAGTAATTTTGTGTCATTGATTGAACATTTAGGTCATTTTCGTCCTCCCTAGGCTTATTCTGATCCAATTAGTGTTTTTAACCAATCTTGTGGATCCAATAAGTGATTTTGTGTCATTGGTTGAACATTCATGTCATTTTTCGTCCTCCCTAGGCTTATTCTAATCCTATTAGGGTTTTTAACCAATCTTGTGCGTCTAGTAAGTGATTTTGTGTCATTTGTTGAACATGTAGGTCGTTTTCGTCCTCCATAGGCTTTTTCTGATCCAATTAGGGTTTTTAACCAATCTTGAGCATCCAATAAGTGAACTTGTGTCATTGATTGAACATTTTGGTCATATTCGTCCTCCCTAGGCTTATTTTGATCCAATTAGAGTTTTTAACGCTTCTTGTGGATCCAATAAGTGATTTTGTGTCATTGGTTGAACATTCATATCATTTTTCATCCTCCCTAGGCTTATTCTAATCCTATTAGGGTTTTTAACCAATCTTGTGTACCGAATGAGTGATTTTGTATCATTGGTTGAAATTTTGGGTCATTTTCGTCCTCCCTAGGCTTATTCTAATCCAATTAGGGTTTTTAACCAATCTTGTGCATCCAATAAGTGATTTTGTGTGATTGGTTGAACATTTAGGTCATTTTCGTCCTCCCTAGGCTTTTTCTAATCCAATTAGGGTTTTTAACAAATCTTGTGCATCCAATAAGTGATTTTGTGTCATTGATTGAACATTTAGGTCATTTTCGTCCTCCCTAGGCTTATTCTAATCCAATTAGGGTTTTTAACCAATCTTGTGCATCCAATAAGTGATTTTGTGTGATTGGTTGAACATTTAGGTCATTTTCGTCCTCCCTAGGCTTTTTCTAATCCAATTAGGGTTTTTAACAAATCTTGTGCATCCAATAAGTGATTTTGTGTCATTGATTGAACGTTTAGGTCATTTACGTCCTCCCTAGGCTTATTCTGATCCAATTAGTGTTTTTAACCAATCTTGTGGATCCAATAAGTGATTTTGTGTCATTGGTTGAACATTCATGTCATTTTTCGTCCTCCCTAGGCTTATTCTAATCCTATTAGGGTTTTTAACCAATCTTGTGCATCCAATAAGTGATTTGTGTCATTGATTGAACATTTTGGTTTTTTTCGTCCTCCCTAGGCATATTCTAATCCAATTACGGTTTATAACCAATCTTGTGCTTCCAATAAGTGATTTTTTGTCAGTGGTTGAACATTTAGGTCATTTTCGTCCTCCTTTGGCTTATTCTAATCCAATTAGTGTTTTTAACCAATCTTGTGCACCCAATAAGTGATTTTGTGTCATTGGTTGATGTTTTGGGTCCATTTCGTCCTCCCTAGGCTTATTCTAATCCAATTAGGGTTTTTAACCAATCTTGTGCGTCCAATAAGTAATTTTGTGTCATTGTTTGAACATTTAGGTCATTTTCGTCCTGCCTAGGCTTATTCTAATCCAATTAGGGTTTTTAACCAATCTTGTGCATCCAATAAGTGATTTTGTGTGATTGGTTGAACATTTAGGTCATTTTCATCCTCCCTAAGCTTATCCTAATCCAATTAGGGTTTTTAACCAATCTTGTGCATACAATAAGTGATTTTGTATCATTGGTTGAACATTTAGGTCGTTTTCGTCCTCCATAGGCTTATTCTAATCCAATTAGGGTTTTTAACCAATCTTGAGCATCCAATAAGTGAACTTGTGTCATTGGTTGAAAATTTTGGTCATATTCGTCCTCCCTAGGCTTATTCTGATGCAATTAGAGTTTTTAACGAATCTTGTGGATCCAATAAGTGATTTTTTGTCATTGGTTGAACATGTTTGTCATTTTCGTCCTCCCTAGGCTTATTCAAATCCAATTAGGGTTTTGACCTATCTTGTGCATCCAATAAGTGATTTTGTGCCGTTGGTTGAACATTTAGGTAATTTTCGTCCTCCTTTGGCTTATTCTAATCCAATTAAGCTTTTTCACCATTCTTGTGCGTTCAATAAGTAATTTTGTGTCATTGATTGAACATTTAGGTCATTTTCGTCCTCCCTAGGCTTATTCTGATCCAATTAGTGTTTTTAACCAATCTTGTGGATCCAATAAGTGATTTTGTGTCATTGGTTGAACATTCATGTCATTTTTCGTCCTCCCTAGGCTTATTCTAATCCTATTAGGGTTTTTAACCAATCTTGTGCATCCAATAAGTGATTTGTGTCATTGATTGAACATTTTGGTTTTTTTCGTCCTCCCTAGGCTTATTCTAATCCAATTACGGTTTATAACCAATCTTGTGCTTCCAATAAGTGATTTTTTGTCAGTGGTTGAACATTTAGGTCATTTTCGTCCTCCTTTGGCTTATTCTAATCCAATTAGTGTTTTTAACCAATCTTGTGCACCCAATAAGTGATTTTGTGTCATTGGTTGATGTTTTGGGTCCATTTCGTCCTCCCTAGGCTTATTCTAATCCAATTAGGGTTTTTAACCAATCTTGTGCGTCCAATAAGTAATTTTGTGTCATTGTTTGAACATTTAGGTCATTTTCGTCCTGCCTAGGCTTATTCTAATCCAATTAGGGTTTTTAACCAATCTTGTGCATCCAATAAGTGATTTTGTGTGATTGGTTGAACATTTAGGTCATTTTCATCCTCCCTAAGCTTATCCTAATCCAATTAGGGTTTTTAACCAATCTTGTGCATACAATAAGTGATTTTGTATCATTGGTTGAACATTTAGGTCGTTTTCGTCCTCCATAGGCTTATTCTAATCCAATTAGGGTTTTTAACCAATCTTGAGCATCCAATAAGTGAACTTGTGTCATTGGTTGAAAATTTTGGTCATATTCGTCCTCCCTAGGCTTATTCTGATGCAATTAGAGTTTTTAACGAATCTTGTGGATCCAATAAGTGATTTTTTGTCATTGGTTGAACATGTTTGTCATTTTCGTCCTCCCTAGGCTTATTCAAATCCAATTAGGGTTTTGACCTATCTTGTGCATCCAATAAGTGATTTTGTGCCGTTGGTTGAACATTTAGGTAATTTTCGTCCTCCTTTGGCTTATTCTAATCCAATTAAGCTTTTTCACCATTCTTGTGCGTTCAATAAGTAATTTTGTGTCATTGATTGAACATTTAGGTCATTTTCGTCCTCCCTAGGCTTATTCTGATCCAATTAGTGTTTTTAACCAATCTTGTGGATCCAATAAGTGATTTTGTGTCATTGGTTGAACATTCATGTCATTTTTCGTCCTCCCTAGGCTTATTCTAATCCTATTAGGGTTTTTAACCAATCTTGTGCGTCTAGTAAGTGATTTTGTGTCATTTGTTGAACATGTAGGTCGTTTTCGTCCTCCATAGGCTTTTTCTGATCCAATTAGGGTTTTTAACCAATCTTGAGCATCCAATAAGTGAACTTGTGTCATTGATTGAACATTTTGGTCATATTCGTCCTCCCTAGGCTTATTTTGATCCAATTAGAGTTTTTAACGCTTCTTGTGGATCCAATAAGTGATTTTGTGTCATTGGTTGAACATTCATATCATTTTTCATCCTCCCTAGGCTTATTCTAATCCTATTAGGGTTTTTAACCAATCTTGTGTACCGAATGAGTGATTTTGTATCATTGGTTGAAATTTTGGGTCATTTTCGTCCTCCCTAGGCTTATTCTAATCCAATTAGGGTTTTTAACCAATCTTGTGCATCCAATAAGTGATTTTGTGTGATTGGTTGAACATTTAGGTCATTTTCGTCCTCCCTAGGCTTTTTCTAATCCAATTAGGGTTTTTAACAAATCTTGTGCATCCAATAAGTGATTTTGTGTCATTGATTGAAC
>JBBPBP010009780.1:14213936-14244081 GCA_037974735.1 Cicer chorassanicum
TAGGCTTATTCTAATCCAATTAGGGTTTTTAACCAATCTTGAGCATCCAATAAGTGAACTTGTGTCATTGGTTGAAAATTTTGGTCATATTCGTCCTCCCTAGGCTTATTCTGATGCAATTAGAGTTTTTAACGAATCTTGTGGATCCAATAAGTGATTTTTTGTCATTGGTTGAACATGTTTGTCATTTTCGTCCTCCCTAGGCTTATTCAAATCCAATTAGGGTTTTGACCTATCTTGTGCATCCAATAAGTGATTTTGTGCCGTTGGTTGAACATTTAGGTAATTTTCGTCGTCCTTTGGCTTATTCTAATCCAATTAAGCTTTTTCACCATTCTTGTGCGTTCAATAAGTAATTTTGTGTCATTGATTGAACATTTAGGTCATTTTCGTCCTCCCTAGGCTTATTCTGATCCAATTAGTGTTTTTAACCAATCTTGTGGATCCAATAAGTGATTTTGTGTCATTGGTTGAACATTCATGTCATTTTTCGTCCTCCCTAGGCTTATTCTAATCCTATTAGGGTTTTTAACCAATCTTGTGCGTCTAGTAAGTGATTTTGTGTCATTGGTTGAACATGTAGGTCGTTTTCGTCCACCATAGGCTTTTTCTGATCCAATTAGGGTTTTTAACCAATCTTGAGCATCCAATAAGTGAACTTGTGTCATTGATTGAACATTTTGGTCATATTCGTCCTCCCTAGGCTTATTTTGATCCAATTAGAGTTTTTAACGCTTCTTGTGGATCCAATAAGTGATTTTGTGTCATTGGTTGAACATTTATGTCATTTTCGTCCTCCTTAGGCTTATTCAAATCCAATTAGGGTTTTGACCTATCTTGTGCATCCAATAAGTGATTTTGTGTGATTGGTTGAACATTTAGGTAATTTTCGTCCTCCTTTGGCTTATTCTAATCCAATTAAGCTTTTTAACCATTCTTGTGCGTCCAATAAGTAATTTTGTGTCATTGATTGAACATTTAGGTCATTTTCGTCCTCCCTAGGCTTCTTCTAATCCTATTAGGGTTTTTAACCAATCTTGTGCATCCAATAAGTGATTTTTTGTCATTGATTGAACATTTTGGTTTTTTTCGTCCTCCCTACGCTTATTCTAATCCAATTAGGGTTTATAAAAAATCTTGTGCTTCCAATAAGTGATTTTTTGTCAGTGGTTGAACATTTAGGTCATTTTCGTCCTCCCTAGGCTTATTCTAATCCAATTAGGGTTTTTTTAACAAATCTTGTGCATTCATTAAGTTATTTTGTGTCATTGGTTGAACATTTAGGTCATTTTCGTCCTCCTTTGGCTTATTCTAATCCAATTAGTGTTTTTAACCAATCTTTTGCACCTAATAAGTGATTTTGTGTCATTGGTTGAACTTTTGGGTCCATTTCGTTCTCCCTAGGCTTATTCTAATCCAATTAGGGTTTTTAACCAATCTTGTGAGTCCAATAAGTAATTTTGTGTCATTGTTTGAACATTTAGGTCATTTTCGTCCTGCCTAGGATTATTCTAATCCAATTAGGGATTTTAACTAATCTTGTGCATCCAATAAGTTATTTGTGTGATTGGTTGAAAATTTAGGTCATTTTCGTCCTCCCTAAGCTTATTTTAATCCAATTAGGGTTTTTAACCAATCTTGTGCGTCCAGTAAGTGATTTTGTGTCATTGGTTGAACATTTAGGTCGTTTTAGTCCTCCATAGGCTTTTTCTGATCCAATTAGGGTTTTTAACCAATCTTGAGCATCCAATAAGTGAACTTGTGTCATTGGTTGAACATTTTGGTCATATTCGTCCTCCCTAAGATTATTCTAATCAAATTAGGGATTTTAACCAATCTTGTGCGTCCAGTAAGTGATTTTGTATCATTGGTTGAACATTTAGGTCAATTTCGTCCTCCCTAGGCTTATTCTAATCCAGTTAGTGTTTTTAACCAATCTTGTGGATCCAATAAGTGATTTTGTGTCATTGGTTGAACATTTAGGTCATTTTCGTCCTCCCAAGCTTATTCTAATCCAATTAGGGTTTTTAAAAAATCCTGTGCATTCAATAAGTGATTTTGTGTCATTGGTTGAACATTTAGGTCATTTTCGTCCTCCCTAGGCTTATTCTAATCCAATTAGGGTTTTTTTAACAAATTTGTACATTCAATAAGTGATTTTGTGACATTGGTTGAACATTTAGGTCATGTTCTTCCTCCTTTGGCTTATTCTAATCCAATTAGGGTTCTTAACCATTCTTGTGCATCCAATAAGTGATTTTGTATCATTGGTTGAACATATAGGTCATTTTCGTCCTCCATAGGCTTTTTCTAACCCAATTAGGGTTTTTAACCAATGTTGTGCATACAATAAGTGTTTTTTTGTCATTGGTTGAACATTTAGGTCATTTTCGTCCTCCCTAGGCTTATTCTAATCCAATTAGGGTTTTTAACCAATCTTGTGCATCCAATAAGTAATTTAGTGTCATTGGTTGAACATTTAGGTCATTTTCGTCCTCCCTAGGCTTATTTTAATCCAATTAGGGGTTTTAACCAATCTTGTGCATCCAATAAGTGAGTTTGTGTGATTGGTTGAACATTTAGGTCATTTTCATCCTCCCTAGGCTTATTCTAATCCAATTAGGGTTTTTAACCAATCTTGTGCGTTCAATAAGTGATTTTGTGTCATTGGTTGAACATTTAGGCCATTTTCGTCCTCCATAGGCTTATTCTAATCCAATTAGGGTTTTTAACCAATCTTGAGCATCCAATAAGTGAGTTTGTGTGATTGGTTGAACATTTAGGTCATTTTCATCCTCCTAGGCTTATTCTAATCCTATTCGGGTTCTTAACCATTCTTGTGCATCCAATAAGTTATTTTGTATCATTGGTTGAACATTTAGGTAATTTTCGTCCTGCATAGGCTTTTTCTGATCCAATTAGGGTTTTTAACCAATCTTGTGCATCCAATAAGTTTGTTTGTGTCATTGGTTGAACATTTAGGTCAATTTCGTCCTCCCTAGGCTTATTCTAATCCAATTAGTGTTTTTAACCAATCTTGTGGATCCAATAAGTGATTTTGTGTCATTGGTTGAACATTTAGGTCATTTTCGTCCTCCCTAGGCTTATTCTGATCCATATAGAGTTTTTAACCAATCTTGTGGATCCATCAAGTGATTTTGTGTCATTGGTTGAACATTTATGTCATTTTCGTCTTCCCTAGGCTTATTCTAATCCAATAAGGGGTTTTAACCTATCTTGTGCATCCAATAAATGATTTTGTGTCATTGGTTGAACATTTATGTCATTTTCGTCCTCCCTAGACTTATTCTAATCCAATTAGGGTTTTTAACCGTTCTTGTGCATCCAACAAGTGATTTTGTATCATTGGTTGAACATTTAGGTCATTTTCGTCCTCCCTAGGCTTATTCTAATGCTATTAGGGTTTTGAACCAATCTTGTGCATCCAATAAGTTTGTTTGTGTCAATTGTTGAACATTTAGGACATTTTCGTCCTCCCTAGGCTTATTCTAATCCAATTAGGGTTTTTAACAAATCATGTGCATTCAATAAGTGATTTTGTGTCATTGGTTGAACATTTAGGTCATTTTCGTCCTCCCTAGGCTTATTCTAATCCAATTAGGGTTTTTTAACAAATCTGTGCATTCAATAAGTGATTTTGTGTCATTGGTTGAACACTTAGGTCATGGTCGTCCTCCTTTGGCTTATTCTAATCCAATTAGAGTTTTTAACCAATCTTGTGCACCCAATAAGTGATTTTGTGTCATTGGTAAAAATTTTGGGTCCATTTCGTCCTCCCAAGGCTTATTCTAATCCAATTAGAGTTCTTAACCATTCTTGTGCATCCAATAAATGATTTTGTGTCATTGATTGAACATTTAGGTCATTTTCGTCCTCCCTAGGCTTATTCTAATCCAATTAGGGTTTTTAACCAATCTTGTGCATCCAATAAGTGATTTTGTGTGATTTGTTGAACATTTAGGTCTTTTTCGTCCTCCCTAGGCTTATTCTAATCCAATTAGGGTTTTTAACCAATCTTGTCCATACAATAAGTGATTTTGTGTCATTGGTTGAACATTTAGGTCATTTACGTCCTCCCTAGGCTTATTCTGATCCAATTAGTATTTTTAACGAATCTTGTGGATCCAATAAGTGATTTTGTGTCATTGGTTGAACATTTATGTCATTTTCGTCCTCCATAGGCTTATTCTAATCCAATTAGGGTTTTTAACCTATCTTGTGCATTCAATAAGTGATTTTGTGTCATTGGATGAACATTTAGGCCATTTTCGTCCTCCATAGGCTTATTCTAATCCAATTAGGGTTTTTAACCAATCTTGAGCATCTAATAAGTGAGTTTGTGTGATTGGTTGAACATTTAGGTCATTTTCATCCTCCTAGGCTTATTCTAATCCAATTCGGGTTCTTAACCATTCTTGTGCATCCAATAACTGATTTTGTATCATTGGTTGAACATTTAGGTAATTTTCGTCTTCCATAGGCTTTTTCTGATCCAATTAGGGTTTTTAACCAATCTTGTGCATCCAATAAGTTTGTTTGTGTCATTGGTTTAACATTTAGGTCAATTTCATCCTCCCTAGGCTTATTCTAATCCAGTTAGTGTTTTTAACCAATCTTGTGGATACAATAAGTGATTTTGTGTCATTGGTAAAATTTTTGGGTCCATTTCGTACTCCCAAGGCTTATTCTAATCCAATTAGGGTTCTTAACCATTCTTGTGCATCCAATAAGTGCTTTTGTGTCATTGATTGAACATTTAGGTCATTTTCGTCCTCCCTAGGCTTATTCTTATCCAATTAGGGTTTTTAACCAATCTTGTGCATCCAATAAGTGATTTTGTGTGATTGGTTGAACATTTAGGTCTTTTTCATCCTCCCTAGGCTTATTCTAATCCAATTAGGGTTTTTAACCAATCTTGTCCATACAATAAGTGATTTTGTGTCATTGGTTGAACATTTAGGTCATTTTCGTCCTCCCTAGGCTTATTTTAATCCAATTAGGGTTTTTACCAATCTTGTGCATCCAATAAGTGATTTTGTGTGATTGGTTGAACATTTAGGTCTTTTTCATCCTCCCTAGGCTTATTCTAATCCAATTAGGGTTTTTAACCAATCTTGTCCATACAATAAGTGATTTTGTGTCATTGGTTGAACATTTAGGTCATTTTCGTCCTCCCTAGGCTTATTTTAATCCAATTAGGGTTTTTACCAATCTTGTGCATCCAATAAGTGAGTTTGTGTGATTGGTTGAACATTTAGGTCATTTTCATCCTCCCTAGGCTTATTCTTATCCAATTAGGGTTTTTAACCAATCTTGTGCATCCAATAAGTGATTTTGTGTGATTGGTTGAACATTTAGGCCATTTTCGTCCTCCATAGGCTTATTCTAATCCTATTAGGGTTTTTAACCAATCTTGAGCATCCAATAAGTGAGTTTGTGTGATTGGTTGAGCATTTAGGTCATTTCCATCCTCCTAGGCTTATTCTAATCCAATTCGGGTTCTTAACCATTCTTGTGCATCCAATAAGTGATTTTGTATCATTGGTTGAACATTTAGGTAATTTTCGTCCTCCATAGGCTTTTTCTGATCCAATTAGGGTTTTTAACCAATCTTGTGCATCCAATAAGTTTGTTTGTGTCATTGGTTGAACATTTAGGTCAATTTCGTCCTCCCTAGGCTTATTCTAATCCAGTTAGTGTTTTTAACCAATCTTGTGGATCCAATAAGTGATTTTGTGTCATTGGTTGAACATTTAAGTCATTTTCGTCCTCCCTAGGCTTATTCTGATCCATATAGAGTTTTTAACCAATCTTGTGGATCCATCAAGTGATTTTGTGTCATTGGTTGAACATTTATGTCATTTTCATCTTCCCTAGGCTTATTCTAATCCAATAAGGGGTTTTAACCTATCTTGTGCATCCCATAAATGATTTTGTGTCATTGGTTGAACATTTATGTCATTTTCGTCCTCCCTAGACTTATTCTAATCCAATTAGGGTTTTTAACCGTTCTTGTGCATCCAACAAGTGATTTTGTATCATTGGTTGAACATTTAGGTCATTTTCGTCCTCCCTAGGCTTATTCTAATGCTATTAGGGTTTTGAACCAATCTTGTGCATCCAATAAGTTTGTTTGTGTCAATTGTTGAACATTTAGGACATTTTCGTCCTCCCTAGGCTTATTCTAATCCAATTAGGGTTTTTAACAAATCATGTGCATTCAATAAGTGATTTTGTGTCATTGGTTGAACATTTAGGTCATTTTCGTCCTCCCTAGGCTTATTCTAATCCAATTAGGGTTTTTTAACAAATCTGTGCATTCAATAAGTGATTTTGTGTCATTGGTTGAACACTTAGGTCATGGTCGTCCTCCTTTGGCTTATTCTAATCCAATTAGAGTTTTTAACCAATCTTGTGCACCCAATAAGTGATTTTGTGTCATTGGTAAAAATTTTGGGTCCATTTCGTCCTCCCAAGGCTTATTCTAATCCAATTAGAGTTCTTAACCATTCTTGTGCATCCAATAAATGATTTTGTGTCATTGATTGAACATTTAGGTCATTTTCGTCCTCCCTAGGCTTATTCTAATCCAATTAGGGTTTTTAACCAATCTTGTGCATCCAATAAGTGATTTTGTGTGATTTGTTGAACATTTAGGTCTTTTTCGTCCTCCCTAGGCTTATTCTAATCCAATTAGGGTTTTTAACCAATCTTGTCCATACAATAAGTGATTTTGTGTCATTGGTTGAACATTTAGGTCATTTACGTCCTCCCTAGGCTTATTCTGATCCAATTAGTATTTTTAACGAATCTTGTGGATCCAATAAGTGATTTTGTGTCATTGGTTGAACATTTATGTCATTTTCGTCCTCCATAGGCTTATTCTAATCCAATTAGGGTTTTTAACCTATCTTGTGCATTCAATAAGTGATTTTGTGTCATTGGATGAACATTTAGGCCATTTTCGTCCTCCATAGGCTTATTCTAATCCAATTAGGGTTTTTAACCAATCTTGAGCATCTAATAAGTGAGTTTGTGTGATTGGTTGAACATTTAGGTCATTTTCATCCTCCTAGGCTTATTCTAATCCAATTCGGGTTCTTAACCATTCTTGTGCATCCAATAACTGATTTTGTATCATTGGTTGAACATTTAGGTAATTTTCGTCTTCCATAGGCTTTTTCTGATCCAATTAGGGTTTTTAACCAATCTTGTGCATCCAATAAGTTTGTTTGTGTCATTGGTTTAACATTTAGGTCAATTTCATCCTCCCTAGGCTTATTCTAATCCAGTTAGTGTTTTTAACCAATCTTGTGGATACAATAAGTGATTTTGTGTCATTGGTAAAATTTTTGGGTCCATTTCGTACTCCCAAGGCTTATTCTAATCCAATTAGGGTTCTTAACCATTCTTGTGCATCCAATAAGTGCTTTTGTGTCATTGATTGAACATTTAGGTCATTTTCGTCCTCCCTAGGCTTATTCTTATCCAATTAGGGTTTTTAACCAATCTTGTGCATCCAATAAGTGATTTTGTGTGATTGGTTGAACATTTAGGTCTTTTTCATCCTCCCTAGGCTTATTCTAATCCAATTAGGGTTTTTAACCAATCTTGTCCATACAATAAGTGATTTTGTGTCATTGGTTGAACATTTAGGTCATTTTCGTCCTCCCTAGGCTTATTTTAATCCAATTAGGGTTTTTACCAATCTTGTGCATCCAATAAGTGAGTTTGTGTGATTGGTTGAACATTTAGGTCATTTTCATCCTCCCTAGGCTTATTCTTATCCAATTAGGGTTTTTAACCAATCTTGTGCATCCAATAAGTGATTTTGTGTGATTGGTTGAACATTTAGGCCATTTTCGTCCTCCATAGGCTTATTCTAATCCTATTAGGGTTTTTAACCAATCTTGAGCATCCAATAAGTGAGTTTGTGTGATTGGTTGAGCATTTAGGTCATTTCCATCCTCCTAGGCTTATTCTAATCCAATTCGGGTTCTTAACCATTCTTGTGCATCCAATAAGTGATTTTGTATCATTGGTTGAACATTTAGGTAATTTTCGTCCTCCATAGGCTTTTTCTGATCCAATTAGGGTTTTTAACCAATCTTGTGCATCCAATAAGTTTGTTTGTGTCATTGGTTGAACATTTAGGTCAATTTCGTCCTCCCTAGGCTTATTCTAATCCAGTTAGTGTTTTTAACCAATCTTGTGGATCCAATAAGTGATTTTGTGTCATTGGTTGAACATTTAGGTCATTTTCGTCCTCCCTAGGCTTATTCTGATCCATATAGAGTTTTTAACCAATCTTGTGGATCCATCAAGTGATTTTGTGTCATTGGTTGAACATTTATGTCATTTTCATCTTCCCTAGGCTTATTCTAATCCAATAAGGGGTTTTAACCTATCTTGTGCATCCCATAAATGATTTTGTGTCATTGGTTGAACATTTATGTCATTTTCGTCCTCCCTAGACTTATTCTAATCCAATTAGGGTTTTTAACCGTTCTTGTGCATCCAACAAGTGATTTTGTATCATTGGTTGAACATTTAGGTCATTTTCGTCCTCCCTAGGCTTATTCTAATGCTATTAGGGTTTTGAACCAATCTTGTGCATCCAATAAGTTTGTTTGTGTCAATTGTTGAACATTTAGGACATTTTCGTCCTCCCTAGGCTTATTCTAATCCAATTAGGGTTTTTAACAAATCATGTGCATTCAATAAGTGATTTTGTGTCATTGGTTGAACATTTAGGACATTTTCATCCTCCCTAGGCTTATTCTAATCCAATTAGGGTTTTTTTTAACAAATCTGTGCATTCAATAAGTGATTTTGTGTCATTGGTTGAACATTTAGGTCATGTTCGTCCTCCTTTGGCTTATTCTAATCCAATTAGAGTTTTTAACCAATCTTGTGCACCCAATAAGTGATTTTGTGTCATTGGTAAAAAATTTGGGTCCTTTTCGTCCTCCCAAGGCTTATTCTAATCCAATTAGGGTTCTTAACCATTCTTGTGTATCCAATAAGTGATTTTGTATCATTGGTTGAACATATAGGTCATTTTCGTCCTCCATAGGCTTATTCTAACCCAATTAGTGTTTTTAATTAATGTTGTGCATCCAATAAGTGTTTTTGTGTCATTGGTTGAACATTTAGGTCATTTTCGTCATCCCTAGGCTTATTCTAATCCAATTAGGGTTTTTAACCAATCTCTTGCATCTAATAAGTAATTTTGTGTCATTGGTTGTACATTAAGGTCATTTTCGTCCTCCCTAGGCTTATTTTAATCCAATTACGGGTTTTAACCAATCTTGTGCATCCAATAAGTGAGTTTGTGTGATTGGTTGAACATTTAGGTCATTTTCATCCTCCCTAGGCTTATTCTAATCCAATTAGGGTTTTTAACCAATCATGTGCATTCAATAAGTGATTTTGTGTCATTGGTTGAACATTTAGGCCATTTTCGTCCTCCATAGGCTTATTCTAATCCAATTAGGGTTTTTAACCAATCTTGAGCATCCAATAAGTGATTTTGTGTCATTGGTTGAACATTTATGTCATTTTCGTCCTCCTTAGCCTTATTCTGATCGAATTAGGGGTTTTAACCTATGTTGTGCATCCAATAAGTGATTTTGTGTTATTGGTTGAACATTTATGTCATTTTCGTCCTCTCTTGGCTTATTCTAATCCAATTAGTGTTTTTAACCGTTCTTGTGCATCCAACAAGTGGTTTTGTGTCATTGGTTGAACATTTAGGTAACTTTCGTCCTCCTTTGGCTTATTCTAATCCAATTAGGGTTTTTAACAATCTTGTGCACCCAATGAGTGATTTTGTGTCATTGGTTGAAATTTTGGGTCATTTTCGTCCTCCCTAGGCTTATTCTAATCCTATTAGGGTTTTGAACCAATCTTGTGCATCCAATAAGTGATTTTGTGTCTTTGATTGAACATTTAGGACATTTACGTCCTCCCTAGGCTTATTCTTATCGAATTAGTGTTTTAAACCAATCTTGTGGATCTAATAAGTGATTTTGTGTCATTGGTTGAACATTTATGTCATTTTCGTCCTCCTTAGGCTTATTCTAATCCAAATGGGGTTTTAACCTATCTCTTGCATCCAATAAGTGATTTTGTGTCATTGGTTGAACATTTATGTCATTTTCGTCCTCCTTAGGCTTATTCTAATCCAATTAGGGTTTTTAATTAATCTTGTGCATCCAATAAGTGATTTTTTGTTAGTGGTTGAACATTTAGCTCATTTTCGTCCTCCCTAGGCTTATTCTAATCCAATTAGGGTTTTTAACAAATCCTATGCATTCAATAAGTGATTTTGTGTCATTGGTTAAACTTTTAGGTCGTTTTCGTCCTCCATAGGCTTATTCTGATCAAATTAGAGTTTTTAACGAATCTTGTGGATCTAATAGGTGATTTTGTGTCATTGGTTGAACATTTATGTTATTTTCGTCCTCCTTAGGCTTATTCTAATCCAGTTAGGGGTTTTAACATATCTTGTGCATCCAATAAGTGATTTTGTTTCATTGGTTGAACATTTGTGTCATTTTCGTCCTCCCTAGGCTTATTCTAATCCAATTAGGGTTTTTAACCATTCTTGTGCATCCAACAAGTGATTTTGTATCATTGGTTGAACATTTAGGTCATTTTCGTCCTCCCTAGGCTTATTCTAATCCAATTAGGGTTTTTAACCAATCTTGTGCATCCAATAAGTTTGTTTGTGTCATTGGTTGGACATTTAGGTAAATTTCGTCCTCCCTAGACTTATTCTAATCCAATTAGGGTTTTTAACCAATCTTGTGAAACCAATAAGTGATTTTGTGTCATTTGTTGAAAATTTAAGTCATTTTCGTCCTTCGTAGGCTTATTCTAATCCAATTAGGGGTTTAAACCATTCTAGTGCGTCAATAAGTAATTTTGTGTGATTGATTGAACATTTCGGTCATTTTCGTCCTCCCTAGGCTTATTCTAATCCAATTAGTGTTTTTAACCAATCTTGTGGATCTAATAAGTAATTTTGTGTCATTGGTTAAACATTTATGTCATTTTCGTCCTCCTTAGGCATATTCTAATCCAATTAGGGGTTTTAACCTATCTTGTGCATCCAATAAGTGATTTTGTGTCATTGAGTGAACATTTAGGTTTTTTTCGTCCTATCTAGGCTTATTATAGTCCAATTAGGGTTTTTAGCCAATCTTGTGCATCGAATAAGTGATTTTGTGTAATTGGTTGAACATATAGGTCACTTTCGTCCTCCATAGGCTTATTCTAACCCAATAAGGGTTTTTAACCAATGTTGTGCATACAATAAGTGATTTTATGTCATTGGTTGAACATTTAGGTCATTTTCGTCCTCCCTAGGCTTATTCTAATCCAATTAGGGATTTTAACAATTCTTGTGCGTCCAATAAGTGATTTTGTATCATTGGTTGAACATTTAGGTCATTTTCGTCCTCCATAAGCTTTTTCTGATCCAATTAGGGTTTTTAACCAATCTTGTGCATCCAATAAGTTTGTTTGTGTCATTGGTTGAACATTTAGGTCAATTTCGTCCTCCCTAGGCTTATTCTAATCCAGTTAGTGTTTTTAACCAATCTTGTGGATCCAATTAGTGATTTTGTGTCATTGGTTGAACATTTAGGTCATTTTCGTCCTCCCTAGGCTTATTCTAATCCAATTAGGGTTTTTAACAAATCCTGTGCATTCAATAAGTGATTTTGTGTCATTGGTTAAACATTTAGGTCATTTTCGTCCTCCCTAGGCTTATTCTTATCCAATTAGAGTTTTTAACCAATCTTGTGGATCTAATAAGCGCTTTTGTGTCATTGGTTGAACATTTATGTTATTTTCGTCCTCCTTAGGCTTATTCTAATCCAATTAGGGGTTTTAACATATCTTGTGCATCCAATAAGTGATTTTGTGTCATTGGTTGAACATTTGTGTCATTTTCGTCCTCCCTAGGCTTATTCTAATCCAATTAGGGTTTTTAACCATTCTTGTGCATCCAACAACTGATTTTGTATCATTGGTTGAACATTTAGGTCATTTTCGTCCTCCCTAGACTTATTCTAATCCAATTAGGGTTTTTAACCAATCTTGTGCATCCAATAAGTTTGTTTGTGTCATTGGTTGAACATTTAGGTAAATTTCGTCCTCCCTAGGCTTATTCTAATCCAATTAGGGTTTTTAACCAATCTTGTGAAACCAATAAGTGATTTTGTGTCATTTGTTGAAAATTTATGTCATTTTCGTCCTTCGTAGGCTTATTCTAATCCAATTAGGGGTTTTTACCATTCTTGTGCGTCCAATAAGTAATTTTGTGTGATTGATTGAACATTTAGGTCATTTTCGTCCTCCCTAGGCTTATTCTAATCCAATTAGTGTTTTTAACCAACCTTGTGGATCTAATAAGTGATTTTGTGTCATTGGTTGAACATTTATGTCATTTTCGTCCTCCTTAGGCTTATTCTAATCCAATTAGGGGTTTTAACCTATCTTGTGCATCCAATAAGTGATTTTGTGTCATTGATTGAACATTTAGGTTTTTTTTCCTGCTCTCTAGGCTTATTCTAATCCATTTAGGGTTTTTAGCCAATCTTTTGCATCCAATAAGTCATTTTGTGTAATTAGTTGAACATTTTGGTCATTTTCGTCCTCCCTAGGCTTATTCAAATCCTATTAGGGTTTTGAACCAATCTTGTTCATCCAATAAGTGATTTTGTGTCATTGATTGAGCATTTAGGACATTTTCGTCCTCCCTAGGCTTATTCTGATCCAATTAGAGTTTTTAACCAATCTTGTGTATCTAATAAGTGATTTTGTGTCATTGGTTGAACATTTATGTCATTTTCGTCCTCCTTAGGCTTATTCTATTCCAATTAGGGGTTTTAACCTATCTTGTGCATCCAATAAGTGATTTTGTGTCATTGGTTGAACATTTGTGTCAGTTTCGTCCTCCCTAGGCTTATTCTAATCCAATTAGGGTTTTTAACCATTCTTGTGCATCCAATAAGTGATTTTGTGATAGTGGTTGAACATTTAAGTCATTTTCGTCCTCCCTCGGCTTATTCGAATCCAATTAGGGTTTTTAACAAATCCTATGCATTCAATAAGTGATTTTGCAACATTGGTTAAACATTTAGGTCATTTTCGTCCTCCCTAGGCTAATTCTGATCCAATTAGAGTTTTTAACCAATCTTGTGGTTCTAATAAGTGATTTTGTGCCATTGGTTGAACATTTATGTTATTTTCGTCCTCCTTAGGCTTATTCTAATCCAATTAGGGGTTTTAACCTATCTTGTGCATCCAATAAGTGATTTTGTGTCATTGGTTGAACATTTGTGTCATTTTCGTCCTCCCTAGGCTTATTCTAATCCAATTAGGGTTTTTAACCATTCTTCTGCATCCAACAAGTGATTTTGTATCATTGGTTGAACATTTGGGTCATTTTCATCCTCCCTAGGCTTATTCTAATCCAATTAGGGTTTTTAACCAATCTTGTGCATCCAATAAGTTTGTTTGTGTCATTGGTTGTAAATTTCGTCCTCCCTAGGCTTATTCTAATCCAATTTGGGTTTTTAACCAATCTTGTGAAACCAATAAGTGATTTTGTGTAATTTGTTGAAAATTTATGTCATTTTCGTCCTCCTTAGGCTTATTCTAATCCAATTAGGGGTTTTAACCATTCTTGTGCGTCCAATAAGTAATTTTGTGTGATTGATTAAACATTTAGGTCATTTTCGTCCTCCCTAGGCTTATTCTAATCCAATTAGTGTTTTTAACCAATCTTGTGGATCTAATAAGTGATTTTGTGTCATTGGTTGAACATTTATGTCATTTTCGTCCTCCATAGGCTTATTCTAATCCAATTAAGGTTTTTAACCAATCTTGAGCATCCAATAAGTGATTTTGTGTCATTGGTTGAACATTTATGTCATTTTCGTCCTCCTTAGGCTTATTCTGATCCAATTAGGGGTTTTAACCTATCTTGTGCATCCAATAAGTGATTTTGTGTTATTAGTTGAACATTTATGTCATTTTCGTCCTCCCTTGGCTTATTCTAATCCAATTAATGTTTTTAACCGTTCTTATGCATCCAACAAGTGATTTTGTGTCATTGGTTGAACATTTAGGTAACTTTCGTCCTCCTTTGGCTTATTCTAATCCAATTAGGGTTTTTAACAATCTTGTGCACCCATCAAATGATTTTGTGTCATTGGTTGAAATTTTGGGTCATTTTCGTCCTCCCTAGGCTTATTCTAATCCAATTAGGGTTTTTAGCCAATCTTGTGCATCCAATAAGTCATTTTGTGTAATTAGTTGAACATTTAGGTCATTTTCGTCCTCCCTAGGATTATTCTAATCCTATTAGGGTTTTGAACCAATCTTGTGCATCCAATAAGTGATTTTGTGTCATTGATTGAACATTTAGGACATTTTCGTCCTCCTTAGGCTTATTCTGATCGAATTAGTGTTTTAAACCAATCTTGTGGATCTAATAAGTGATTTTGTGTCATTGGTTGAACATTTATGTCATTTTCGTCCTCCTTAGGCTTATTCTAATCCAAGTAGGGGTTTTAACCTATCTCTTGCATCCAATAAGTGATTTTGTGTCATTGATTGAACATTTAGGTTTTTTTCGTCCTCCCTAGGCTTATTCTAATCCAATTAGGGTTTTTAACCAATCTTGTGCATCCAATAAGCGATTTTGTGTTAGTGATTGAACATTTAGGTCATTTTCGTCCTCCCTAGGCTTATTCTAATCCAATTAGGGTTTTTAACAAATCCTATGCATTCAATAAGTGATTTAGTGTCATTGGTTAAACATTTAGGTCATTTTCGTCCTCCCTAGGCTTATTCTGATCCAATTAGAGTTTTTAACCAATCTTGTGGATCTAATAAGCGATTTTGTGTCATTGGTTGAACATTGATGTTATTTTCATCCTCCTTAGGCTTATTCTAATCCAATTAGGGGTTTTAACATATCTTGTGCATCCAATAAGTGATTTTGTGTCATTGGTTGAACATTTATGTCATTTTCGTCCTCCCTAGGCTTATTCTAATCGAATTAGGGTTTTTAACCATTCTTGTGCATCCAACAAGTGATTTTGTATCATTGGTTGAACATTTAGGTCATTTTCGTCCTCCCTAGGCTTATTCTAATCCAATTAGGGTTTTTAACCAATCTTGTGCATCCAATAAGTTTGTTTGTGTCATTGGTTGAACATTTAGGTAAATTTCGTCCTCCCAAGGCTTATTCTAATCCAATTAGGGTTTTTAACCAATCTTGTGAAACCAATAAGTGATTTTGTGTCATTTCTTGAAAATTTATGTCATTTTCGTCCTTCGTAGGCTTATTCTAATCCAATTAGGGGTTTTAACCATTCTGGTGCGTCCAATAAGTAATTTTGTGTGATTGATTGAACATTTAGGTCATTTTCGTCCTCCCTAGGCTTATTCTAATCCAATTAGTGTTTTTAACCAACCTTGTGGATCTAATAAGTGATTTTGTGTCATTGGTTGAACATTTATGTCATTTTCGTCCTCCTTAGGCATATTCTAATCCAATTAGGGGTTTTAACCTATCTTGTGCATCCAATAAGTGATTTTGTGTCATTGAGTGAACATTTAGGTTTTTTTCGTCCTATCTAGGCTTATTATAATCCAATTAGGGTTTTTAGCCAATCTTGTGCATCGAATAAGTGATTTTGTGTAATTGGTTGAACATATAGGTCACTTTCGTCCTCCATAGGCTTATTCTAACCCAATAAGGGTTTTTAACCAATGTTGTGCATACAATAAGTGATTTTATGTCATTGGTTGAACATTTAGGTCATTTTCGTCCTCCCTAGGCTTATTCTAATCCAATTAGGGATTTTAACAATTCTTGTGCGTCCAATAAGTGATTTTGTATCATTGGTTGAACATTTAGGTCATTTTCGTCCTCCATAAGCTTTTTCTGATCCAATTAGGGTTTTTAACCAATCTTGTGCATCCAATAAGTTTGTTTGTGTCATTGGTTGAACATTTAGGTCAATTTCGTCTTCCCTAGGCTTATTCTAATCCAGTTAGTGTTTTTAACCAATCTTGTGGATCCAATTAGTGATTTTGTGTCATTGGTTGAACATTTAGGTCATTTTCGTCCTCCCTAGGCTTATTCTAATCCAATTAGGGTTTTTAACAAATCCTGTGCATTCAATAAGTGATTTTGTGTCATTGGTTAAACATTTAGGTCATTTTCGTCCTCCCTAGGCTTATTCTTATCCAATTAGAGTTTTTAACCAATCTTGTGGATCTAATAAGCGATTTTGTGTCATTGGTTGAACATTTATGTTATTTTCGTCCTCCTTAGGCTTATTCTAATCCAATTAGGGGTTTTAACATATCTTGTGCATCCAATAAGTGATTTTGTGTCATTGGTTGAACATTTGTGTCATTTTCGTCCTCCCTAGGCTTATTCTAATCCAATTAGGGTTTTTAACCATTCTTGTGCATCCAACAACTGATTTTGTATCATTGGTTGAACATTTAGGTCATTTTCGTCCTCCCTAGACTTATTCTAATCCAATTAGGGTTTTTAACCAATCTTGTGCATCCAATAAGTTTGTTTGTGTCATTGGTTGAAAATTTAGGTAAATTTCGTCCTCCCTAGGCTTATTCTAATCCAATTAGGGTTTTTAACCAATCTTGTGAAACCAATAAGTGATTTTGTGTCATTTGTTGAAAATTTATGTCATTTTCGTCCTTCGTAGGCTTATTCTAATCCAATTAGGGGTTTTTACCATTCTTGTGCGTCCAATAAGTAATTTTGTGTGATTGATTGAACATTTAGGTCATTTTCGTCCTCCCTAGGCTTATTCTAATCCAATTAGTGTTTTTAACCAACCTTGTGGATCTAATAAGTGATTTTGTGTCATTGGTTGAACATTTATGTCATTTTCGTCCTCCTTAGGCTTATTCTAATCCAATTAGGGGTTTTAACCTATCTTGTGCATCCAATAAGTGATTTTGTGTCATTGATTGAACATTTAGGTTTTTTTTCCTGCTCTCTAGGCTTATTCTAATCCATTTAGGGTTTTTAGCCAATCTTTTGCATCCAATAAGTCATTTTGTGTAATTAGTTGAACATTTTGGTCATTTTCGTCCTCCCTAGGCTTATTCAAATCCTATTAGGGTTTTGAACCAATCTTGTGCATCCAATAAGTGATTTTGTGTCATTGATTGAGCATTTAGGACATTTTCGTCCTCCCTAGGCTTATTCTGATCCAATTAGAGTTTTTAACCAATCTTGTGTATCTAATAAGTGATTTTGTGTCATTGGTTGAACATTTATGTCATTTTCGTCCTCCTTAGGCTTATTCTATTCCAATTAGGGGTTTTAACCTATCTCGTGCATCCAATAAGTGATTTTGTGTCATTGGTTGAACATTTGTGTCAGTTTCGTCCTCCCTAGGCTTATTCTAATCCAATTAGGGTTTTTAACCATTCTTGTGCATCCAATAAGTGATTTTGTGATAGTGGTTGAACATTTAAGTCATTTTCGTCCTCCCTCGGCTTATTCTAATCCAATTAGGGTTTTTAACAAATCCTATGCATTCAATAAGTGATTTTGCAACATTGGTTAAACATTTAGGTCATTTTCGTCCTCCCTAGGCTAATTCTGATCCAATTAGAGTTTTTAACCAATCTTGTGGTTCTAATAAGTGATTTTGTGCCATTGGTTGAACATTTATGTTATTTTCATCCTCCTTAGGCTTATTCTAATCCAATTAGGGGTTTTAACCTATCTTGTGCATCCAATAAGTGATTTTGTGTCATTGGTTGAACATTTGTGTCATTTTCGTCCTCCCTAGGCTTATTCTAATCCAATTAGGGTTTTTAACCATTCTTCTGCATCCAACAAGTGATTTTGTATCATTGGTTGAACATTTAGGTCATTTTCATCCTCCCTAGGCTTATTCTAATCCAATTAGGGTTTTTAACCAATCTTGTGCATCCAATAAGTTTGTTTGTGTCATTGGTTGTAAATTTCGTCCTCCCTAGGCTTATTCTAATCCAATTTGGGTTTTTAACCAATCTTGTGAAACCAATAAGTGATTTTGTGTAATTTGTTGAAAATTTATGTCATTTTCGTCCTCCTTAGGCTTATTCTAATCCAATTAGGGGTTTTAACCATTCTTGTGCGTCCAATAAGTAATTTTGTGTGATTGATTAAACATTTAGGTCATTTTCGTCCTCCCTAGGCTTATTCTAATCCAATTAGTGTTTTTAACCAATCTTGTGGATCTAATAAGTGATTTTGTGTCATTGGTTGAACATTTATGTCATTTTCGTCCTCCATAGGCTTATTCTAATCCAATTAAGGTTTTTAACCAATCTTGAGCATCCAATAAGTGATTTTGTGTCATTGGTTGAACATTTATGTCATTTTCGTCCTCCTTAGGCTTATTCTGATCCAATTAGGGGTTTTAACCTATCTTGTGCATCCAATAAGTGATTTTGTGTTATTAGTTGAACATTTATGTCATTTTCGTCCTCCCTTGGCTTATTCTAATCCAATTAATGTTTTTAACCGTTCTTATGCATCCAACAAGTGATTTTGTGTCATTGGTTGAACATTTAGGTAACTTTCGTCCTCCTTTGGCTTATTCTAATCCAATTAGGGTTTTTAACAATCTTGTGCACCCATCAAATGATTTTGTGTCATTGGTTGAAATTTTGGGTCATTTTCGTCCTCCCTAGGCTTATTCTAATCCAATTAGGGTTTTTAGCCAATCTTGTGCATCCAATAAGTCATTTTGTGTAATTAGTTGAACATTTAGGTCATTTTCGTCCTCCCTAGGATTATTCTAATCCTATTAGGGTTTTGAACCAATCTTGTGCATCCAATAAGTGATTTTGTGTCATTGATTGAACATTTAGGACATTTTCGTCCTCCTTAGGCTTATTCTGATCGAATTAGTGTTTTAAACCAATCTTGTGGATCTAATAAGTGATTTTGTGTCATTGGTTGAACATTTATGTCATTTTCGTCCTCCTTAGGCTTATTCTAATCCAAGTAGGGGTTTTAACCTATCTCTTGCATCCAATAAGTGATTTTGTGTCATTGATTGAACATTTAGGTTTTTTTCGTCCTCCCTAGGCTTATTCTAATCCAATTAGGGTTTTTAACCAATCTTGTGCATCCAATAAGCGATTTTGTGTTAGTGATTGAACATTTAGGTCATTTTCGTCCTCCCTAGGCTTATTCTAATCCAATTAGGGTTTTTAACAAATCCTATGCATTCAATAAGTGATTTAGTGTCATTGGTTAAACATTTAGGTCATTTTCGTCCTCCCTAGGCTTATTCTGATCCAATTAGAGTTTTTAACCAATCTTGTGGATCTAATAAGCGATTTTGTGTCATTGGTTGAACATTGATGTTATTTTCATCCTCCTTAGGCTTATTCTAATCCAATTAGGGGTTTTAACATATCTTGTGCATCCAATAAGTGATTTTGTGTCATTGGTTGAACATTTATGTCATTTTCGTCCTCCCTAGGCTTATTCTAATCGAATTAGGGTTTTTAACCATTCTTGTGCATCCAACAAGTGATTTTGTATCATTGGTTGAACATTTAGGTCATTTTCGTCCTCCCTAGGCTTATTCTAATCCAATTAGGGTTTTTAACCAATCTTGTGCATCCAATAAGTTTGTTTGTGTCATTGGTTGAACATTTAGGTAAATTTCGTCCTCCCACGGCTTATTCTAATCCAATTAGGGTTTTTAACCAATCTTGTGAAACCAATAAGTGATTTTGTGTCATTTCTTGAAAATTTATGTCATTTTCGTCCTTCGTAGGCTTATTCTAATCCAATTAGGGGTTTTAACCATTCTGGTGCGTCCAATAAGTAATTTTGTGTGATTGATTGAACATTTAGGTCATTTTCGTCCTCCCTAGGCTTATTCTAATCCAATTAGTGTTTTTAACCAATCTTGTGGATCTAATAAGTGATTTTGTGTCATTGGTTGAACATTTATGTCATTTTCGTCCTCCTTAGGCTTATTCTAATCCAATTAGGGGTTTTAACCTATCTTGTGCATCCAATAAGTGATTTTGTGTCATTGATTGAACATTTAGGTTTTTTTTCCTCCTCTCTAGGCTTATTCTAATCCAATTAGGGTTTTTAGCCAATCTTGTGCATCCAATAAGTGATTTTGTGTTAGTGGTTGAACATTTACGTCATTTTCGTCCTCCTAAGGCTAATTCAAATCCAATTCGGGTTTTTAACAAATCATATGCATTCAATAAGGTATTTTGTGTCATTGGTTGAACATTTAGGCCATTTTCGTCCTCCATAGGCTTATTCTAATCGAATTAGGGTTTTTAACCAATCTTGAGCATCCAATAAGTGATTTTGTGTCATTGGTTGAACATTTATGTCATTTTCGTCCTCCTTAGGCTTATTCTGATCCAATTAGGGGTTTTAACCTATCTTGTGCATCCAATAAGTGATTTTGTGTTATTAGTTGAACATTTATGTCATTTTCGTCCTCCCTTGGCTTATTCTAATCCAATTAATGTGTTTAACCGTTCTTATGCATCCAACAAGTGATTTTGTGTCATTGGTTGAACATTTAGGTAAATTTCGTCCTCCTTTGGCTTATTCTAATCCAATTAGAGTTTTTAACAATACTGTGCACCCAATAAATGATTTTGTGTCATTGGTTGAAATTATGGGTCATTTTCGTCCTCCCTAGGCTTATTCTAATCCATTTAGGGTTTTTAGCCAATCTTTTGCATCCAATAAGTCATTTTGTGTAATTAGTTGAACATTTTGGTCATTTTCGTCCTCCCTAGGCTTATTCAAATCCTATTAGGGTTTTGAACCAATCTTGTGCATCCAATAAGTGATTTTGTGTCATTGATTGAACATATAGGACATTTTCGTCCTCCCTAGGCTTATTCTGATCCAATTAGAGTTTTTAACCAATCTTGTGTATCTAATAAGTGATTTTGTGTCATTGGTTGAACATTTATGTCATTTTCGTCCTCCTTAGGCTTATTCTATTCCAATTAGGGGTTTTAACCTATCTTGTGCATCCAATAAGTGATTTTGTGTCATTGGTTGAACATTTGTGTCAGTTTCGTCCTCCCTAGGCTTATTCTAATCCAATTAGGGTTTTTAACCATTCTTGTGCATCCAACAAGTGACTTTGTATCATTGGTTGAACATTTAGGTCATTTTCATCCTCCCTAGGCTTATTCTAATCCAATTAGGGTTTTTAACCAATCTTGTGCGTCCAATAAGTGATTTTGTGTTAGTGGTTGAACATTTACGTCATTTTTGTCTTCCTTAGGCTAATTCTAATCCAATTCGGGTTTTTATCCTATCTTGTGCATCCAATAAGTGATTTTGTGCCATTGATTGAACATTTAGGTTTTTTTATCCTCTCTAGGCTTATTCTAATCCAATTAGGGTTTTTAGCAAATCTTGTGCATCCAATAAGTGATTTTGTGTTAGTGGTTGTACATTTACGTCATTTTCGTCCTCATTAGGCTAATTCTAATCCAATTCGGGTTTTTAACAAATCCTATGCATTCAATAAGTGATTTTGTGTCATTGGTTGAACATTTAGGCCATTTTCGTCCTCCATAGGCTTATTCTAATCCAATTAAGGTTTTTAACCAATCTTGAGCAACCAATAAGTGATTTTGTGTCATTGGTTGAACATTTATGTCATTTTCATCCTCCTTAGGCTTATTCTGATCCATATAGGGGTTTTAACCTATCTTGTGCATCCAATAAGTGATTTTGTGTTATTAGTTGAACATTTATGTCATTTTCGTCCTCTCTTGGCTTATTCTAATCCAATTAATGTTTTTAACCGTTCTTATGCATCCAACAAGTGATTTTGCATCATTGGTTGAACATTTAGGTAACTTTCGTCCTCCTTTGGCTTATTCTAATCCAATTAGGGTTTTTAACAATCTTGTGCACCCAATAAATGATTTTGTGTCATTGGTTGAAATTTTGGGTCATTTTCATCCTCCCTAGGCTTATTCTAATCCAATTAGGGTTTTTAACCGTTCTTGTGCATCCAACAAGTGATTTTGTATCATTGGTTGAACATTTAGGTCATTTTCGTCCTCCCTATGCTTATTCTAATCCAATTAGGGGTTTTAACCATTCTTGTGCGTCCAATAAGTAATTTTGTGTGATTGATTGAACATTTAGGTCATTTTCGTCCTCCCTAGGCTTATTCTAATCCAATTAGTGTTTTTAACCAATCTTGTGGATCTAATAAGTGATTTTGTGTCATTGGTTGAACATTTATGTCATTTTCGTCTTCCTTAGGCTTATTCTAATCCAATTAGGGGTTTTAACCTATCTTGTGCATCCAATAAGTGATTTTGTGTCATTGAATGAACATTTAGGTTTATTTCATCCTCCCTAGGCTTATTCTAATCCAATTAGGGTTTTTAACCAATCTTGTGCATCCAATAACTGATTTTGTGATAGTGGTTGAACATCTAGGTCATTTTCGTCCTCCCTAGGCTTATTCTAATCCCATTAGGGTTTTTATCAAATCCTATGCATTCGATAAGTGATTTTGCATCATTGGTTAAACATTTAGGTCATTTTCGTCCTCCCTTGGCTTATTCTGATCCAATTAGAGTTTTTAACCAATCTTGTGGTTCTAATAAGTGATATTGTGTCATTGGTTGAACATTTATGTTATTTTCGTCCTCCTTAGGCTTATTCTAATCCAATTAGGGATTTTAACCTATCTTGTGCATCCAATAAGTGATTTTGTGTCATTGGTTGAACATGTGTCATTTTCGTCCTCCTTAGGCTTATTCTAATCCAATTAGGGTTTTTAACCATTCTTGTGCATCCAACAAGTGATTTTGTATCATTGGTTGAACATTTAGGTCATTTTCGTCCTCCCTAGACTTATTCTAATCCAATTAGGGTTTTTAACCAATCTTGTGCATCCAATAAGTTTGTTTGTGTCATTGGTTGAACATTTAGGTAAATTTCGTCCTCCCTAGGCTTATTCTAATCCAATTAGGGTTTTTAACCAATCTTGTGAAACCAATAAGTGATTTTGTGTCATTTGTTGAAAATTTATGTCATTTTCGTCCTTCGTAGGCTTATTCTAATCCAATTAGGGGTTTTAACCATTCTTGTGCGTCCAATAAGTAATTTTGTGTGATTGATTGAACATTTAGGTCATTTTCGTCCTCCCTAGGCTTATTCTAATCCAATTAGTGTTTTTAACCAATCTTGTGGATCTAATAAGTGATTTTGTGTCATTGGTTGAACATTTATGTCATTTTCGTCCTCCTTAGGCTTATTCTAATCCAATTAGGGGTTTTAACCTATCTTGTGCATCCAATAAGTGATTTTGTGTCATTGATTGAACATTTAGGTTTTTTTTCCTGCTCTCTAGGCTTATTCTAATCCAATTAGGGTTTTTAGCCAATCTTGTGCATCCAATAAGTCATTTTGTGTAATTAGTTGAACATTTTGGTCATTTTCGTCCTCCCTAGGCTTATTCTAATCCTATTAGGGTTTTGAACCAATCTTGTGCATCCAATAAGTGATTTTGTGTCATTGATTGAACATTTAGGACATTTTCGTCCTCCCTAGGCTTATTCTGATCGAATTTGTGTTTTTAACTAATCTTGTGGATCTAATAAGTGATTTTGTGTCATTGGTTGAACATTTATTTCATTTTCGTCAGTGATTTTGTGTCATTGTGGAACTAATCTTGTGCTTCCAATAAGTGATTTTTTGTCAGTGGTTGAACATTTAGGTCATTTTCGTCCTCCCTAGGCTTATTCTAATCCAATTAGGGTTTTTTTAACAAATCTTGTGCATTCATTAAGTTATTTTGTGTCATTGGTTGAACATTTAGGTCATTTTCATCCTCCTTTGGCTTATTCTAATCCAATTAGGGTTCTTAACCATTCTTGTGCATCCAATAAGTGATTTTGTATCATTGGTTGAACATATAAGTCATTTTCGTCCTCCATAGGCTTATTTTAACCCAATTAGGGTTTTTAACCAATGTTGTGCATACAATAAGTGTTTTTTTGTCATTGGTTGAACATTTAGGTCATTTTCGTCCTCCCTAGGCTTATTCTAATCCAATTAGGGTTTTTAACCAATCTTGTGCACCCAATAAGTGATTTTGTGTCATTGGTTGAACTTTTGGGTCCATTTCGTTCTCCCTAGGCTTATTCTAATCCAATTAGGGTTTTTAACCAATCTTGTGAGTCCAATAAGTAATTTTGTGTCATTGTTTGAATATTTAGGTCATTTTCGTCCTGCCTAGGATTATTCTAATCCAATTAGGGATTTTAACCAATCTTGTGCATCCAATAAGTTATTTGTGTGATTGGTTGAAAATTTAGGTCATTTTCGTCCTCCCTAAGCTTATTTTAATCCAATTAGGGTTTTTAACCAATCTTGTGCGTCCAGTAAGTGATTTTGTGTCATTGGTTGAACATTTAGGTCGTTTTAGTCTTCCATAGGCTTTTTCTGATCCAATTAGGGTTTTTAACCAATCTTGAGCATCCAATAAGTGAACTTGTGTCATTGGTTGAACATTTTGGTCATATTCGTCCTCCCTAGGATTATTCTAATCCAATTAGGGATTTTAACCAATCTTGTGCGTCCAGTAGGTGATTTTGTATCATTGGTTGAACATTTAGGTCAATTTCTTCCTCCCTAGGCTTATTCTAATCCAGTTAGTGTTTTTAACCAATCTTGTGTATCCAATAAGTGATTTTGTGTCATTGGTTGAACATTTAGGTCATTTTCGTCCTCCCAAGCTTATTCTAATCCAATTAGGGTTTTTAACAAATCCTGTGCATTCAATAAGTGATTTTGTGTCATTGGTTGAACATTTAGGTCATTTTCGTCCTCCCTAGGCTTATTCTAATCCAATTAGGGTTTTTTTAACAAATTTGTGCATTCAATAAGTGATTTTCTGACATTGGTTGAACATTTAGGTCATGTTTTTCCTCGTTTGGCTTATTCTAATCCAATTAGGGTTCTTAACCATTCTTGTGCATCCAATAAGTGATTTTGTATCATTGGTTGAACATATAGGTCATTTTCGTCCTCCATAGGCTTATTCTAACCCAATTAGGGTTTTTAACCAATGTTGTGCATACAATAAGTGTTTTTTTGTCATTGGTTGAACATTTAGGTCATTTTCGTCCTCCCTAGGCTTATTCTAATCCAATTAGGGTTTTTAACCAATCTTGTGCATCCAATAAGTAATTTTGTGTCATTGGTTGAACATTTAGGTCATTTTCGTCCTCCCTAGGCTTAATCCAATTAGGGGTTTTAACCAATCTTGTGCATCCAATAAGTGAGTTTGTGTGATTGGTTGAACATTTAGGTCATTTTCATCCTCCCTAGTCTTATTCTAATCCAATTAGGGTTTTTAACCAATCTTGTGCGTTCAATAAGTGATTTTGTGTCATTGGTTGAACATTTAGGCCATTTTCGTCCTCCATAGGCTTATTCTAATCCAATTAGGGTTTTTAACCAATCTTGAGCATCCAATAAGTGAGTTTGTGTGATTGGTTGAACATTTAGGTCATTTTCATTCTCCTAGGCTTATTCTAATCCAATTCGGGTTCTTAACCATTCTTGTGCATCCAATAAGTGATTTTGTATCATTGGTTAAACATTTAGGTAATTTTCGTCCTCCATAGGCTTTTTCTGATCCAATTAGGGTTTTTAACCAATCTTGTGCATCCAATAAGTTTGTTTGTGTCATTGGTTGAACATTTAGGTCAATTTCGTCCTCCCTAGGCTTATTCTAATCCAGTTAGTGTTTTTAACCAATCTTGTGGATCCAATAAGTGATTTTGTGTCATTGGTTGAACATTTAGGTCATTTTCGTCCTCCCTAGGCTTATTCTGATCCATATAGAGTTTTTAACCAATCTTGTGGATCCATCAAGTGATTTTGTGTCATTGGTTGAACATTTATGTCATTTTCATCTTCCCTAGGCTTATTCTAATCCAATAAGGGGTTTTAACCTATCTTGTGCATCCAATAAATGATTTTGTGTCATTGGTTGAACATTTATGTCATTTTCGTCCTCCCTAGACTTATTCTAATCCAATTAGGGTTTTTAACCGTTCTTGTGCATCCAACAAGTGATTTTGTATAATTGGTTGAACATTTAGGTCATTTTCGTCCTCCCTAGGCTTATTCTAATGCTATTAGGGTTTTGAACCAATCTTGTGCATCCAGTAAGTTTGTTTGTGTCAATTGTTGAACATTTAGGACATTTTCGTCCTCCCTAGGCTTATTCTAATCCAATTAGGGTTTTTAACAAATCATGTGCATTCAATAAGTGATTTTGTGTCATTGGTTGAACATTTAGGTCATTTTTCGTCCTCCCTAGGCTTATTCTAATCCAGTTAGGGTTTTTTTAACAAATCTGTGCATTCAATAGGTGATTTTGTGTCATTGGTTGAACATTTAGGTCATGTTCAACCTCCTTTGGCTTATTCTAATCCAATTAGAGTTTTTAACCAATCTTGTGCACCCAATAAGTGATTTTGTGTCATTGGTAAAATTTTTGGGTCCATTTCGTCCTCCCAAGGCTTATTCTAATCCAATTAAGGTTCTTAACCATTCTTGTGCATCCAATAAGTGATTTTGTGTCATTGATTGAACATTTAGGTCATTTTCGTCCTCCCTAGGCTTATTCTAATCCAATTAGGGTTTTTAACCAATCTTGTGCATCCAATAAGTGATTTTGTGTGATTGGTTGAACATTTAGTTCTTTTTCGTCCTCCCTAGGCTTATTCTAATCCAATTAGGGTTTTTAACCAATCTTGTCCATACAATAAGTGATTTTGTGTCATTGGTTGAACATTTAGGTCATTTACGTCCTCCCTAGGCTTATTCTGATCCAATTAGTGTTTTTAACGAATCTTGTGGATCCAATAAGTGATTTTTTGTCATTGGTTGAACATTTATGTCATTTTTGTCCTCCATAGGCTTATTCTAATCCAATTAGGGTTTTTAACCTATCTTGTGCATCCAATAAGTGATTTTGTGTCGTTGGTTGAACATTTAAGTAATTTTTCGTCCTCCTTTGGCTTATTCTAATCCAATTAGGGTTTTTAACCAATCTTGAGCATCCAATAAGTGATTTTGTAACATTGGTTGAACATTTATGTCATTTTCGTCCTCCTTAGCCTTATTCTGATCCAATTAGGGGTTTTAACCTATCTTGTGCATCCAATAAGTTATTTTGTATGATTGGTTGAACATTTATGTCATTTTCGTCCTCCTTAGGCTTATTCTAATCCAATTAGGGTTTTTATCCAATCTTGTGCATCCAATAAGTGATTTTTTATTAGTGGTTGAACATTTAGGTCATTTTCGTCCTCCCTAGGCTTATTCTAATCCAATTAGGGTTTTTAACAAATCCTATGCATTCAATAAGCGATTTTGTGTCATTGGTTGAACATTTATGTTATTTTCGTCCTCCTTAGGCTTATTCTAATCCAATTAGGGTTTTTAACATATCTTGTGCATCCAATAAGTGATTTTGTGTCATTGGTTGAACATTTGTGGCATTTTCGTCCTCCCTAGGCTTATTCTAATCCAACTAGGGTTTTTAACAATCTTGTGCAACCAATGAGTGATTTTGTGTCATTGGTTGAAATTTTGGGTCATTTTCGTCCTCCCTAGTCTTATTCTAATCCTATTAGGGTTTTGAACCAATCTTGTGCATCCAATAAGTGATTTTGTGTCATTGATTGAACATTTAGGACATTTTCGTCCTCCCTAGGCTTATTCTTATCGAATTAGTGTTTTAAATCAATCTTGTGGATCTAATAAGTGATTTTGTGTCATTGATTGAACATTTATGTCATTTTCGTCCTCCTTAGGATTATTCTAATCCAATTAGGGGTTTTAACCTATCTCTTGCATCCAATAAGTGATTTTGTGTCATTGGTTGAACATTTATGTCATTTTCGTCGTCCTTAGGCTTATTCTAATCCAATTAGGGTTTTTAATTAATCTTGTGCATCCAATAAGTGATTTTTTGTTAGTGGTTGAACATTTAGGTCATTTTCGTCCTCCCTAGGCTTATTCTAATCCAATTAGGGTTTTTAACAAATCCTATGCATTCAATAAGTGATTTTGTGTCATTGGTTAAACATTTAGGACGTTTTCGTCCTCCCTAGGCTTATTCTGATCCAATTAGGGGTTTTAACCAATCTTGTGCATCCAATAAGTGAGTTTGTGTGATTGGTTGAACATTTAGGTCATTTTCATCCTCCCTAGGCTTATTCTAATCCAATTAGGGTTTTTAACCAATCTTGTGCGTTCAATAAGTGATTTTGTGTCATTGGTTGAACATTTAGGCCATTTTCGTCCTCCATAGGCTTATTCTAATCCAATTAGGGTTTTTAACCAATCTTGAGCATCCAATAAGTGAGTTTGTGTGATTGGTTGAACATTTAGGTCATTTTCATTCTCCTAGGCTTATTCTAATCCAATTCGGGTTCTTAACCATTCTTGTGCATCCAATAAGTGATTTTGTATCATTGGTTAAACATTTAGGTAATTTTCGTCCTCCGTAGGCTTTTTCTGATCCAATTAGGGTTTTTAACCAATCTTGTGCATCCAATAAGTTTGTTTGTGTCATTGGTTGAACATTTAGGTCAATTTCGTCCTCCCTAGGCTTATTCTAATCCAGTTAGTGTTTTTAACCAATCTTGTGGATCCAATAAGTGATTTTGTGTCATTGGTTGAACATTTAGGTCATTTTCGTCCTCCCTAGGCTTATTCTGATCCATATAGAGTTTTTAACCAATCTTGTGGATCCATCAAGTGATTTTGTGTCATTGGTTGAACATTTATGTCATTTTCGTCTTCCCTAGGCTTATTCTAATCCAATAAGGGGTTTTAACCTATCTTGTGCATCCAATAAATGATTTTGTGTCATTGGTTGAACATTTATGTCATTTTCGTCCTCCCTAGACTTATTCTAATCCAATTAGGCTTTTTAACCGTTCTTGTGCATCCAACAAGTGATTTTGTATAATTGGTTGAACATTTAGGTCATGTTCGTCCTCCCTAGGCTTATTCTAATGCTATTAGGGTTTTGAACCAATCTTGTGCATCCAATAAGTTTGTTTGTGTCAATTGTTGAACATTTAGGACATTTTCGTCCTCCCTAGGCTTATTCTAATCCAATTAGGGTTTTTAACAAATCATGTGCATTCAATAAGTGATTTTGTGTCATTGGTTGAACATTTAGGTCATTTTTCGTCCTCCCTAGGCTTATTCTAATCCAGTTAGGGTTTTTTTAACAAATCTGTGCATTCAATAGGTGATTTTGTGTCATTGGTTGAACATTTAGGTCATGTTCAACCTCCTTTGGCTTATTCTAATCCAATTAGAGTTTTTAACCAATCTTGTGCACCCAATAAGTGATTTTGTGTCATTGGTAAAATTTTTGGGTCCATTTCGTCCTCCCAAGGCTTATTCTAATCCAATTAGGGTTCTTAACCATTCTTGTGCATCCAATAAGTGATTTTGTGTCATTGATTAAACATTTAGGTCATTTTCGTCCTCCCTAGGCTTATTCTAATCCAATTTGGGTTTTTAACCAATCTTGTGCATCCAATAAGTGATTTTGTGTGATTGGTTGAACATTTAGTTCTTTTTCGTCCTCCCTAGGCTTATTCTAATCCAATTAGGGTTTTTAACCAATCTTGTCCATACAATAAGTGATTTTGTGTCATTGGTTGAACATTTAGGTCATTTACGTCCTCCCTAGGCTTATTCTGATCCAATTAGTGTTTTTAACGAATCTTGTGGATCCAATAAGTGATTTTTTGTCATTGGTTGAACATTTATGTCATTTTTGTCCTCCATAGGCTTATTCTAATCCAATTAGGGTTTTTAACCTATCTTGTGCATCCAATAAGTGATTTTGTGTCGTTGGTTGAACATTTAAGTAATTTTTCGTCCTCCTTTGGCTTATTCTAATCCAATTAGGGTTTTTAACCAATCTTGAGCATCCAATAAGTGATTTTGTAACATTGGTTGAACATTTATGTCATTTTC
>JBBPBP010009780.1:14247697-14302452 GCA_037974735.1 Cicer chorassanicum
TTAAACCAATCTTGTGGATCTAATAAGTGATTTTGTGTCATTGGTTGAACATTTATGTCATTTTCGTCCTCCTTAGGCTTATTCTAATCCATGTAGGGGTTTTAACCAATCTTGTGCATCCAATAAGCGATTTTGTGTTAGTGGTTGAACATTTAGGTCATTTTCGTCCTCCCTAGGCTTATTCTAATCCAATTAGGGTTTTTAACAAATCCTATGCATTCAATAAGTGATTTAGTGTCATTGGTTAAACATTTAGGTCATTTTCGTCCTCCCTAGGCTTCTTCTGATCCAATTAGAGTTTTTAACCAATCTTGTGGATCTAATAAGCGATTTTGTGTCATTGGTTGAACATTGTTGTTATTTTCGTCCTCCTTAGGCTTATTATAATCCAATTAGGGGTTTTAACATATCTTGTGCATCCAATAAGTGATTTTGTGTCATTGGTTGAACATTTGTGTCATTTTCGTCCTCCCTAGGCTTATTCTAATCGAATTAGGGTTTTTAACCATTCTTGTGCATCCAACAAGTGATTTTGTATCATTGGTTGAACATTTAGGTCATTTTCGTCCTCCCTAGGCTTATTCTAATCCAATCAGGGTTTTTAACCAATCTTGTGCATCCAATAAGTTTGTTTGTGTCATTGGTTGAACATTTAGGTAAATTTCGCCTAGGCTTATTCTAATCCAATTAGGGTTTTTAACCAATCTTGTGAATCCAATAAGTGATTTTGTGTCATTTGTTGAAAATTTATGTCATTTTCGTCCTTCGTAGGCTTATTCTAATCCAATTAGGGGTTTTAACCATTCTTGTGCGTCCAATAAGTAATTTTGTGTGATTGATTGAACATTTAGGTCATTTTCGTCCTCCCTAGGCTTATTCTAATCTAATTAGTGTTTTTAACTAATCTTGTGGATCTAATAAGTGATTTTGTGTCATTGGTTGAACATTTATGTCATTTTCGTCCTCCATAGGCTTATTCTAATCCAATTAGGGGTTTTAACCTATCTTGTGCATCCAATAAGTGATTTTGTGTCATTGATTGAACATTTAGGTTTTTTTTCCTCCTCTCTAGGCTTATTCTAATCCAATTAGGGTTTTTAGCCAATCTTGTGCATCCAATAAGTGATTTTGTGTTAGTGGTTGAACATTTACGTCATTTTCGTCCTCCTAAGGCTAATTCTAATCCAATTCGGGTTTTTAACAAATCATATGCATTCAATAAGTGATTTTGTGTCATTGGTTGAACATTTAGGCCATTTTCGTCCTCCATAGGCTTATTCTAATCGAATTAGGGTTTTTAACCAATCTTGAGCATCCAATAAGTGATTTTGTGTCATTGGTAGAACATTTATGTCATTTTCGTCCTCCTTAGGCTTATTCTGATCCAATTAAGGGTTTTAACCTATCTTGTGCATCCAATAAGTGATTTTGTGTTATTAGTTGAACATTTATGTCATTTTCGTCCTCCCTTGGCTTATTCTAATCCAATTAATGTGTTTAACCGTTCTTATGCATCCAACAAGTGATTTTGTGTCATTGGTTGAACATTTAGATAACTTTCGTCCTCCTTTGGCTTATTCTAATCCAATTAGGGTTTTTAACAATACTGTGCACCCAATAAATGATTTTGTGTCATTGGTTGAAATTATGGGTCATTTTCGTCCTCCCTAGGCTTATTCTAACCCAATTAGGGATTTTAGCCAATCTTGTGCATCCAATAAGTCATTTTGTGTAATTAGTTGAACATTTTGGTCATTTTCGTCCTCCTTAGGCTTATTCTATTCCAATTAGGGGTTTTAACCTATCTTGTGCATCCAATAAGTGATTTTGTGTCATTGGTTGAACATTTGTGTCAGTTTCGTCCTCCCTAGGCTTATTCTAATCCAATTAGGGTTTTTAACCATTCTTGTGCATCCAACAAGTGACTTTGTATCATTGGTTGTACATTTAGGTCATTTTCATCCTCCCTAGGCTTATTCTGATCCAATTAGGGTTTTTAACCAATCTTGTGCGTCCAATAAGTTTGTTTGTGTCATTGGTTGTAAATTTCGTCCTCCCTAGGCTTATTCTAATCCAATTAGGGTTTTTAACCAATCTTGTGAAACCAATAAGTGATTTTGTGTAATTTGTTGAAAATTTATGTCATTTTCGTCTTTCGTAGGATTATTCTAATCCAATTAGGGGTGTTAACCATTCTTGTGCGTCCAATAAGTAATTTTGTGTGATTGATTGAACATTTAGGTCATTTTTCGTCCTCCCTAGGCTTATTCTAATCCAATTAGTGTTTTTAACCAATCTTGTGGATCTAATAAGTGATTTTGTGTCATTGGTTGAACATTTATGTCATTTTCGTCCTCCTTAGGCTTATTCTAATCCAATTAGGGGTTTTAACCTATCTTGTGCATCCAATAAGTGATTTTGTGTCATTGATTGAACATTTAGGTTTTTTTCGTCCTCTCTAGGTTTATTCTAATCCAATTAGGGTTTTTAGCCAATCTTGTGCATCCAATAAGTGATTTTGTGTTAGTGGTTGAACATTTATGTCATTTTTGTCTTCCTTAGGCTAATTCTAATCCAATTCGGGTTTTTATCCTATCTTGTGCATCCAATAAGTGATTTTGTGCCATTGATTGAACATTTAGGTTTTTTTCGTCCTCTCTAGGCTTATTCTAATCCAATTAGGGTTTTTAGCCAATCTTGTGCATCCAATAAGTGATTTTGTGTTAGTGGTTGAACATTTACGTCATTTTCGTCCTCCTTAGGCTAATTCTAATCCAATTCGGGTTTTTAACAAATCCTATGCATTCAATAAGTGATTTTGTGTCATTGGTTGAACATTTAGGCCATTTTCGTCCTCCATAGGCTTATTCTAATCCAATTATGGTTTTTAACCAATCTTGAGCATCCAATAAGTGATTTTGTGTCATTGGTTGAACATTTATGTCATTTTCATCCTCCTTAGGCTTATTCTGATCCAATTAGGGGTTTTAACCTATCTTGTGCATCCAATAAGTGATTTTGTGTTATTAGTTGAACATTTATGTCATTTTCGTCCTCTCTTGGCTTATTCTAATCCAATTAGGGTTTTTAGCCAATCTTGTGCATCCAATAAGTCATTTTGTGTAATTAGTTGAACATTTTGGTCATTTTCGTCCTCCCTAGGCTTATTCTAATCCTATTAGGGTTTTGAACCAATCTTGAGCATCCAATAAGTGATTTTGTGTCATTGATTGAACATTTAGGACATTTTCGTCCTCCCTAGGCTTATTCTGATCGAATTAATGTTTTTAACTAATCTTGTGGATCTAATAAGCGATTTTGTGTCATTGGTTGAACATTTATGTTATTTTCGTCCTCCTTAGGCTTATTCTAATCCAATTAGGGTTTTTAACATATCTTGTGCATCCAATAAGTGATTTTGTGTCATTGGTTGAACATTTGTGGCATTTTCGTCCTCCCTAGGCTTATTCTAATCCAACTAGGGTTTTTAACAATCTTGTGCAACCAATGAGTGATTTTGTGTCATTGGTTGAAATTTTGGGTCATTTTCGTCCTCCCTAGTCTTATTCTAATCCTATTAGGGTTTTGAACCAATCTTGTGCATCCAATAAGTGATTTTGTGTCGTTGATTGAACATTTAGGACATTTTCGTCCTCCCTAGGCTTATTCTTATCGAATTAGTGTTTTAAATCAATCTTGTTGATCTAATAAGTGATTTTGTGTCATTGATTGAACATTTATGTCATTTTCGTCCTCCTTAGGATTATTCTAATCCAATTAGGGGTTTTAACCTATCTCTTGCATCCAATAAGTGATTTTGTGTCATTGGTTGAAAATTTATGTCATTTTCGTCGTCCTTAGGCTTATTCTAATCCAATTAGGGTTTTTAATTAATCTTGTGCATCCAATAAGTGATTTTTTGTTAGTGGTTGAACATTTAGGTCATTTTCGTCCTCCCTAGGCTTATTCTAATCCAATTAGGGTTTTTAACAAATCCTATGCATTCAATAAGTGATTTTGTGTCATTGGTTAAACATTTAGGACGTTTTCGTCCTCCCTAGGCTTATTCTGATCCAATTAGGGGTTTTAACCAATCTTGTGCATCCAATAAGTGAGTTTGTGTGATTGGTTGAACATTTAGGTCATTTTCATCCTCCCTAGGCTTATTCTAATCCAATTAGGGTTTTTAACCAATCTTGTGCATCCAATAAGTTTGTTTGTGTCATTGGTTGAACATTTAGGTCATTTTCGTCCTCCCTAGGCTTATTCTGATCCATATAGAGTTTTTAACCAATCTTGTGGATCCATCAAGTGATTTTGTGTCATTGGTTGAACATTTATGTCATTTTCGTCTTCCCTAGGCTTATTCTAATCCAATAAGGGGTTTTAACCTATCTTGTGCATCCAATAAATGATTTTGTGTCATTGGTTGAACATTTATGTCATTTTCGTCCTCCCTAGACTTATTCTAATCCAATTAGGCTTTTTAACCGTTCTTGTGCATCCAACAAGTGATTTTGTATAATTGGTTGAACATTTAGGTCATTTTCGTCCTCCCTAGGCTTATTCTAATGCTATTAGGGTTTTGAACCAATCTTGTGCATCCAATAAGTTTGTTTGTGTCAATTGTTGAACATTTAGGACATTTTCGTCCTCCCTAGGCTTATTCTAATCCAATTAGGGTTTTTAACAAATCATGTGCATTCAATAAGTGATTTTGTGTCATTGGTTGAACATTTAGGTCATTTTTCGTCCTCCCTAGGCTTATTCTAATCCAGTTAGGGTTTTTTTAACAAATCTGTGCATTCAATAGGTGATTTTGTGTCATTGGTTGAACATTTAGGTCATGTTCAACCTCCTTTGGCTTATTCTAATCCAATTAGAGTTTTTAACCAATCTTGTGCACCCAATAAGTGATTTTGTGTCATTGGTAAAATTTTTGGGTCCATTTCGTCCTCCCAAGGCTTATTCTAATCCAATTAGGGTTCTTAACCATTCTTGTGCATCCAATAAGTGATTTTGTGTCATTGATTAAACATTTAGGTCATTTTCGTCCTCCCTAGGCTTATTCTAATCCAATTAGGGTTTTTAACCAATCTTGTGCATCCAATAAGTGATTTTGTGTGATTGGTTGAACATTTAGTTCTTTTTCGTCCTCCCTAGGCTTATTCTAATCCAATTAGGGTTTTTAACCAATCTTGTCCATACAATAAGTGATTTTGTGTCATTGGTTGAACATTTAGGTCATTTACGTCCTCCCTAGGCTTATTCTGATCCAATTAGTGTTTTTAACGAATCTTGTGGATCCAATAAGTGATTTTTTGTCATTGGTTGAACATTTATGTCATTTTTGTCCTCCATAGGCTTATTCTAATCCAATTAGGGTTTTTAACCTATCTTGTGCATCCAATAAGTGATTTTGTGTCGTTGGTTGAACATTTAAGTAATTTTTCGTCCTCCTTTGGCTTATTCTAATCCAATTAGGGTTTTTAACCAATCTTGAGCATCCAATAAGTGATTTTGTAACATTGGTTGAACATTTATGTCATTTTCGTCCTCCTTAGCCTTATTCTGATCCAATTAGGGGTTTTAACCTATCTTGTGCATCCAATAAGTTATTTTGTATGATTGGTTGAACATTTATGTCATTTTCGTCCTCCTTAGGCTTATTCTAATCCAATTAGGGTTTTTATCCAATCTTGTGCATCCAATAAGTGATTTTTTATTAGTGGTTGAACATTTAGGTCATTTTCGTCCTCCCTAGGCTTATTCTAATCCAATTAGGGTTTTTAACAAATCCTATGCATTCAATAAGCGATTTTGTGTCATTGGTTGAACATTTATGTTATTTTCGTCCTCCTTAGGCTTATTCTAATCCAATTAGGGTTTTTAACATATCTTGTGCATCCAATAAGTGATTTTGTGTCATTGGTTGAACATTTGTGGCATTTTCGTCCTCCCTAGGCTTATTCTAATCCAATTAGGGTTTTTAACAATCTTGTGCAACCAATGAGTGATTTTGTGTCATTGGTTGAAATTTTGGGTCATTTTCGTCCTCCCTAGTCTTATTCTAATCCTATTAGGGTTTTGAACCAATCTTGTGCATCCAATAAGTGATTTTGTGTCATTGATTGAACATTTAGGACATTTTCGTCCTCCCTAGGCTTATTCTTATCGAATTAGTGTTTTAAACCAATCTTGTGGATCTAATAAGTGATTTTGTGTCATTGATTGAACATTTATGTCATTTTTGTCCTCCTTAGGATTATTCTAATCCAATTAGGGGTTTTAACCTATCTCTTGCATCCAATAAGTGATTTTGTGTCATTGGTTGAACATTTATGTCATTTTCGTCGTCCTTAGGCTTATTCTAATCCAATTTGGGTTTTTAATTAATCTTGTGCATCCAATAAGTGATTTTTTGTTAGTGGTTGAACATTTAGGTCATTTTCGTCCTCCCTAGGCTTATTCTAATCCAATTAGGGTTTTTAACAAATCCTATGCATTCAATAAGTGATTTTGTGTCATTGGTTAAACATTTAGGACGTTTTCGTCCTCCCTAGGCTTATTCTGATCCAATTAGAGTTTTTAACCAATCTTGTGGATCTAATAGGTGATTTTGTGTCATTGGTTGAACATTTATGTCATTTTCGTCCTCCTTAGGCTTATTCTAATCCAATTAGGGGTTTTAACCTATCTTGTGCATCCAATAAGTGATTTTGTGTCATTGATTAAACATTTAGGTTTATTTCGTCCTCCCTAGGCTTATTCTAATCCAATTAGGGTTTTTAACCAATCTTGTGCATCCAATAAGTGATTTTGTGATAGTGGTTGAACATTTAAGTCATTTTCGTCCTCCCTCGGCTTATTCTAATCCAATTAGGGTTTTTAACAAATCCTATGCATTCAATAAGTGATTTTGCAACATTGGTTAAACATTTAGGTCATTTTCGTCCTCCCTAGGCTAATTCTGATCCAATTAGAGTTTTTAACCAATCTTGTGGTTCTAATAAGTGATTTTGTGCCATTGGTTGAACATTTATGTTATTTTCGTCCTCCTTAGGCTTATTCTAATCCAATTAGGGGTTTTAACCTATCTTGTGCATCCAATAAGTGATTTTGTGTCATTGGTTGAACATTTGTGTCATTTTCGTCCTCCCTAGGCTTATTCTAATCCAATTACGGTTTTTAACCATTCTTGTGCATCCAACAAGTGATTTTGTATCATTGGTTGAACATTTAGGTCATTTTCATCCTCCCTAGGCTTATTCTAATCCAATTAGGGTTTTTAACCAATCTTGTGCATCCAATAAGTTTGTTTGTGTCATTGGTTGTAAATTTCGTCCTCCCTAGGCTTATTCTAATCCAATTTGGGTTTTTAACTAATCTTGTGAAACCAATAAGTGATTTTGTGTAATTCGTTGAAAATTTATGTCATTTTCGTCCTTCGTAGGCTTATTCTAATCCAATTAGGGGTTTTAACCATTCTTGTGCGTCCAATAAGTAATTTTGTGTAATTGATTGAACATTTAGGTCATTTTCGTCCTCCCTAGGCTTATTCTAATCCAATTAGTGTTTTTAACCAATCTTGTGGATCTAATAAGTGATTTTGTGTCATTGGTTGAACATTTATGTCATTTTCGTCCTCCTTAGGCTTATTCTAATCCAATTAGGGGTTTTAACCTATCTTGTGCATCCAATAAGTGATTTTGTGTCATTGATTGAACATTTAGGTTTTTTTCGTCCTCTCTAGGCTTATTCTAATCCAATTAGGTTTTTTAGCCAATCTTGTGCATCCAATAAGTGATTTTGTGTTAGTGGTTGAACATTTACGTCATTTTCGTGTTCCTTAGGCTAATTCTAATCCAATTCGGGTTTTTAACCTATCTTGTGCATTCAATAAGTGATTTTGTGTCATTGATTGAACATTTAGGTTTTTTTCGTCCTCTCTAGGCTTATTCTAATCCAATTAGGGTTTTTTGCCAATCTTGTGCATCCAATAAGTGATTTTGTGTTAGTGGTTGAACATTTACGTCATTTTCGTCCTCCTTAGGCTAATTCTAATCCAATTTGGGTTTTTAACAAATCCTATGCATTCAATAAGTGATTTTGTGTCATTAGTTGAACATTTAGGCCATTTTCGTCCTCCATAGGCTTATTCTAATCCAATTAGGGTTTTTAACCAATCTTGAGCATCCAATAAGTGATTTTGTGTCATTGGTTGAACATTTATGTCATTTTCGTCCTCCTTAGGCTTATTCTGATCCAATTAGGGGTTTTAACCTATCTTATGCATCCAATAAGTGATTTTGTGTTATTCGTTGAACATTTATGTCATTTTCGTCCTCCCTTGGCTTATTCTAATCCAATTAATGTTTTTAACCGTTCTTATGCATCCAACAAGTGATTTTGTGTCATTGGTTGAACATTTAGGTAACTTTCGTCCTCCTTTGGCTTATTCTAATCCAATTAGGGTTTTTAACAATCTTGTGCACCCATCAAATGATTTTGTGTCATTGGTTGAAATTTTGGGTCATTTTCGTCCTCCCTAGGCTTATTCTAATCCAATTAGGGTTTTTAGCCAATCTTGTGCATCCAATAAGTCATTTTGTGTAATTAGTTGAACATTTAGGTCATTTTCGTCCTCCCTAGGATTATTCTAATCCTATTAGGGTTTTAAACCAATCTTGTGCATCCAATAAGTGATTTTGTGTCATTGATTGAACATTTAGGACATTTTCGTCCTCCCTAGGCTTATTCTGATTGAATTAGTGTTTTAAACCAATCTTGTGGATCTAATAAGTGATTTTGTGTCATTGGTTGAACATTTATGTCATTTTCGTCCTCCTTAGGCTTATTCTAATCCATGTAGGGGTTTTAACCAATCTTGTGCATCCAATAAGCGATTTTGTGTTAGTGGTTGAACATTTAGGTCATTTTCGTCCTCCCTAGGCTTATTCTAATCCAATTAGGGTTTTTAACAAATCCTATGCATTCAATAAGTGATTTAGTGTCATTGGTTAAACATTTAGGTCATTTTCGTCCTCCCTAGGCTTCTTCTGATCCAATTAGAGTTTTTAACCAATCTTGTGGATCTAATAAGCGATTTTGTGTCATTGGTTGAACATTGTTGTTATTTTCGTCCTCCTTAGGCTTATTATAATCCAATTAGGGGTTTTAACATATCTTGTGCATCCAATAAGTGATTTTGTGTCATTGGTTGAACATTTGTGTCATTTTCGTCCTCCCTAGGCTTATTCTAATCGAATTAGGGTTTTTAACCATTCTTGTGCATCCAACAAGTGATTTTGTATCATTGGTTGAACATTTAGGTCATTTTCGTCCTCCCTAGGCTTATTCTAATCCAATCAGGGTTTTTAACCAATCTTGTGCATCCAATAAGTTTGTTTGTGTCATTGGTTGAACATTTAGGTAAATTTCGTCCTCCCTAGGCTTATTCTAATCCAATTAGGGTTTTTAACCAATCTTGTGAATCCAATAAGTGATTTTGTGTCATTTGTTGAAAATTTATGTCATTTTCGTCCTTCGTAGGCTTATTCTAATCCAATTAGGGGTTTTAACCATTCTTGTGCGTCCAATAAGTAATTTTGTGTGATTGATTGAACATTTAGGTCATTTTCGTCCTCCCTAGGCTTATTCTAATCTAATTAGTGTTTTTAACTAATCTTGTGGATCTAATAAGTGATTTTGTGTCATTGGTTGAACATTTATGTCATTTTCGTCCTCCATAGGCTTATTCTAATCCAATTAGGGGTTTTAACCTATCTTGTGCATCCAATAAGTGATTTTGTGTCATTGATTGAACATTTAGGTTTTTTTTCCTCCTCTCTAGGCTTATTCTAATCCAATTAGGGTTTTTAGCCAATCTTGTGCATCCAATAAGTGATTTTGTGTTAGTGGTTGAACATTTACGTCATTTTCGTCCTCCTAAGGCTAATTCTAATCCAATTCGGGTTTTTAACAAATCATATGCATTCAATAAGTGATTTTGTGTCATTGGTTGAACATTTAGGCCATTTTCGTCCTCCATAGGCTTATTCTAATCGAATTAGGGTTTTTAACCAATCTTGAGCATCCAATAAGTGATTTTGTGTCATTGGTAGAACATTTATGTCATTTTCGTCCTCCTTAGGCTTATTCTGATCCAATTAAGGGTTTTAACCTATCTTGTGCATCCAATAAGTGATTTTGTGTTATTAGTTGAACATTTATGTCATTTTCGTCCTCCCTTGGCTTATTCTAATCCAATTAATGTGTTTAACCGTTCTTATGCATCCAACAAGTGATTTTGTGTCATTGGTTGAACATTTAGATAACTTTCGTCCTCCTTTGGCTTATTCTAATCCAATTAGGGTTTTTAACAATACTGTGCACCCAATAAATGATTTTGTGTCATTGGTTGAAATTATGGGTCATTTTCGTCCTCCCTAGGCTTATTCTAACCCAATTAGGGATTTTAGCCAATCTTGTGCATCCAATAAGTCATTTTGTGTAATTAGTTGAACATTTTGGTCATTTTCGTCCTCCCTAGGCTTATTCAAATGCTATTAGGGTTTTGAACCCATCTTGTGCATCCAATAAGTGATTTTGTGTCATTGATTGAACATTTAGGACATTTTCGTCCTCCCTAGGCTTATTCTAATCCAATTAGAGTTTTTAACCAATCTTGTGTATCTAATAAGTGATTTTGTGTCATTGGTTGAACATTTATGTCATTTTCGTCCTCCTTAGGCTTATTCTATTCCAATTAGGGGTTTTAACCTATCTTGTGCATCCAATAAGTGATTTTGTGTCATTGGTTGAACATTTGTGTCAGTTTCGTCCTCCCTAGGCTTATTCTAATCCAATTAGGGTTTTTAACCATTCTTGTGCATCCAACAAGTGACTTTGTATCATTGGTTGTACATTTAGGTCATTTTCATCCTCCCTAGGCTTATTCTGATCCAATTAGGGTTTTTAACCAATCTTGTGCGTCCAATAAGTTTGTTTGTGTCATTGGTTGTAAATTTTGTCCTCCCTAGGCTTATTCTAATCCAATTAGGGTTTTTAACCAATCTTTTGAAACCAATAAGTGATTTTGTGTAATTTGTTGAAAATTTATGTCATTTTCGTCTTTCGTAGGCTTATTCTAATCCAATTAGGGGTTTTAACCATTCTTGTGCGTCCAATAAGTAATTTTGTGTGATTGATTGAACATTTAGGTCATTTTTCGTCCTCCCTAGGCTTATTCTAATCCAATTAGTGTTTTTAACCAATCTTGTGGATCTAATAAGTGATTTTGTGTCATTGGTTGAACATTTATGTCATTTTCGTCCTCCTTAGGCTTATTCTAATCCAATTAGGGGTTTTAACCTATCTTGTGCATCCAATAAGTGATTTTGTGTCATTGATTGAACATTTAGGTTTTTTTCGTCCTCTCTAGGTTTATTCTAATCCAATTAGGGTTTTTAGCCAATCTTGTGCATCCAATAAGTGATTTTGTGTTAGTGGTTGAACATTTATGTCATTTTTGTCTTCCTTAGGCTAATTCTAATCCAATTCGGGTTTTTATCCTATCTTGTGCATCCAATAAGTGATTTTGTGCCATTGATTGAACATTTAGGTTTTTTTCGTCCTCTCTAGGCTTATTCTAATCCAATTAGGGTTTTTAGCCAATCTTGTGCATCCAATAAGTGATTTTGTGTTAGTGGTTGAACATTTACGTCATTTTCGTCCTCCTTAGGCTAATTCTAATCCAATTCGGGTTTTTAACAAATCCTATGCATTCAATAAGTGATTTTGTGTCATTGGTTGAACATTTAGGCCATTTTCGTCCTCCATAGGCTTATTCTAATCCAATTAAGGTTTTTAACAATTCTTGAGCATCCAATAAGTGATTTTGTGTCATTGGTTGAACATTTATGTCATTTTCATCCTCCTTAGGCTTATTCTGATCCAATTAGGGGTTTTAACCTATCTTGTGCATCCAATAAGTGATTTTGTGTTATTAGTTGAACATTTATGTCATTTTCGTCCTCTCTTGGCTTATTCTAATCCAATTAGGGTTTTTAGCCAATCTTGTGCATCCAATAAGTCATTTTGTGTAATTAGTTGAACATTTTGGTCATTTTCGTCCTCCCTAGGCTTATTCTAATCCTATTAGGGTTTTGAACCAATCTTGAGCATCCAATAAGTGATTTTGTGTCATTGATTGAACATTTAGGACATTTTCGTCCTCCCTAGGCTTATTCTGATCGAATTAATGTTTTTAACTAATCTTGTGGATCTAATAAGTGATTTTGTGTCATTGGTTGAACATTTATGTCATTTTCGTCCTCCTTAGGCTTATTCTAATCCAATTAGGGGTTTTAACCAATCTTGTGGATCTAATAAGCGATTTTGTGTCATTGGTTGAACATTGATGTTATTTTCGTCCTCCTTAGGCTTATTCTAATCCAATTAGGGGTTTTAACATATCTGGTGCATCCAATAAGTGATTTTGTGTCATTGGTTGAACATTTGTGTCATTTTCGTCCTCCCTAGGCTTATTCTAATCGAATTAGGGTTTTTAACCATTCTTGTGCATCCAACAAGTGATTTTGTATAATTGGTTGAACATTTAGGTCATTTTCGTCCTCCCTAGGCTTATTCTAATCCAATTAGGGTTTTTAACCAATCTTGTGCATCCAATAAGTTTGTTTGTGTCATTGGTTGAACATTTAGGTAAATTTCGTCCTCCCTAGGCTTATTCTAATCCAATTAGGGTTTTTAACCAATCTTGTGAAACCAATAAGTGATTTTGTGTCATTTGTTGAAAATTTATGTCATTTTTGTCCTTCGTAGGCTTATTCTAATCCAATTAGGGGTTTTAACCATTCTTGTGCGTCCAATAAGTAATTTTGTGTGATTGATTGAACATTTAGGTCATTTTCGTCCTCCCTAGGCTTATTCTAATCTAATTAGTGTTTTTAACTAATCTTGTGGATCTAATAAGTGATTTTGTGTCATTGGTTGAACATTTATGTCATTTTCGTCCTCCTTAGGCTTATTCTAATCCAATTAGGGGTTTTAACCTATCTTGTGCATCCAATAAGTGATTTTGTGTCATTGATTGAACATTTAGGTTTTTTTTCCTCCTCTCTAGGCTTATTCTAATCCAATTAGGGTTTTTAGCCAATCTTGTGCATCCAATAAGTGATTTTGTGTTAGTGGTTGAACATTTATGTCATTTTCGTCCTCCTAAGGCTAATTCTAATCCAATTCGGGTTTTTAACAAATCATATGCATTCAATAAGTGATTTTGTGTCATTGGTTGAACATTTAGGCCATTTTCGTCCTCCATAGGCTTATTCTAATCGAATTAGGGTTTTTAACCAATCTTGAGCATCCAATAAGTGATTTTGTGTCATTGGTTGAACATTTATGTCATTTTCGTTCTCCTTAGGCTTATTCTGATCGAATTAGGGGTTTTAACCTATCTTGTGCATCCAATAAGTGATTTTGTATTATTAGTTGAACATTTATGTCATTTTCGTCCTCCCTGGGCTTATTCTAATCCAATTAATGTGTTTAACCGTTCTTATGCATCCAACAAGTGATTTTGTGTCATTGGTTGAACATTTAGATAACTTTCGTCCTCCTTTGGCTTATTCTAATCCAATTAGGGTTTTTAACAATACTGTGCACCCAATAAATGATTTTGTGTCATTGGTTGAAATTATGGGTCATTTTCGTCCTCCCTAGGCTTATTCTAACCCAATTAGGGATTTTAGCCAATCTTGTGCATCCAATAAGTCATTTTGTGTAATTAGTTGAACATTTTGGTCATTTTCGTCCTCCTTAGGCTTATTCTATTCCAATTAGGGGTTTTAACCTATCTTGTGCATCCAATAAGTGATTTTGTGTCATTGGTTGAACATTTGTGTCAGTTTCGTCCTCCCTAGGCTTATTCTAATCCAATTAGGGTTTTTAACCATTCTTGTGCATCCAACAAGTGACTTTGTATCATTGGTTGTACATTTAGGTCATTTTCATCCTCCCTAGGCTTATTCTGATCCAATTAGGGTTTTTAACCAATCTTGTGCGTCCAATAAGTTTGTTTGTGTCATTGGTTGTAAATTTCGTCCTCCCTAGGCTTATTCTAATCCAATTAGGGTTTTTAACCAATCTTGTGAAACCAATAAGTGATTTTGTGTAATTTGTTGAAAATTTATGTCATTTTCGTCTTTCGTAGGATTATTCTAATCCAATTAGGGGTGTTAACCATTCTTGTGCGTCCAATAAGTAATTTTGTGTGATTGATTGAACATTTAGGTCATTTTTCGTCCTCCCTAGGCTTATTCTAATCCAATTAGTGTTTTTAACCAATCTTGTGGATCTAATAAGTGATTTTGTGTCATTGGTTGAACATTTATGTCATTTTCGTCCTCCTTAGGCTTATTCTAATCCAATTAGGGGTTTTAACCTATCTTGTGCATCCAATAAGTGATTTTGTGTCATTGATTGAACATTTAGGTTTTTTTCGTCCTCTCTAGGTTTATTCTAATCCAATTAGGGTTTTTAGCCAATCTTGTGCATCCAATAAGTGATTTTGTGTTAGTGGTTGAACATTTACGTCATTTTTGTCTTCCTTAGGCTAATTCTAATCCAATTCGGGTTTTTATCCTATCGTGTGCATCCAATAAGTGATTTTGTGCCATTGATTGAACATTTAGGTTTTTTTCGTCCTCTCTAGGCTTATTCTAATCCAATTAGGGTTTTTAGCCAATCTTGTGCATCCAATAAGTGATTTTGTGTTAGTGGTTGAACATTTACGCCATTTTCGTCCTCCTTAGGCTAATTCTAATCCAATTCGGGTTTTTAACAAATCCTATGCATTCAATAAGTGATTTTGTGTCATTGGTTGAACATTTAGGCCATTTTCGTCCTCCATAGGCTTATTCTAATCCAATTAAGGTTTTTAACCAATCTTGAGCATCCAATAAGTGATTTTGTGTCATTGGTTGAACATTTATGTCATTTTCATCCTCCTTAGGCTTATTCTGATCCAATTAGGGGTTTTAACCTATCTTGTGCATCCAATAAGTGATTTTGTGTTATTAGTTGAACATTTATGTCATTTTCGTCCTCTCTTGGCTTATTCTAATCCAATTAGGGTTTTTAGCCAATCTTGTGCATCCAATAAGTCATTTTGTGTAATTAGTTGAACATTTTGGTCATTTTCGTCCTCCCTAGGCTTATTCTAATCCTATTAAAGTTTTGAACCAATCTTGTGCATCCAATAAGTGATTTTGTGTCATTGATTGAACATTTAGGACATTTTCGTCCTCCCTAGGCTTATTCTGATCGAATTAGTGTTTTTAACTAATCTTGTGGATCTAATAAGTGATTTTGTGTCATTGGTTGAACATTTATGTCATTTTCGTCCTCCTTAGGCTTATTCTAATCCAATTAGGGGTTTTAACCAATCTTGTGCATCCAATAAGCGATTTTGTGTCATTGGTTGAACATTTAGGTTTATTTCGTCCTCCCTAGGCTTATTCTAATCCAATTAGGGTTTTTAACCAATCTTGTGCATCCAATAAGTGATTTTGTGATAGTGGTTGAACATTTAAGTCATTTTCGTCCTCCCTCGGCTTATTCTAATCCAATTAGGGTTTTTAACAAATCCTATGCATTCAATAAGTGATTTTGCAACATTGGTTAAACATTTAGGTCATTTTCGTCCTCCCTAGGCTAATTCTGATCCAATTAGAGTTTTTAACCAATCTTGTGGTTCTAATAAGTGATTTTGTGCCATTGGTTGAACATTTATGTTATTTTCGTCCTCCTTACGCTTATTCTAATCCAATTAGGGGTTTTAACCTATCTTGTGCATCCAATAAGTGATTTTGTGTCATTGGTTGAACATTTGTGTCATTTTCGTCCTCCCTAGGCTTATTCTAATCCAATTAGGGTTTTTAACCATTCTTGTGCATCCAACAAGTGATTTTGTATCATTGGTTGAACATTTAGGTCATTTTCATCCTCCCTAGGCTTATTCTAATCCAATTAGGGTTTTTAACCAATCTTGTGCATCCAATAAGTTTGTTTGTGTCATTGGTTGTAAATTTCGTCCTCCCTAGGCTTATTCTAATCCAATTTGGGTTTTTAACCAATCTTGTGAAACCAATAAGTGATTTTGTGTAATTCGTTGAAAATTTATGTCATTTTCGTCCTTCGTAGGCTTATTCTAATCCAATTAGGGGTTTTAACCATTCTTGTGCGTCCAATAAGTAATTTTGTGTAATTGATTGAACATTTAGGTCATTTTCGTCCTCCCTAGGCTTATTCTAATCCAATTAGTGTTTTTAACCAATCTTGTGGATCTAATAAGTGATTTTGTGTCATTGGTTGAACATTTACGTCATTTTCGTCCTCCTTAGGCTAATTCTAATCCAATTCGGGTTTTTAACAAATCCTATGCATTCAATAAGTGATTTTGTGTCATTGGTTGAACATTTAGGCCATTTTCGTCCTCCATAGGCTTATTCTAATCCAATTAAGGTTTTTAACCAATCTTGAGCATCCAATAAGTGATTTTGTGTCATTGGTTGAACATTTATGTCATTTTCATCCTCCTTAGGCTTATTCTGATCCAATTAGGGGTTTTAACCTATCTTGTGCATCCAATAAGTGATTTTGTGTTATTAGTTGAACATTTATGTCATTTTCGTCCTCTCTTGGCTTATTCTAATCCAATTAGGGTTTTTAGCCAATCTTGTGCATCCAATAAGTCATTTTGTGTAATTAGTTGAACATTTTGGTCATTTTCGTCCTCCCTAGGCTTATTCTAATCCTATTAAGGTTTTGAACCAATCTTGTGCATCCAATAAGTGATTTTGTGTCATTGATTGAACATTTAGGACATTTTCGTCCTCCCTAGGCTTATTCTGATCGAATTAGTGTTTTTAACTAATCTTGTGGATCTAATAAGTGATTTTGTGTCATTGGTTGAACATTTATGTCATTTTCGTCCTCCTTAGGCTTATTCTAATCCAATTAGGGGTTTTAACCAATCTTGTGCATCCAATAAGCGATTTTGTGTCATTGGTTGAACATTTAGGTTTATTTCGTCCTCCCTAGGCTTATTCTAATCCAATTAGGGTTTTTAACCAATCTTGTGCATCCAATAAGTGATTTTGTGATAGTGGTTGAACATTTAAGTCATTTTCGTCCTCCCTCGGCTTATTCTAATCCAATTAGGGTTTTTAACAAATCCTATGCATTCAATAAGTGATTTTGCAACATTGGTTAAACATTTAGGTCATTTTTGTCCTCCCTAGGCTAATTCTGATCCAATTAGAGTTTTTAACCAATCTTGTGGTTCTAATAAGTGATTTTGTGCCATTGGTTGAACATTTATGTTATTTTCGTCCTCCTTACGCTTATTCTAATCCAATTAGGGGTTTTAACCTATCTTGTGCATCCAATAAGTGATTTTGTGTCATTGGTTGAACATTTGTGTCATTTTCGTCCTCCCTAGGCTTATTCTAATCCAATTAGGGTTTTTAACCATTCTTGTGCATCCAACAAGTGATTTTGTATCATTGGTTGAACATTTAGGTCATTTTCATCCTCCCTAGGCTTATTCTAATCCAATTAGGGTTTTTAACCAATCTTGTGCATCCAATAAGTTTGTTTGTGTCATTGGTTGTAAATTTCGTCCTCCCTAGGCTTATTCTAATCCAATTTGGGTTTTTAACCAATCTTGTGAAACCAATAAGTGATTTTGTGTAATTCGTTGAAAATTTATGTCATTTTCGTCCTTCGTAGGCTTATTCTAATCCAATTAGGGGTTTTAACCATTCTTGTGCGTCCAATAAGTAATTTTGTGTAATTGATTGAACATTTAGGTCATTTTCGTCCTCCCTAGGCTTATTCTAATCCAATTAGTGTTTTTAACCAATCTTGTGGATCTAATAAGTGATTTTGTGTCATTGGTTGAACATTTACGTCATTTTCGTCCTCCTTAGGCTAATTCTAATCCAATTCGGGTTTTTAACAAATCCTATGCATTCAATAAGTGATTTTGTGTCATTGGTTGAACATTTAGGCCATTTTCGTCCTCCATAGGCTTATTCTAATCCAATTAGGGTTTTTAACCAATCTTGAGCATCCAATAAGTGATTTTGTGTCATTGGTTGAACATTTATGTCATTTTCGTCCTCCTTAGGCTTATTCTGATCCAATTAGGGGTTTTAACCTATCTTGTGCATCCAATAAGTGATTTTGTGTTAGTGGTTGAACATTTACGTCATTTTCGTCTTCCTTAGGCTAATTCTAATCCAATTCGGGTTTTTAACCTATCTTGTGCATCCAATAAGTGATTTTGTGTCATTGATTGAACATTTAGGTTTTTTTCGTCCTCTCTAGGCTTATTCTAATCCAATTAGGGTTTTTAGCCAATCTTGTGCATCCAATAAGTGATTTTGTGTTAGTGGTTGAACATTTACGTCATTTTCGTCCTCCTTAGGCTAATTCTAATCCAATTCGGGTTTTTAACAAATCCTATGCATTCAATAAGTGATTTTGTGTCATTGGTTGAACATTTAGGCCATTTTCGTCCTCCATAGGCTTATTCTAATCCAATTAGGGTTTTTAACCAATCTTGAGCATCCAATAAGTGATTTTGTGTCATTGGTTGAACATTTATGTCATTTTCGTCCTCGTTAGGCTTATTCTGATCCAATTAGGGGTTTTAACCTATCTTGTGCATCCAATAAGTGATTTTATGTTATTAGTTGAACATTTATGTCATTTTCGTCCTCCCTTGGCTTATTCTAATCCAATTAATGTTTTTAACCGTTCTTATGCATCCAACAAGTGATTTTGTGTCATTGGTTGAACATTTAGGTAACTTTCGTCCTCCTTTGGCTTATTCTAATCCAATTAGGGTTTTTAACAATCTTGTGCACCCAATAAATGATTTTGTGTCATTGGTTGAAATTTTGGGTCATTTTCATCCTCCCTAGGCTTATTCTAATCCAATTAGGGTTTTTAGCCAATCTTGTGCATCCAATAAGTCATTTTGTGTAATTAGTTGAACATTTAGGAAAATTTTCGTCCTCCCTTGGCTTATTCTAATCCAATAAGTGTTTTTAACCGTTCTTGTGCATCCAACAAGTGATTTTGTGTCATTGGTTGAACATTTAGGTAACTTTCGTCCTCCTTTGGCTTATTCTTATCCAATTAGGGTTTTTAACAATCTTGTGCACCCAATGAGTGATTTTGTGTCATTGGTTGAACATTTGGGTCATTTTCGTCCTCCCTAGGCTTATTATAATCCTATTAGGGTTTTGAACCAATCTTGTGCATCCAATAAGTGATTTTGTGTCATTGATTGAACATTTAGGACATTTTCGTCCTCCCTAGGCTTATTCTGATCGAATTAGTGTTTTAAACCAATCTTGTGAATCTAATAAGTGATTTTGTGTCATTGGTTGAACATTTATGTCATTTTCGTCCTCCTTAGGCTTATTCTAATCCAATTAGGGGTTTTAACCTATCTCTTGCATCCAATAAGTGATTTTGTGTCATTGATTGAACATTTAGGTTTTTTTCGTCCTCCCTAGGCTTATTCTAATCCAATTAGGGTTTTTAACCATTCTTGTGCATCCAATAAGTGATTTTGTGTTAATGGTTGAACATTTAGGTCATTTTTGTCCTCCCTAGGCTTATTCTAATCCAATTAGGGTTTTTAACAAATCCTATGCATTCAATAAGTGATTTTGTGTCATTGGTTAAACATTTAGGTCATTTTCGTCCTCCCTAGGCTTATTCTGATCCAATTAGAGTTTTTAACCAATCTTGTGGATCTAATAAGTGATTTTGTGTCATTGGTTGAACATTTATGTTATTTTCGTCCTCCTTAGGCTTATTGTAATCCAATTAGGGGTTTTTACATATCTTGTGCATCCAATATGTGATTTTGTGTCGTTGGTTGAATATTTGAGTCATTTTCGTCCTCCCTAGGCTTATTCTAATCCAATTAGGGTTTTTAACCATTCTTGTGCATCCAACAAGTGATTTTGTATCATTGGTTGAACATTTAGGTCATTTTCGTCCTCCCTATGCTTATTCTAATCCAATTATGGTTTTTAACCAATCTTGTGCATCCAATAAGTTTGTTTTTGTCATTGGTTGAACATTTAGGTAAATTTCGTCCTCCCTAGGTTTATTCTAATCCAATTAGGGATTTTAACCAATCTTGTGAAACCAATAAGTGATTTTGTGTCATTTGTTGAAAATTTATGTCATTTTCATCCTTCGTAGGCTTATTCTAATCCAATTAGGGGTTTTAACCATTCTTGTGCGTCCAATAAGTAATTTTGTGTGATTGATTGAACATTTAGGTCATTTTCGTCCTCCCTAGGCTTATTCTAATCCAATTAGTGTTTTTAACCAATCTTGTGGATCTAATAAGTGATTTTGTGTCATTGGTTGAACATTTATGTCATTTTCGTCCTCCTTAGGCTTATTCTAATCCAATTAGGGGTTTTAACCTATCTCTTGCATCCAATAAGTGATTTTGTGTCATTGATTGAACATTTAGGTTTTTTTCGTCCTCCCTAGGCTTATTCTAATCCAATTAGGGATTTTAACCAATCTTGTGCATCCAATAAATGATTTTGTGTTAGTGGTTGAACATTTAGGTCATTTTCCTCCTCCCTAGGCTTATTCTGATCCAATTAGAGTTTTTAACCAATCTTGTGGATCTAATAAGTGATTTGGTGTCATTGGTTGAACATTTATGTTATTTTCGTCCTCCTTAGGCTTATTCTAATCCAATTAGGGGTTTTAGCATATCTTGTGCGTCCAATAAGTGATTTTGTGTCACTGGTTGAACATTTGTGTCATTTTCGTCCTCCCTAGGCTTATTCTAATCCAATAATGGTTTTTAACCATTCTTGTGCATCCAACAAGTGATTTTGTATCATTGGTTGAACATTTAGGTCATTTTTGTCCTCCCTAGGCTTATTCTAATCCAATTAGGGTTTTTAACCAATCTTGTGCATCCAATAAGTTTGTTTTTGTCATTGGTTGAACATTTAGGAAAATTTCGTCCTCCCTAGTCTTATTCTAATCCAATTAGGGTTTTTAACCAATCTTGTGAAACCAATAAGTGATTTTGTGTCATTTGTTGAATATTTATGTCATTTTTTTCCTCCCTAGGTTTTGTGATTTTGTGTCAATAAGTGATTTTGTGTTAGTGGTTGAACATTTAGGTCATTTTTTTCCTCCCTAGGTTTATTCTAATCCAATTAGGGTTTTTAACAAATCCTATGCATTCAATAAGTGATTTTGGGTCATTGGTTAAACATTTAGGTCATTTTCGTCCTCCCTAGGCTTATTCTGATCCAATTAGAGTTTTTAACCAATCTTGTGGATCTAATATGTGATTTTGTGTCATTGGTTGAACATTTATGTTATTTTCGTCCTCCTTAGGCTTATTCTAATCCAATTAGGGGTTTTAACATATCTTGTGCATCCAATAAGTGATTTTGTGTCATTGGTTGAACATTTGTGTAATTTTCGTCCTCCCTAGGCTTATTCTAATCCAATTAGGGTTTTTAACCATTCTTGTGCATCCAACAAGTGATTTTGTATCATTGGTTGAACATTTAGGTCATTTTTGTCGTCCCTAGGCTTATTCTAATCCAATTAGGGTTTTTAACCAATCTTGTGCATCCAATAAGTTTGTTTTTGTCATTGGTTGAACATTTAGGAAAATTTCGTCCTCCCTAGTCTTAATCTAATCCAATTAGGGTTTTTAACCAATCTTGTGAAACCAATAAGTGATTTTGTGTCATTTGTTGAAAATTTATGTCATTTTCGTCCTTCGTAGGCTTATTCTAATCCAATTAGGGTTTTTAACCATTCTTGTGCGTCCAATAAGTTATTTTGTGTGATTGATTGAACATTTAGGTCATTTTCGTCCTCCCTAGGCTTATTCTAATCCAATTAGTGTTTTTAACCAATCTTGTGGATCTAATAAGTGATTTTGTGTCATTGGTTGAACATTTATGTCATTTTCGTCCTCCGTAGGCTTATACTAATCCAATTAGGGGTTTTAACCTATCTCTTGCATCCAATAAGTTATTTTGTGTCATTGATTGAACATTTAGGTTTTTTTCGTCCTCCCTAGGCTTATTCTAATCCAATTAGGGTTTTTAACCAATTTGTGCATCCAATAAGTGATTTTGTGTTAGTTGTTGAACATTTAGGTCATTTTTGTCCTCCCTAAGCTAATTCTAATCCAATTCGGGTTTTTAACAAATCCTATGCATTCAATAAGTGATTTTGTGTCATTGGTTGAACATTTAGGCCATTTTCGTCCTCCATAGGCTTATTCTAATCCAATTAGGTTTTTTAACCAATCTTGAGTATCCAATAATTGATTTTGTGTCATTGGTTGAACATTTATGTCATTTTCGTCCTCCTTAGGCTTATTCCAATCCAATTAGGGGTTTTAACCTATCTCTTGCATCCAATAAGTGATTTTGTGTCATTGATTGAACATTTATGTTTTTTTTCGTCCTCCCTAGGCTTATTCTAATCCAATTAGGGTTTTTAACCAATCTTGTGCATCCAATAAGTGATTTTGTGTTAATGGTTGAACATTTAGGTCATTTTTGTCCTCCCTAGGCTTATTCTAATCCAATTAGGGTTTTTAGCAAATCCTATGCATTCAATAAGTGATTTTGTGTCATTGGTTGAACATTTAGGCCATTTTCGTCCTCCATAGGCTTATTCTAAACCAATTAAGGTTTTTAACCAATCCTGAGAATCCAATAAGTGATTTTGTCTCATTGGTTGAACATTTATGTCATTTTCATCCTCCTTAGGCTTATTCTGATCCGATTAGGGGTTTTAACCTATCTTGTGCATCCAATAAGTGATTTTGTGTTATTAGTTGAACATTGAGGTTTTTATTTCGTCCTCCCCTGGCTTATTCTAATCCAATTATAGTTTTTAACCGTTCTTGTGCATCCAACAAGCGATTTTGTGTCATTAGTTGAACATTTAGGTAACTTTCGTCCTCCTTTGGCTTATTCTAGTCCAATTAGGGTTTTTAAGAATCTTGTGCACCCAATAAATGATTTTGTGTCATTGGTTGAAATTTTGGGTCATTTTCGTCCTCCCTAGGCTTATTCTAATCCATTTAGGGTTTTTAGCCAATCTTGTGCATCCAATAAGTCATTTTGTGTAATTAGTTGAACATTTTCGTCATTTTCGTCCTCCCTATGCTTATTTTAATCCTATTAGGGTTTTGAACCAATCTTGTGCATCCAATAAGTGATTTTGTGTCATTGATTGAACATTTAGGACATTTTCGTCCTCCCTAGGCTTATTCTGATCGAAGTAGTGTTTTTAACCAATCTTGTGAATCTAATAAGTGATTTTGTGTCATTGGTTGAACATTTAGGCCATTTTCGTCCTCCATAGGCTTATTCTAATCCAATTAAGGTTTTTAACCAATCTTGAGCATCCAATAAGTGATTTTGTGTCATTGGTTGAACAATTATGTCATTTTCATCCTCCTTAGGCTTATTCTGATCCGATTAGGGGTTTTAACCTATCTTGTGCATCCAATAAGTGATTTTGTGTTATTAGTTGAACATTGAGGTGTTTATTTCGTCCTCCCCTGGCTTATTCTAATCCAATTATAGTTTTTAACCGTTCTTGTGCATCCAACAAGTGATTTTGTGTCATTAGTTGAACATTTAGGTAACTTTCGTCCTCCTTTGGCTTATTCTAATCCAATTAGGGTTTTTAAGAATCTTGTGCACCCAATAAATGATTTTGTGTCATTGGTTGAAATTTTGGGTCATTTTCGTCCTCCCTTGGCTTATTCTAATCCAATTAGGGTTTTTAGCCAATCTTGTGCATCCAATAAGTCATTTTGTGTAATTAGTTGAACATTTTGGTCATTTTCGTCCTCCCTATGCTTATTTTAATCCTATTAGGGTTTTGAACCAATCTTGTGCATCCAATAAGTGATTTTGTGTCATTGATTGAACATTTAGGACATTTTCGTCCTCCCTAGGCTTATTCTGATCGAAGTAGTGTTTTTAACCAATCTTGTGAATCTAATAAGTGATTTTGTGTCATTGGTTGAACATTTATGTCTTTTTCGTCCTCCTTAGGCTTATTCTAATCCAATTAGGGGTTTTAACCTATCTTGTGCATCCAATAAGTGATTTTGTGACATTGGTTGAACATTTATGTCATTTTCGTCCTCCTTAGGCTTATTCTAATCCAATTAGGGGTTTTAACCTATCTTGTGCATCCAATAAGTGATTTTGTGTCATAGATTGAACATTTAGGCTTTTTTCGTCCTCCCTAGGCTTATTCTAATCCAATTAGGGTTTTTAACCAATCTTGTGCATCCATTAAGTTATTTTGTGTTAGTGGTTGAATATTTAGGTCATTTTTTTTCCTCCCTAGGCTTATTCTAATCCATTTAGGGTTTTTAACAAATCCTATGCATTCAATAAGTGATTTTGTGTCATTGATTAAACATTTAGGTCATTTTCGTCCTCCCTAGGCTTATTCTGATCCAATTAGAGTTTTTAACCAATCTAGTGGATCTAATAAGTGATTTTGTGTCATTGGTTAAACATTTATGTTATTTTCGTTCTCCTTAGGCTTATTCTAATCCAATTAGGGGTTTTAACATATCTTGTGCATCCAATAAGTGATTTTGTGTCGTTGGTTGAACATTTGTGTCATTTTCGTCCTCCCTAGGCTTATTCTAATCCAATTAGGGTTTTTAACCATTCTTGTGCATCCAAAGAGTGATTTTGTATCATTGGTTGAACATTTAGGTCATTTTCGTCCTCCCTAGGCTTATTCTAATCCAATTAGAGTTCTTAACCAATCTTGTGCGTCGAATAAGTTTGTTTTTGTCATTGGTTGAACATTTAGGTAAATTTCGTCCTCCCTAGGCTTATTCTAATCCAATTAGGGTTTTTAGCCAATCTTGTGAAACCAATAAGTGATTTTGTGTCATTTGTTGAAAATTTATTTCATTTTCGTCCTTCGTAGGCTTATTCTAATCCAATTAGGGTTTTTAACCATTCTTGTGCGTCCAATAAGAAATTTTGTGTGATTGATTGAACGTTTAGGTCATTTTCGTCCTCCCTAGGCTTATTCTAATCCAATTAGTGTTTTTAACCAATCTTGTGGATCTAATAAGTGATTTTATGTCATTGGTTGAACATTTATGTCATTTTCGTCCTCTTTAGGCTTATTCTAATCCAATTAGGGGTTTTAACCTATCTCTTGCATCCAATAAGTGATTTTGTGTCATTGATTGAACATTTAGGTTTTTTTCGTCCTCCCTAGGCTTATTCTAATCCAATTAGGGTTTTTAACCAATTTGTGCATCCAATAAGTGATTTTGTGTTAGTGGTTGAACATTTAGGTCATTTTTGTCCTCCCTAGGCTAATTCTAATCCAATTCGGGTTTTTAACAAATCCTATGCATTCAATAAGTGATTTTGTGTCATTGGTTGAACATTTAGGCCATTTCCGTCCTCCATAGGCTTATTCTAATCCAATTAGGTTTTTTAACCAATCTTGAGCATCCTATAAGTGATTTTGTGTCATTGGTTGAACATTGATGTCGTTTTCGTCCTCCTTAGGCTTATTCTGATCCAATTAGGGGTTTTAACCTATCTTGTGCATCCAATAAGTGATTTTGTGTTATTAGTTGAACATTTATGTCATTTTCGTCCTCCGCTGGCTTATTCTAATCCAATTAGTGTTTTTAACCGTTCTTGTGCATCCAACAAGTGATTTTGTGTCATTGGTTGAACATTTAGGTAACTTTCGTCCTCCTTTGGCTTATTCTAATCCAATTAGGGTTTTTAAGAATCTTGTGCACCCAATAAATGATTGTGTCATTGGTTGAAATTTTGGGTAATTTTCGTCTTCCCTAGGCTTATTCTAATCCAATTAGGGTTTTTAGCCAATCTTGTGCATCCAATAAATCATTTTGTCTAATTAGTTGAACATTTTGGTCATTTTCGTCCTCCCTAGGCTTATTCTAATCCTATTAGGGTTTTGAACCAATCTTGTGGATCTAGTAAGTGATTTTGTATCATTGGTTGAACATTTATGTCATTTTCGTCCTCCTTAGGCTTATTCTAATCCAATTAGGGGTTTTAACCTATCTCTTGCATCCAATAAGTGATTTTGTGTCATTGAATGAACATTTGGGTTTTTTTTCGTCCTCCATAGGCTTATTCTAATCCAATTAGGGTTTTTAACCAATCTTGTGCATCCAATAGGTGATTTTGTGATAGTGGTTGAACATTTAGGTCTCTTTCGTCCTCCTTAGGCTTATTCTAATCCAATTAGGGGTTTTAACCTATCTCTTGCATCCAATAAGTGATTTTCTGTCATTGATTGAACATTTAGGCTTTTTTCGTCCTCCCTAGGCTTATTCTAATCCAATTAGGGTTTTTAACCAATCTTGTGCATCCAATAAGTGATTTTGTGTTAGTGGTTGAACATTTAGGTCATTTTTGTCCTCCGTAGGCTTATTCTAATCCAATTAGGGTTTTTAACAAATCCTATGCATTCAATAAGTGATTTTGTGTCATTGGTTCAAAATTTAGGTCATTTTCGTCCTCCCTAGGCTTATTCTGATCCAATTAGAGTTTTTAACCAATCTTGTGGATCTAATAAGTGATTTTGTGTCATTGGTTGAACATTTATGTTATTTTCGTCCTCCTTAGGCTTATTCTAATCCAATTAGGGGTTTTAACATATCTTGTGCATCCAATAAGTGATTTTGTGTCATTGGTTGAACATTTGTGTCATTTTCGTCCTCCTTAGGCTTATTCTAATCCAATTAGGCTTTTTAACCATTCTTGTGCTTCCAACAAGTGATTTGTATCATTGGTTGAACATTTAGGTCATTTTCGTCCTCCCTAGGATTATTCTAATCCAATTAGGGTTTTTAACCAATCTTGTGCATCCAATAAGTTTGTTTTTGTCATTTGTTGAAAATTTATGTCATTTTCGTCCTTCGTAGGCATATTCTAATCCAATTAGGGGTTTTAACCATTCTTGTGCGTCCAATAAGTAATTTTGTGTGATTGATTGAACATTTAGGTCATTTTCGTCCTCCCTAGGCTTATTCTAATCCAATTAGTGTTTTTAACCAATCTTGTGGATCTAATAAGTGATTTTGTGTCATTGGTTGAACATTTATGTCATTTTTGTCCTCCTTAGGCTTATTCTAATCCAATTAGGGGTTTTAACCTATCTTGTGCATCCAATAAGTGATTTTGTGTCATTGAGTGAACATTTCGGTTTTTTTTCGTCCTCCATAAGCTTATTCTAATCTAATTAGGGTTTTTAACCAATCTTGTGCATCCAATAAGTGATTTTGTGATAGTGGTTGAACATTTAGGTCATTTTCGTCCTCCGTAGGCTTATTCTAATCCAATTAGGGGTTTTAACCTATCTCTTGCATCCAATAAGTGATTTTGTGTCATTGATTGAACATTTAGGCTTTTTTCGTCCTCCCTAGGCTTGTTCTAATCCAATTAGGGTTTTTAACCAATCTTGTGCATCCAATAAGTGATTTTGTCTTAGTGGTTGAACATTTAGGTCATTTTTTTCCTCCCTAGGCTTATTCTAATCCAATTAGGGTTTTTAACAAATCCTATGCATTCAATAAGTGATTTTGTGTCATTGGTTAAACATTTAGGTCATTTTCGTCCTCCTTAGGCTTATTCTGATCCAATTAGAGTTTTTAACCAATCTTGTGGATCTAATAAGTGATTTTGTGTCATTGGTTGAACATTTATGTTATTTTCGTCCTCCTTAGGCTTATTCTAATCCAATTAGGGGTTTTAACATATCTTGTGCATCCAATAAGTGATTTTGTGTCATTGGTTGAACATTTGTGTCATTTTCGTCCTCCCTAGGCTTATTCTAATCCAATTATGGTTTTTAACCATTCTTGTGCATCCAACAAGTGATTTTGTATCATTGGTTGAATATTTAGGTCATTTTCGTCCTCCCTAGGATTATTCTAATCCAATTTGGGTTTTTAACCAATCTTGTGCATCCAATAAGTTTGTTTTTGTCATTTGTTGAAAATTTATGTCATTTTCGTCCTTCGTAGGCTTATTCTAATCCAATTAGGGGTTTTAACCTATCTCTTGCATCCAATAAGTGATTTTCTGTCATTGATTGAACATTTAGGCTTTTTTCGTCCTCCCTAGGCTTATTCTAATCCAATTAGGGTTTTTAACAAATCCTATGCATTCAATAAGTGATTTTGTGTCATTGGTTAAACATTTAGGTCATTTTCGTCCTCCCTAGGCTTATTCTGATCCAATTAGAGTTTTTAACCAATCTTGTGGATCTAATAAGTGATTTTGTGTCATTGGTTGAACATTTATGTTATTTTCGTCCTCCTTAGGCTTATTCTAATCCAATTAGGGGTTTTAACATATCTTGTGCATCCAATAAGTGATTTTGTGTCATTGGTTGAACATTTGTGTCATTTTCGTCCTCCCTAGGCTTATTCTAATCCAATTAGGGTTTTTAACCATTCTTGTGCATCCAACAAGTGATTTTGTATCATTGGTTGAACATTTAGGTCATTTTCATCCTCCCTAGGCTTATTCTAATCCAATTAGGGTTTTTAACCAATCTTGTGCATCCAATAAGTTTGTTTGTGTCATTGGTTGTAAATTTCGTCCTCCCTAGGCTTATTCTAATCCAATTTGGGTTTTTAACTAATCTTGTGAAACCAATAAGTGATTTTGTGTAATTCGTTGAAAATTTATGTCATTTTCGTCCTTCGTAGGCTTATTCTAATCCAATTAGGGGTTTTAACCATTCTTGTGCGTCCAATAAGTAATTTTGTGTAATTGATTGAACATTTAGGTCATTTTCGTCCTCCCTAGGCTTATTCTAATCCAATTAGTGTTTTTAACCAATCTTGTGGATCTAATAAGTGATTTTGTGTCATTGGTTGAACATTTATGTCATTTTCGTCCTCCTTAGGCTTATTCTAATCCAATTAGGGGTTTTAACCTATCTCTTGCATCCAATAAGTGATTTTGTGTCATTGATTGAACATTTAGGTTTTTTTCGTCCTCCCTAGGCTTATTCTAATCCAATTAGGGTTTTTAACCATTCTTGTGCATCCAATAAGTGATTTTGTGTTAATGGTTGAACATTTAGGTCATTTTTGTCCTCCCTAGGCTTATTCTAATCCAATTAGGGTTTTTAACAAATCCTATGCATTCAATAAGTGATTTTGTGTCATTGGTTAAACATTTAGGTCATTTTCGTCCTCCCTAGGCTTATTCTGATCCAATTAGAGTTTTTAACCAATCTTGTGGATCTAATAAGTGATTTTGTGTCATTGGTTGAACATTTATGTTATTTTCGTCCTCCTTAGGCTTATTCTAATCCAATTAGGGGTTTTAACATATCTTGTGCATCCAATAAGTGATTTTGTGTCATTGGTTGAACATTTGTGTCATTTTCGTCCTCCCTAGGCTTATTCTAATCCAATTATGGTTTTTAACCATTCTTGTGCATCCAACAAGTGATTTTGTATCATTGGTTGAATATTTAGGTCATTTTCGTCCTCCCTAGGATTATTCTAATCCAATTTGGGTTTTTAACCAATCTTGTGCATCCAATAAGTTTGTTTTTGTCATTTGTTGAAAATTTATGTCATTTTCGTCCTTCGTAGGCTTATTCTAATCCAATTAGGGGTTTTAACCTATCTCTTGCATCCAATAAGTGATTTTCTGTCATTGATTGAACATTTAGGCTTTTTTCGTCCTCCCTAGGCTTATTCTAATCCAATTAGGGTTTTTAACAAATCCTATGCATTCAATAAGTGATTTTGTGTCATTGGTTAAACATTTAGGTCATTTTCGTCCTCCCTAGGCTTATTCTGATCCAATTAGAGTTTTTAACCAATCTTGTGGATCTAATAAGTGATATTGTGTCATTGGTTGAACATTTATGTTATTTTCGTCCTCCTTAGGCTTATTCTCATCCAATTAGGGGTTTTAACATATCTTGTGCATCCAATAAGTGATTTTGTGTCATTGGTTGAACATTTGTGTCATTTTCGTCCTCCTTAGGCTTATTCTAATCCAGTTAGGCTTTTTAACCATTCTTGTGCATCCAACAAGTGATTTGTATCATTGGTTGAACATTTAGGTCATTTTCGTCCTCCCTAGGATTATTCTAATCCAATTAGGGTTTTTAACCAATCTTGTGCATCCAATAAGTTTGTTTTTGTCATTTGTTGAAAATTTATGTCATTTTCGTCCTTCGTAGGCTTATTCTATTCCAATTAGGGGTTTTAACCATTCTTGTGCGTCCAATAAGTAATTTTGTGTGATTGATTGAACATTTAGGTCATTTTCGTCCTCCCTAGGCTTATTCTAATCCAATTAGTGTTTTTAACCAATCTTGTGGATCTAATAAGTGATTTTGTGTCATTGGTTGAACATTTATGTCATTTTCGTCCTCCTTAGGCTTATTCTAATCCAATTAGGGGTTTTAACCTATCTTGTGCATCCAATAAGTGATTTTGTGTCATTGAGTGAACATTTAGGTTTTTTTTCGTCCTCCATAAGCTTATTCTAATCCAATTAGGGTTTTTAACCAATCTTGTGCATCCAATAAGTGATTTTGTGATAGTGGTTGAACATTTAGGTCATTTTCGTCCTCCTTAGGCTTATTCTAATCCAATTAGGGGTTTTAACCTATCTCTTGCATCCAATAAGTGATTTTGTGTCATTGATTGAACATTTAGGCTTTTTTCGTCCTCCCTAGGCTTGTTCTAATCCAATTAGGGTTTTTAACCAATCTTGTGCATCCAATAAGTGATTTTGTGTTAGTGGTTGAACATTTAGGTCATTTTTGTCCTCCCTAGGCTTATTCTAATCCAATTAGGGTTTTTAACAAATCCTATGCATTCAATAAGTGATTTTGTGTCATTGGTTAAACATTTAGGTCATTTTCGTCCTCCCTAGCCTTATTCTGATCCAATTAGAGTTTTTAACCAATCTTGTGGATCTAATAAGTGATTTTGTGTCATTGGTTGAACATTTATGTTATTTTCGTCCTCCTTAGGCTTATTCTAATCCAATTAGGGGTTTTAACATATCTTGTGCATCCAATAAGTGATTTTGTGTCATTGGTTGAACATTTGTGTCATTTTCGTCCTCCCTAGGCTTATTCTAATCCAATTAGGGTTTTTAACCATTCTTGTGCATCCAACAAGTGATTTTGTATCATTGGTTGAACATTTAGGTCATTTTCATCCTCCCTAGGCTTATTCTAATCCAATTAGGGTTTTTAACCAATCTTGTGCATCCAATAAGTTTGTTTGTGTCATTGGTTGTAAATTTCGTCCTCCCTAGGCTTATTCTAATCCAATTTGGGTTTTTAACTAATCTTGTGAAACCAATAAGTGATTTTGTGTAATTCGTTGAAAATTTATGTCATTTTCGTCCTTCGTAGGCTTATTCTAATCCAATTAGGGGTTTTAACCATTCTTGTGCGTCCAATAAGTAATTTTGTGTAATTGATTGAACATTTAGGTCATTTTCGTCCTCCCTAGGCTTATTCTAATCCAATTAGTGTTTTTAACCAATCTTGTGGATCTAATAAGTGATTTTGTGTCATTGGTTGAACATTTATGTCATTTTCGTCCTCCTTAGGCTTATTCTAATCCAATTAGGGGTTTTAACCTATCTTGTGCATCCAATAAGTGATTTTGTGTCATTGAGTGAACATTTAGGTTTTTTTTCGTCCTCCATAAGCTTATTCTAATCCAATTAGGGTTTTTAACCAATCTTGTGCATCCAATAAGTGATTTTGTGATAGTGGTTGAACATTTAGGTCATTTTCGTCCTCCTTAGGCTTATTCTAATCCAATTAGGGGTTTTAACCTATCTCTTGCATCCAATAAGTGATTTTGTGTCATTGATTGAACATTTAGGCTTTTTTCGTCCTCCCTAGGCTTGTTCTAATCCAATTAGGGTTTTTAACCAATCTTGTGCATCCAATAAGTGATTTTGTGTTAGTGGTTGAACATTTAGGTCATTTTTGTCCTCCCTAGGCTTATTCTAATCCAATTAGGGTTTTTAACAAATCCTATGCATTCAATAAGTGATTTTGTGTCATTGGTTAAACATTTAGGTCATTTTCGTCCTCCCTAGCCTTATTCTGATCCAATTAGAGTTTTTAACCAATCTTGTGGATCTAATAAGTGATTTTGTGTCATTGGTTGAACATTTATGTTATTTTCGTCCTCCTTAGGCTTATTCTAATCCAATTAGGGGTTTTAACATATCTTGTGCATCCAATAAGTGATTTTGTGTCATTGGTTGAACATTTGTGTCATTTTCGTCCTCCCTAGGCTTATTCTAATCCAATTAGGGTTTTTAACCATTCTTGTGCATCCAACAAGTGATTTTGTATCATTGGTTGAACATTTAGGTCATTTTCGTCCTCCCTAGGATTATTCTAATCCAATTAGGGTTTTTAACCAATCTTGTGCATCCAATAAGTTTGTTTTTGTCATTTGTTGAAAATTTATGTCATTTTCGTCCTTCGTAGGCTTATTCTAATCCAATTAGGGGTTTTAACCATTCTTGTGCGTCCAATAAGTAATTTTGTGTGATTGATTGAACATTTAGGTCATTTTCGTCCTCCCTAGGCTTATTCTAATCCAATTAGTGTTTTTAACCAATCTTTTGGATCTAATAAGTGATTTTGTGTCATTGGTTGAACATTTATGTCATTTTCGTCCTCCTTAGGCTTATTCTAATCCAATTAGGGGTTTTAACCTATCTTGTGCATCCAATAAGTGATTTTGTGTCATTGAGTGAACATTTAGGTTTTTTTTCGTCCTCCATAAGCTTATTCTAATCCAATTAGGGTTTTTAACCAATCTTGTGCATCCAATAAGTGATTTTGTGATAGTGGTTGAACATTTAGGTCATTTTCGTCCTCCTTAGGCTTATTCTAATCCAATTAGGGGTTTTAACCTATCTCTTGCATCCAATAAGTGATTTTGTGTCATTGATTGAACATTTAGGCTTTTTTCGTCCTCCCTAGGCTTGTTCTAATCCAATTAGGGTTTTTAACCAATCTTGTGCATCCAATAAGTGATTTTGTGTTAGTGGTTGAACATTTAGGTCATTTTTGTCTTCCCTAGGCTTATTCTAATCCAATTAGGGTTTTTAACAAATCCTATGCATTCAATAAGTGATTTTGTGTCATTGGTTAAACATTTAGGTCATTTTCGTCCTCCCTAAGCTTATTCTGATCCAATTAGAGTTTTTAACCAATCTTGTGGATCTAATAAGTGATTTTGTGTCATTGGTTGAACATTTATGTTATTTTCGTCCTCCTTAGGCTTATTCTAATCCAATTAGGGGTTTTAACATATCTTGTGCATCCAATAAGTGATTTTGTGTCATTGGTTGAACATTTGTGTCATTTTCGTCCTCCCTAGGCTTATTCTAATCCAATTAGGGTTTTTAACCATTCTTGTGCATCCAACAAGTGATTTTGTATCATTGGTTGAGCATTTAGGTCATTTTCGTCCTCCCTAGGATTATTCTAATCCAATTTGGGTTTTTAACCAATCTTGTGCATCCAATAAGTATGTTTTTGTCATTTGTTGAAAATTTATGTCATTTTCGTCCTTCGTAGGCTTATTCTAATCCAATTAGGGGTTTTAACCATTCTTGTGCGTCCAATAAGTAATTTTGTGTGATTGATTGAACATTTAGGTCATTTTCGTCCTCCCTAGGCTTATTCTAATCCAATTAGTGTTTTTAACCAATCTTGTGGATCTAATAAGTGATTTTGTGTCATTGGGTTAACATTTATGTCATTTTCGTCCTCCTTAGGCTTATTCTAATCCAATTAGGGGTTTTAACCTATCTTGTGCATCCAATTAGTGATTTTGTGTCATTGATTGAACATTTAGGCTTTTTTCGTCCTCCCTAGGCTTATTCTAATCCAATTAGGGTTTTTAACCAATCTTGTGCATCCAATAAGTTATTTTGTGTTAGTGGTTGAACATTTAGGTCATTTTTTTCCACCCTAGGTTTATTCTAATCCAATTAGAGTTTTTAACAAATCCTATGCATTCATTAAGTGATTTTGTGTCATTGGTTAAACATTTAGGTCATTTTCGTCCTCCCTAGGCTTATTCTGATCCAATTAGAGTTTTTAACCAATCTTGTGGATCTAATAAGTGATTTTGTGTCATTGATTGAACATTTATGTTATTTTCGTCCTCCTTAGGCTTATTCTAATCCAATTAGGGGTTTTAACATATCTTGTGCATGCAATAAGTGATTTTGTGTCATTGGTTGAACATTTGTATAATTTTCGTCCTCCCTAGGCTTATTCTAATCCAATTAGGGTTTTTAACCATTCTTGTGCATCCAACAAGTGATTTTGTATCATTGGTTGAACATTTAGGTCATTTTCGTCCTCCCTAGGCTTATTCTAATCCAATTAGGGTTTTTAACCAATCTTGTGCATCCAATAAGTTTGTTTTTGTCATTGGTTGAACATTTAGGTAAATTTCGTCCTCCCTAGCTTATTCTAATGCAATTAGGGGTTTTAACATATCTTGTGCATCCAATAAGTGATTTTGTGTCGTTGGTTGAACATTTGTGTCATTTTCGTCCTCCCTAGGCTTATTCTAATCCAATTAGGGTTTTTAACCATTCTTGTGCATCCAACAAGTGATTTTGTATAATTGGTTCAACATTTAGGTCATTTTCGTCCTCCCTAGGCTTATTCTAATCCAATTAGGGTTTTTAACAAATCTTGTGCATCCAATAAGTTTGTTTTTGTCATTGGTTGAACATTTAGCTAAATTTCATCCTCCCTAGGCTTATTTTAATCCAATTAGGGTTTTTAGCCAATCTTGTGAAACCAATAAGTGATTTTGTGTCATTTGTTGAAAATTTATGTCATTTTCGTCCTTCGTAGGCTTATTCTAATCCAATTAGGGTTTTTAACCATTCTAGTGCGTCCAATAAGAAATTTTGTGTGATTGATTGAACGTTTAGGTCATTTTCGTCCTCCCTAGGCTTATTCTAATCCAATTAGTGTTTTTAACCAATCTTGTGGATCTAATAAGTGATTTTATGTCATTGGTTGAACATTTATCTCATTTTCGTCCTCCTTATGCTTATTCTAATCCAATTAGGGGTTTTAACCTATCTCTTGCATCCAATAAGTGATTTTGTGTCATTGATTGAACATTTAGGTTTTTTTCGTCCTCCCTAGGCTTATTCTAATCCAATTAGGGTTTTTAATTAATTTGTGCATCCAATAAGTGATTTTGTGTTAGTGGTTGAACATTTAGGTCATTTTTGTCCTCCCTAGGCTAATTCTAATCCAATTCGGGTTTTTAACAAATCCTATGCATTCAATAAGTGAGTTTGTGTCATTGGTTGAATATTTAGGGCATTTTCGTCCTCCATAGGCTTATTCTAATCCAATTAGGTTTTTTAACCAATCTTGAGCATCCAATAAGTGATTTTGTGTCATTGGTTGAACATTTCTGTCGTTTTCGTCCTCCTTAGGCTTATTCTGATCCAATTAGGGGTTTTAACCTATCTTGTGCATCCAATAAGTGATTTTGTGTTATTAGTTGAACCTTTATGTCATTTTCGTCCTCCCCTGGCTTATTCTAATCCAATTAGTGTTTTTAACCGTTATTGTGCATCCAACAAGTGATTTTGTGTCATTGGTTGAACATTTAGGTAACTTTCGTCCTCCTTTGGCTTATTCTAATCCAATTAGGGTTTTTAAGAATCTTGTGCACCCAATAAATGATTTTGTGTCATTGGTTGAAATTTTGGGTCATTTTCGTCTTCCCTAGGCTTATTCTAATCCAATTAGGAATTTTAGCCAATCTTGTGCATCCAATAAGTCATTTTGTGTAATTAGTTGAACATTTTGGTCATTTTCGTCCTCCCTAGGCTTATTCTAATCCAATTAGGGTTTTTAACCATTCTTGTGCATCCAACAAGTGATTTTGTATCATTGGTTGAACATTTAGGTCATTTGCGTCCTCCCTAGGCTTATTCTAATCCAATTAGGGTTTTTAACCAATCTTGTGCATCCAATAAGTTTGTTTTTGTCATTGGTTGAACATTTAGGTAAATTTCGTCCTCCCTAGCTTATTCTAATCCAATTAGGGTTTTTAACCAATCTTGTGAAACCAATAAGTGATTTTGTGTCATTTGTTGAAAATTTATGTCATTTTCGTCCTTCGTAGGCTTATTCTAATCCAATTAGGGTTTTTTAACCATTCTTGTGCGTCCAATAAGTAATTTTGTGTGGTTGATTGAACATTTAGGTCATTTTCGTCCTCCCTAGACTTATTCTAATCCAATTAGTGTTTTTAACCAATCTTGAGGATCTAATAAGTGATTTTGTGTCATTGGTTGAACGTTTATGTCATTTTCGTCCTCCTTAGGCTTATACTAATCCAATTAGGGGTTTTAACCTATCTCTTGCATCCAATAAGTGATTTTGTGTCATTGATTGAACATTTAGGTTTTTTTCATCCTCCCTAGGCTTATTCTAATCCAATTAGGGTTTTTAACCAATTTGTGCATCCAATAAGTGATTTTGTGTTAGTTGTTGAACATTTAGGTCATTTTTGTCCTCCCTAGGCTAATTCTAATCCAATTCGGGTTTTTAACAAATCCTATGCATTCAATAAGTGATTTTGTGTCATTGGTTGAACATTTAGCCCATTTTCGTCCTCCATTGGCTTATTCTAATCCAATTAGGTTTTTTAACCAATCTTGAGCATCCAATAAGTGATTTTGTGTCATTGGTTGAACATTTATGTCATTTTCGTCTTCCTTAGGCTTATTCTGATCCAATTAGGGGTTTTAACCTATCTTGTGCATCCAATAAGTGATTTTGTGTTATTAGTTGAACATTTATGTCATTTTCATCCTCCCCTTGCTTATTCTAATCCAATTAGTGTTTTTAACCGTTCTTGTGCATCCAACAAGTGATTTTGTGTCATTGGTTGAACATTTAGGTAACTTTCGTCCTCCTTTGGCTTATTCTAATCCAATTAGGGTTTTTAAGAATCTTGTACACCCAATAAATGATTTTGTGTCATTGGTTGAAATTTTGGGTCATTTTCGTCCTCCCTAGGCTTATTCTAATCCAATTAGGGTTTTTAGCCAATCTTATGCATCCAATAAGTCATTTTGTGTAATTAGTTGAACATTTTGGTCATTTTCGTCCTCCCTATGCTTATTCTAATCCTATTAGGGTTTTGAACCAATCTTGTGCATCCAATAAGTGATTTTGTGTCATTGATTGAACATTTAGGACATTTTCGTCCTCCCTAGGCTTATTCTGATCGAATTAGTGTTTTTAACCAATCTTGTGGATCTAATAAGTGATTTTGTGTCATTGGTTGAACATTTATGTCATTTTCGTCCTCCTTAGGCTTATTCTAATCCAATTAGGGGTTTTAACCTATCTTGTGCATCCAATAAGTGATTTTGTGTCATTGATTGAACATTTAGGCTTTTTTCGTCCTCCCTAGGCTTATTCTAATCCAATTAGGGTTTTTAACCAATCTTGTGCATCCAATAAGTTATTTTGTGTTAGTGGTTGAACATTTAGGTCATTTTTTTCCTCCCTAGGCTTATTCTAATCCATTTAGGGTTTTTAACAAATCCTATGCATTCAATAATTGATTTTGTGTCATTGGTTCAACATTTAGGTCATTTTCGTCCTCCCTAGGCTTATTCTGATCCAATTAGAGTTTTTAACCAATCTTGTGGATCTAATAAGTGATTTTGTGTCATTGGTTGAACATTTATGTTATTTTCGTCCTCCATAGGCTTATTCTAATGCAATTAGGGGTTTTAACATATCTTCTGCATCCAATAAGTGATTTTGTGTCGTTGGTTGAACATTTGTGTCATTTTCGTCCTCCCTAGGCTTATTCTAATCCAATTAGGGTTTTTAACCATTCTTGTGCATCCAACAAGTGATTTTGTATCATTGGTTGAACATTTAGGTCATTTTCGTCCTCCCTAGGCTTATTCTAATCCAATTAGGGTTTTTAACCAATCTTGTGCATCCGATAAGTTTGTTTTTGTCATTGGTTGAACATTTAGCTAAATTTCATCCTCCCTAGGCTTATTTTAATCCAATTAGGGTTTTTAGCCAATCTTGTGAAACCAATAAGTGATTTTGTGTCATTTGTTGAAAATTTATGTCATTTTCGTCCTTCGTAGGCTTATTCTAATCCAATTAGGGTTTTTAACCATTCTTGTGCGTCCAATAAGAAATTTTGTGTGATTGATTGAACGTTTAGGTCATTTTCGTCCTCCCTAGGCTTATTCTAATCCAATTAGTGTTTTTAACCAATCTTGTGGATCTAATAAGTGATTTTGTGTCATTGGTTGAACATTTATGTCATTTTCGTCTTCCTTAGGCTTATTCTAATACAATTAGGGGTTTTAACCTATCTCTTGCATCCAATAAGTGATTTTGTGTCATTGATTGAACATTTAGGTTTTTTTCATCCTCCCTAGGCTTATTCTAATCCAATTAGGGTTTTTAACCAATTTGTGCATCCAATAAGTGATTTTGTGTTAGTGGTTGAACATTTAAGTCATTTTTGTCCTCCCTAGGCTAATTCTAATCCAATTCGGGTTTTTAACAAATCCTTTGTATTCAATAAGTTATTTTGTGTCATTGGTTGAACATTTAGGCCATTTTCGTCCTCCATAGGCTTATTCTAATCCAATTAGGTTTTTTAACCAATCTTGAGCATCCAATAAGTGATTTTGTGTCATTGATTGAACATTTAGGACATTTTCGTCCTCCCTAGGCTTATTCTAATCGAATTAGTGTTTTTAACCAATCTTGTGGATCTAATAAGTGATTTTGTGTCATTGGTTGAACATTTATGTCATTTTCGTCCTCCTTAGGCTTATTCTATTCCAATTAGGGGTTTTAACCTATCTTGTGCATCCAATAAGTGATTTTGTGTCATTGGTTGAACATTTATGTCATTTTTGTCCTCCTTAGGCTTATTCTAATCCAATTAGGGGTTTTAACCTATCTTGTGCATCCAATAAGTGATTTTGTGTCATTGATTGAACATTTAGGTTTTTTTTCGTCCTCCATAGGCTTATTCTAATCCAATTAGGGTTTTTAACCAATGTTGTGCATCCAATAAGTGATTTTGTGATAGTAGTTGAACATTTAGGTCATTATCGTCCTCTTTAGGCTTATTCTAATCCAATTAGGGGTTTTAACCTATCTCTTGCATCCAATAAGTGATTTTGTGTCATTGATTGAACATTTAGGCTTTTTTCGTCCTCCCTAGGCTTATTCTAATCCAATTAGGGTTTTTAACCAAACTTGTGCATTCAATAAGTGATTTTGTGTTAGTGGTTGAACATTTAGGTCATTTTTGTCCTCCCTAGGCTAATTCTAATCCAATTCGGGTTTTTAACAAATCCTATGCATTCAATAAGTTATTTTGTGTCATTGGTTGAACATTTAGGCCATTTTCGTCCGCCATAGGCTTATTCTAATCCAATTAGGTTTTTTAACCAATCTTGAGCATCCAATAAGTGATTTTGTGTCATTGGTTGAACATTTATGTCATTTTCGTCCTCCTTAGGCTTATTCTGATCCAATTAGGGGTTTTAACCTATCTTGTGCATCCAATAAGTGATTTTGTGTTATTAGTTGAACATTTATGTCATTTTCATCCTCCCCTGGGCTTATTCTAATCCAATTAGTGTTTTTAACCGTTCTTGTGCATCCAACAAGTGATTTTTTGTCATTGGTTGAACATTTAGGTAACTTTCGTCCTCCTTTGGCTTATTCTAATCCAATTAGGGTTTTTAAGAATCTTGTGCACCCAATAAATGATTTTGTGTCATTGGTTGAAATTTTGGGTCATTTTCGTCCTCCCTAGGCTTATTCTAATCCAATTAGGGTTTTTAGCCAATCTTGTGCATCCAATAAGTCATTTTGTGTAATTAGTTGAACATTTTGGTCATTTTCGTCCTCCCTATGCTTATTCTAATCCTATTAGGGTTTTGAACCAATCTTGTGCATCCAATAAGTGATTTTGTGTCATTGATTGAACATTTAGGACATATTCGTCCTTCCTAGGCTTATTCTGATCGAATTAGTGTTTTTAACCAATCTTGTGGATCTAATAAGTGATTTTGTGTCATTGGTTGAACATTTATGTCATTTTCGTCCTCCTTAGGCTTATTCTATTCCAATTAGGGGTTTTATCCTATCTTGTGCATCTAATAAGTGATTTTGTGTCATTGGTTGAACATTTATGTCATTTTTGTCCTCCTTAGGCTTATTCTAATCCAATTAGGGGTTTTAACCTATCTTGTGCATCCAATAAGTGATTTTGTGTCATTGATTGAACATTTAGGTTTTTTTTCGTCCTCCATAGGCTTATTCTAATCCAATTAGGGTTTTTAACCAATGTTGTGCATCCAATAAGTGATTTTGTGATAGTAGTTGAACATTTAGGTCATTATCGTCCTCATTAGGCTTATTCTAATCCAATTAGGGGTTTTAACCTATCTCTTGCATCCAATAAGTGATTTTGTGTCATTGATTGAACATTTAGGCTTTTTTCGTCCTCCCTAGGCTTATTCTAATCCAATTAGGGTTTTTAACCAATCTTGTGCATTCAATAAGTGATTTTGTGTTAGTGGTTGAACATTTAGGTCATTTTTGTCCTCCCTAGGCTTATTCTAATCCAATTAGGGTTTTTAACAAATCCTATGCATTCAATAAGTGATTTTGTGTCATTGGTTAAACATTTAGGTCATTTTAGTCCTCCCTAGGTTTATTCTGATCCAATTAGAGTTTTTAACCAATCTTGTGGATCTAATAAGTGATTTTGTGTCATTGGTTGAACATTTATGTCATTTTCGTCCTCCTTAGGCTTATTCTAATCCAATTAGGGGTTTTAACCTATCTTGTGCATCCAATAAGTGATTTTGTGTCATTGATTGAACATTTAGGCTTTTTTCGTCCTCCCTAGGCTTATTCTAATCCAATTAGGGTTTTTAACCAATCTTGTGCATCCAATAAGTTATTTTGTGTTAGTGGTTGAACATTTAGGTCATTTTTTTCCTCCCTAGGCTTATTCTAATCCAATTAGGGTTTTTAACAAATCCTATGCATTCAATAAGTGATTTTGTGTCATTGGTTCAACATTTAGGTCATTTTCGTCCTCCCTAGGCTTATTCTGATCCAATTAGAGTTTTTAACCAATCTTGTGGATCTAATAAGTGATTTTGTGTCATTGGTTGAACATTTATGTTATTTTCGTCCTCCATAGGCTTATTCTAATGCAATTAGGGGTTTTAACATATCTTCTGCATCCAATAAGTGATTTTGTGTCGTTGGTTGAACATTTGTGTCATTTTCGTCCTCCCTAGGCTTATTCTAATCCAATTAGGGTTTTTAACCATTCTTGTGCATCCAACAAGTGATTTTGTATCATTGGTTGAACATTTAGGTCATTTTCGTCCTCCCTAGGCTTATTCTAATCCAATTAGGGTTTTTAACCAATCTTGTGCATCCAATAAGTTTGTTTTTGTCATTGGTTGAACATTTAGCTAAATTTCATCCTCCCTAGGCTTATTTTAATCCAATTAGGGTTTTTAGCCAATCTTGTGAAACCAATAAGTGATTTTGTGTCATTTGTTCAAAATTTATGTCATTTTCGTCCTTCGTAGGCTTATTCTAATCCAATTAGGGTTTTTAACCATTCTTGTGCGTCCAATAAGAAATTTTGTGTGATTGATTGAACGTTTAGGTCATTTTCGTCCTCCCTAGGCTTATTCTAATCCAATTAGTGTTTTTAACCGTTCTTGTGCATCCAACAAGTGATTTTGTGTCATTGGTTGAACATTTAGGTAACTTTCGTCCTCCTTTGGCTTATTCTAATCCAATTAGGGTTTTTAAGAATCTTGTACACCCAATAAATGATTTTGTGTCATTGGTTGAAATTTTGGGTCATTTTCGTCCTCCCTAGGCTTATTCTAATCCAATTAGGGTTTTTAGCCAATCTTATGCATCCAATAAGTCATTTTGTGTAATTAGTTGAACATTTTGGTCATTTTCGTCCTCCCTATGCTTATTCTAATCCTATTAGGGTTTTGAACCAATCTTGTGCATCCAATAAGTGATTTTGTGTCATTGATTGAACATTTAGGACATTTTCGTCCTCCCTAGGCTTATTCTGATCGAATTAGTGTTTTTAACCAATCTTGTGGATCTAATAAGTGATTTTGTGTCATTGGTTGAACATTTATGTCATTTTCGTCCTCCTTAGGCTTATTCTATTCCAATTAGGGGTTTTATCCTATCTTGTGCATCTAATAAGTGATTTTGTGTCATTGGTTGAACATTTATGTCATTTTTGTCCTCCTTAGGCTTATTCTAATCCAATTAGGGGTTTTAACCTATCTTGTGCATCCAATAAGTGATTTTGTGTCATTGATTGAACATTTAGGTTTTTTTTCGTCCTCCATAGGCTTATTCTAATCCAATTAGGGTTTTTAACCAATGTTGTGCATCCAATAAGTGATTTTGTGATAGTAGTTGAACATTTAGGTCATTATCGTCCTCATTAGGCTTATTCTAATCCAATTAGGGGTTTTAACCTATCTCTTGCATCCAATAAGTGATTTTGTGTCATTGATTGAACATTTAGGCTTTTTTCGTCCTCCCTAGGCTTATTCTAATCCAATTAGGGTTTTTAACCAATCTTGTGCATTCAATAAGTGATTTTGTGTTAGTGGTTGAACATTTAGGTCATTTTTGTCCTCCCTAGGCTTATTCTAATCCAATTAGGGTTTTTAACAAATCCTATGCATTCAATAAGTGATTTTGTGTCATTGGTTAAACATTTAGGTCATTTTAGTCCTCCCTAGGTTTATTCTGATCCAATTAGAGTTTTTAACCAATCTTGTGGATCTAATAAGTGATTTTGTGTCATTGGTTGAACATTTATGTCATTTTCGTCCTCCTTAGGCTTATTCTAATCCAATTAGGGGTTTTAACCTATCTTGTGCATCCAATAAGTGATTTTGTGTCATTGATTGAACATTTAGGCTTTTTTCGTCCTCCCTAGGCTTATTCTAATCCAATTAGGGTTTTTAACCAATCTTGTGCATCCAATAAGTTATTTTGTGTTAGTGGTTGAACATTTAGGTCATTTTTTTCCTCCCTAGGCTTATTCTAATCCAATTAGGGTTTTTAACAAATCCTATGCATTCAATAAGTGATTTTGTGTCATTGGTTCAACATTTAGGTCATTTTCGTCCTCCCTAGGCTTATTCTGATCCAATTAGAGTTTTTAACCAATCTTGTGGATCTAATAAGTGATTTTGTGTCATTGGTTGAACATTTATGTTATTTTCGTCCTCCATAAGCTTATTCTAATGCAATTAGGGGTTTTAACATATCTTCTGCATCCAATAAGTGATTTTGTGTCGTTGGTTGAACATTTGTGTCATTTTCGTCCTCCCTAGGCTTATTCTAATCCAATTAGGGTTTTTAACCATTCTTGTGCATCCAACAAGTGATTTTGTATCATTGGTTGAACATTTAGGTCATTTTCGTCCTCCCTAGGCTTATTCTAATCCAATTAGGGTTTTTAACCAATCTTGTGCATCCAATAAGTTTGTTTTTGTCATTGGTTGAACATTTAGCTAAATTTCATCCTCCCTAGGCTTATTTTAATCCAATTAGGGTTTTTAGCCAATCTTGTGAAACCAATAAGTGATTTTGTGTCATTTGTTGAAAATTTATGTCATTTTCGTCCTTCGTAGGCTTATTCTAATCCAATTAGGGTTTTTAACCATTCTTGTGCGTCCAATAAGAAATTTTGTGTGATTGATTGAACGTTTAGGTCATTTTCGTCCTTCCTAGGCTTATTCTAATCCAATTAGTGTTTTTAACCAATCTTGTGGATCTAATAAGTGATTTTGTGTCATTGGTTGAACATTTATGTCATTTTCGTCCTCCTTAGGCTTATTCTAATCCAATTAGGAGTTTTAACCTATCTCTTGCATCCAATAAGTGATTTTGTGTCATTGATTGAACATTTAGGTTTTTTTCGTCCTCCCTAGGCTTATTCTAATCCAATTAGGGTTTTTAACCAATTTGTGCATCCAATAAGTGATTTTGTGTTAGTGGTTGAACATTTAGGTCATTTTTGTCCTCCCTAGGCTAATTCTAATCCAATTCGGGTTTTTAACAAATCCTATGCATTCAATAAGTTATTTTGTGTCATTGGTTGAACATTTAGGCCATTTTCGTCCTCCATAGGCTTATTCTAATCCAATTAGGTTTTTTAACCAATCTGGAGCATCCAATAAGTGATTTTGTGTCATTGGTTGAACATTTATGTCATTTTCGTCCTCCTTAGGCTTATTCTGATCCAATTAGGGGTTTTAACCTATCTTGTGCATCCAATAAGTGATTTTCTGTTATTAGTTGAACATTTATGTCATTTTCATCCTCCCCTGGCTTATTCTAATCCAATTAGTGTTTTTAACCGTTCTTGTGCATCCAACAAGTGATTTTGTGTCATTGGTTGAACATTTAGGTAACTTTCGTCCTCCTTTGGCTTATTCTAATCCAATTAGGGTTTTTAAGAATCTTGTGCACCCAATAAATGATTTTGTGTCATTGGTTGAAATTTTGGGTCATTTTCGTCCTCCCTAGGCTTATTCTAATCCAATTAGGGTTTTTAGCCAATCTTGTCCATCCAATAAGTCATTTTGTGTAATTAGTTGAACATTTTGGTCATTTTCGTCCTCCCTATGCTTATTCTAATCCTATTAGGGTTTTGAACCAATCTTGTGCATCCAATAAGTGATTTTGTGTCATTGATTGAACATTTAGGACATTTTCGTCCTCCCTAGGCTTATTCTGATCGAATTAGTGTTTTTAACCAATCTTGTGGATCTAATAAGTGATTTTGTGTCATTGGTTGAACATTTATGTCATTTTCGTCCTCCTTAGGCTTATTCTATTCCAATTAGGGGTTTTATCCTATCTTGTGCATCTAATAAGTGATTTTGTGTCATTGGTTGAACATTTATGTCATTTTTGTCCTCCTTAGGCTTATTCTAATCCAATTAGGGGTTTTAACCTATCTTGTGCATCCAATAAGTGATTTTGTGTCATTGATTGAACATTTAGGTTTTTTTTCGTCCTCCATAGGCTTATTCTAATCCAATTAGGGTTTTTAACCAATGTTGTGCATCCAATAAGTGATTTTGTGATAGTAGTTGAACATTTAGGTCATTATCGTCCTCATTAGGCTTATTCTAATCCAATTAGGGGTTTTAACCTATCTCTTGCATCCAATAAGTGATTTTGTGTCATTGATTGAACATTTAGGCTTTTTTCGTCCTCCCTAGGCTTATTCTAATCCAATTAGGGTTTTTAACCAATCTTGTGCATTCAATAAGTGATTTTGTGTTAGTGGTTGAACATTTAGGTCATTTTTGTCCTCCCTAGGCTTATTCTAATCCAATTAGGGTTTTTAACAAATCCTATGCATTCAATAAGTGATTTTGTGTCATTGGTTAAACATTTAGGTCATTTTAGTCCTCCCTAGGTTTATTCTGATCCAATTAGAGTTTTTAACCAATCTTGTGGATCTAATAAGTGATTTTGTGTCATTGGTTTAACATTTATGTTATTTTCGTCTTCCTTAGGCTTATTCTAATCCAATTAGGGGTTTTAACATATCTTGTGCATCCAATAAGTGATTTTGTGTCATTGGTTGAACATTTGTGTCATTTTCGTCCTCCCTAGGCTTATTCTAATCCAATTAGGGTTTTTAACCATTCTTGTGCATCCAACAAGTGATTTTGTATCATTGGTTGAACATTTAGGTCATTTTCGTCCTCCCTAGGCTTATTCTAATCCAATTAGGGTTTTTAACCAATCTTGTGCATCCAATAAGTTTGTTTTTGTCATTGGTTGAACATTTAGGTAAATTTCGTCCTCCCTAGCTTATTCTAATCCAATTAGGGTTTTTAACCAATCTTGTGAAACCAATAAGTGATTTTGTGTCATTTGTTGAAAATTTATGTCATTTTCGTCCTTCGTAGGCTTATTCTAATCCAATTAGGGTTTTTTAACCATTCTTGTGCGTCCAATAAGTAATTTTGTGTGATTGATTGAACATTTAGGTCATTTTCGTCCTCCCTAGACTTATTCTAATCCAATTAGTGTTTTTAACCAATCTTGTGGATCTAATAAGTGATTTTGTGTCATTGGTTGAACATTTATGTCATTTTCGTCCTCCTTAGGCTTATACTAATCCAATTAGGGGTTTTAACCTATCTCTTGCATCCAATAAGTGATTTTGTGTCATTGATTGAACATTTAGGTTTTTTTCATCCTCCCTAGGCTTATTCTAATCCAATTAGGGTTTTTAACCAATTTGTGCATCCAATAAGTGATTTTGTGTTAGTTGTTGAACATTTAGGTCATTTTTGTCCTCCCTAGGCTAATTCTAATCCAATTCGGGTTTTTAACAAATCCTATGCATTCAATAAGTGATTTTGTGTCATTGGTTGAACATTTAGGCCATTTTCGTCCTCCATAGGCTTATTCTAATCCAATTAGGTTTTTTAACCAATCTTGAGCATCCAATAAGTGATTTTGTGTCATTGGTTGAACATTTATGTCATTTTCGTCCTCCTTATGCTTATTCTGATCCAATTAGGGGTTTTAACCTATCTTGTGCATCCAATAAGTGATTTTGTGTTATTAGTTGAACATTTATGTCATTTTCATCCTCCCCTGGCTTATTCTAATCCAATTAGTGTTTTTAACCGTTCTTGTGCATCCAACAAGTGATTTTGTGTCATTGGTTGAACATTTAGGTAACTTTCGTCCTCCTTTGGCTTATTCTAATCCAATTAGGGTTTTTAAGAATCTTGTGCACCCAATAAATGATTTTGTGTCATTGGTTGAAATTTTGGGTCATTTTCGTCCTCCCTAGGCTTATTCTAATCCAATTAGGGTTTTTAGCCAATCTTGTGCATCCAATAAGTCATTTTGTGTAATTAGTTGAACATTTTGGTCATTTTCGTCCTCCCTATGCTTATTCTAATCCTATTAGGGTTTTGAACCAATCTTGTGCATCCAATAAGTGATTTTGTGTCATTGATTGAACATTTAGGACATTTTCGTCCTCCCTAGGCTTATTCTGATCGAATTAGTGTTTTTAACCAATCTTGTGGATTTAATAAGTGATTTTGTGTCATTGGTTGAACATTTATGTCATTTTCGTCCTCCTTAGGCTTATTCTAATCCAATTAGGGGTTTTAACCTATCTTGTGCATCCAATAAGTTATTTTGTGTCATTGATTGAACATTTAGGCTTTTTTCGTCCTCCCTAGGCTTATTCTAATCCAATTAGGGTTTTTAACCAATCTTGTGCATCCAATAAGTTATTTTGTGTTAGTGGTTGAACATTTAGGTCATTTTTTTCCTCCCTAGGCTTATTCTAATCCATTTAGGGTTTTTAACAAATCCTATGCATTCAATAAGTGATTTTGTGTCATTGGTTAAACATTTAGGTCATTTTCATCCTCCCTAGGCTTATTCTGATCCAATTAGAGTTTTTAACCAATCTTGTGGATCTAATAAGTGATTTTGTGTCATTGGTTGAACAATTATGTTATTTTCGTCCTCCATAGGCTTATTCTAATGCAATTAGGGGTTTTAACATATCTTGTGCATCCAATAAGTGATTTTGTGTCGTTGGTTGAACATTTGTGTCATTTTCGTCCTCCCTAGGCTTATTCTAATCCAATTAGGGTTTTTAACCATTCTTGTGCATCCAACAAGTGATTTTGTATCATTGGTTGAACATTTAGGTCATTTTCGTCCTCCCTAGGCTTATTCTAATCCAATTAGGGTTTTTAACCAATCTTGTGCATCCAATAAGTTTGTTTTTGTCATTGGTTGAACATTTAGCTAAATTTCATCCTCCCTAGGCTTATTTTAATCCAATTAGGGTTTTTAGCCAATCTTGTGAAACCAATAAGTGATTTTGTGTCATTTGTTGAAAATTTATGTCATTTTCGTCCTTCGTAGGCTTATTCTAATCCAATTAGGGTTTTTAACCAATCTTGTGCATCCAATAAGTTTGTTTTTGTCATTGGTTGAACATTTAGGTAAATTTCGTCCTCCCTAGCTTATTCTAATCCAATTAGGGTTTTTAACCAATCTTGTGAAACCAATAAGTGATTTTGTGTCATTTGTTGAAAATTTATGTCATTTTCGTCCTTCGTAGGCTTATTCTAATCCAATTAGGGTTTTTTAACCATTCTTGTGCGTCCAATAAGTAATTTTGTGTGATTGATTGAACATTTAGGTCATTTTCGTCCTCCCTAGACTTATTCTAATCCAATTAGTGTTTTTAACCAATCTTGTGGATCTAATAAGTGATTTTGTGTCATTGGTTGAACATTTATGTCATTTTCGTCCTCCTTAGGATTATTCTCATCCAATTAGGGGTTTTAACCTATCTCTTGCATCCAATAAGTGATTTTGTGTCATTGATTGAACATTTAGGTTTTTTTCGTCCTCCCTAGGCTTATTCTAATCCAATTAGGGTTTTTAACCAATTTGTGCATCCAATAAGTGATTTTGTGTTAGTGGTTGAACATTTAGGTCATTTTTGTCCTCCCTAGGCTAATTCTAATCCAATTCGGGTTTTTAACAAATCCTATGCATTCAATAAGTGATTTTGTGTCATTGGTTGAACATTTAGGCCATTTTCGTCCTCCATAGGCTTATTCTAATCCAATAAGGTTTTTTAACCAATCTTGAGCATCCAATAAGTGATTTTGTGTCATTGGTTGAACATTTTTGTCGTTTTCGTCCTCCTTAGGCTTATTCTGATCCAATTAGGGGTTTTAACCTATTTTGTGCATCCAATAAGTGATTTTGTGTTATTAGTTGAACATTTATGTCATTTTCCTCCTCCGCTGGCTTATTCTAATTCAATTAGTGTTTTTAACCGTTCTTGTGCATCCAACAAGTGATTTTGGGTCATTGGTTGAACATTTAGGTAACTTTCGTCCTCCTTTGGCTTATTCTAATCCAATTAGGGTTTTTAAGAATCTTGTGCACCCAATAAATGATTTTGTGTCATTGGTTGAAATTTTGGGTCATTTTCGTCTTCCCTAGGCTCATTCTAATCCAATTAGGGTTTTTAGCCAATCTTGTGCATCCAATAAGTCATTTTGTGTAATTAGTTGAACATTTTGGTCATTTTCGTCCTCCCTAGACTTATTCTAATCCTATTAGGGTTTTGAAGCAATCTTGTGCATCCAATAAGTGATTTTGTGTCATTGATCGAACATTTAGGACATTTTCGTCCTCCCTAGGCTTATTCTGATCGAATTAGTGTTTTTAACCAATCTTGTGGATCTAATAAGTCATTTTGTGTCATTGGTTGAACATTTATGTCATTTTCGTCCTCCTTAGGCTTATTCTAATCCAATTAGGGTTTTTAACCTATCTTGTGCATCCAATAAGTGATTTTGTGTCATTGATTGAACATTTAGGTTTTTTTTCGTCCTCCATAGGCTTCTTCTAATCCAATTAGGGTTTTTAACCAATCTTGTGCATCCAATAAGTGATTTTGTGATAGTGGTTGAACATTTAGGTCATTTTCGTCCTCCTTAGGCTTATTCTAATCCAATTAGGGGTTTTAACCTATCTCTTGCATCCAATAAGTGATTTTGTGTCATTGATTGAACATTTAGGCTTTTTTCGTTCTCCCAAGGCTTATTCTAATCCAATTAGGGTTTTTAACCAATCTTGTGCATCCAATAAGTGATTTTGTGTTAGTGTTTGAACATTTTGGTCATTTTTGTCCTCCCTAGGCTTATTCTAATCCAATTAGGGTTTTAAACAAATCCTATGCATTCAATAAGTGATTTTGTGTCATTGGTTAAACATTTAGGTCATTTACGTCCTCCCTATGCTTATTCTGATCCAATTAGAGTTTTTAACCAATCTTGTGGATCTAATAAGTGATTTTGTGTCATTGGTTGAACATTTATGTTATTTTCGTCCTCCTTAGGCTTATTCTAATCCAATTATGGGTTTTAACATATCTTGTGCATCCAATAAGTGATTTTGTGTCATTGGTTGAACATTTGTGTCATTTTCGTCCTCCCTAGGCTTATTCTAATCCAATTAGGGTTTTTAACTATTCTTGTGCATCCAACAAGTGATTTTATATCATTGGTTGAACATTTAGGTCATTTTCGTCTTCCCTAGGCTTATTCTAATCCAATTAGGGTTTTTAACCAATCTTGTGCATCCAATAAGTTTGTTTTTGTCATTTGTTGAAAATTTATGTCATTTTCGTCCTTCGTAGGCTTATTCTAATCCAATAATAAGTTTTAACCATTCTTGTGCGTTTAATAAGTAATTTTGAGTGATTGATTGAACATTTAGGTCATTTTCGTCCTCCCTAGGCTTATTCTAATCAAATTAGTGTTTTTAACAAATCTTGTGGATCTAATAAGTGATTTTGTGTCATTGGTTGAACATTTATGTCATTTTCGTCCTCCTTAGGCTTATTCTAATCCAATTAGGGGTTTTAACCAATCTTGTGCATCCAATAAGTGATTTTGTGTCATTGATTGAACATTTAGGTTTTTTTCGTCCTCTTTAGGCTTATTCTAATCCAATTAGGGTTTTTAGCCAATCTTGTGCATCCAATAAGTGATTTTGTGTTAGTGGCTGAACATTTACGTCATTTTCGTCCTCCCTAGGCTAATTCTAATCCAATTCGGGTTTTTAACAAATCCTATACATTCAATAAGTTATTTTGTGTCATTGGTTGAACATTTAGGCCATTTTCGTCCTCCATATGCTTATTCTAATCCAATTAGGTTTTTTAACCAATCTTGAGCATCCAATAAGTGATTTTGTGTCATTGGTTGAACATTTATGTCATTTTCGTCCTCCTTAGGCTTATTCTGATCCAATTAGGGGTTTTAACCTATCTTGTGCATCCAATAAGTGATTTTGTGTTATTAGTTGAACATTTATGTCATTTTCGTCCTCCCCTGGCTTATTCTAATCCAATTAGTGTTTTTAACCGTTCTTGTGCATCCAACAAGTGATTTTGTGTCATTGGTTGAACATTTAGGTAACTTTCGTCCTCCTTTGGCTTATTCTAATCCAATTAGGGTTTTTAAGAATCTTGTGCACCCAATAAATGATTTTGTGTCATTGGTTGAAATTTTGGGTCATTTTCGTCCTCCCTAGGCTTATTCTAATCCAATTAGGGTTTTTAGCCAATCTTGTACATCCAATAAGTCATTTTTTGTAATTAGTTGAACATTTTGGTCATTTTCGTCCTCCCTATGCTTATTCTAATCCTATTAGGGTTTTGAACGAATCTTGTGCATCCAATAAGTGATTTTGTGTCATTGATTGAACATTTAGGACATTTTCGTCCTCCCTAGGCTTATTCTGATCGAATTAGTGTTTTTAACCAATCTTGTGGATCTAATAAGTGATTTTGTGTCATTGGTTGAACATTTATGTCATTTTCGTCCTCCTTAGGCTTATTCTATTCCAATTAGGGGTTTTAACCTATCTTTTGCATCCAATAAGTGATTTTGTGTCATTGGTTGAACATTTATGTCATTTTCGTCCTCCTTAGGCTTATTCTAATCCAATTAGGGTTTTTTACCATTCTTGTGCATTCAACAAGTGATTTTGTATCATTGGTTGAACATTTAGGTCATTTTCGTCCTCCCTAGGCTTATTCTAATCCAATTAGGGTTTTTAACCAATCTTGTGCATCCAATAAGTTTGTTTTTGTCATTGGTTGAACATTTAGCTAAATTTCATCCTCCCTAGGCTTATTTTAATCCAATTAGGGTTTTTAGCCAATCTTGTGAAACCAATAAGTGATTTTGTGTCATTTGTTCAAAATTTATGTCATTTTCGTCCTTCGTAGGCTTATTCTAATCCAATTAGGGTTTTTAACCATTCTTGTGCGTCCAATAAGAAATTTTGTGTGATTGATTGAACGTTTAGGTCATTTTCGTCCTCCCTAGGCTTATTCTAATCCAATTAGTGTTTTTAACCGTTCTTGTGCATCCAACAAGTGATTTTGTGTCATTGGTTGAACATTTAGGTAACTTTCGTCCTCCTTTGGCTTATTCTAATCCAATTAGGGTTTTTATGAATCTTGTGCACCCAATAAATGATTTTGTGTCATTGGTTTAAATTTTGGGTCATTTGCGTCCTCCCTAGGCTTATTCTAATCCAATTAGGGTTTTTAGCTAATCTTGTGCATCCAATAAGTCATTTTGTGTAATTAGTTGAACATTTTGGTCATTTTCGTCCTCCCTATGCTTATTCTAATCCTATTAGGGTTTTGAACCAATCTTGTGCATCCAATAAGTGATTTTGTGTCATTGATTGAACATTTAGGACATTTTCGTCCTCCCTAGGCTTATTCTGATCGAATTAGTGTTTTTAACCAATCTTGTGGATCTAATAAGTGATTTTGTGTCATTGGTTGAACATTTATGTCATTTTCGTCCTCCTTAGGCTTATTCTAATCCAATTAGGGGTTTTAACCTATCTTGTGCATCCAATAAGTGATTTTGTGTCATTGATTGAACATTTAGGCTTTTTTCGTCCTCCCTAGGCTTATTCTAATCCAATTAGGGTTTTTAACCAATCTTGTGCATCCAATAAGTTATTTTGTGTTAGTGGTTGAACATTTAGGTCATTTTTTTCCTCCCTAGGCTTATTCTAATCCATTTAGGGTTTTTAACAAATCCTATGCATTCAATAATTGATTTTGTGTCATTGGTTCAACATTTAGGTCATTTTCGTCCTCCCTAGGCTTATTCTGATCCAATTAGAGTTTTTAACCAATCTTGTGGATCTAATAAGTGATTTTGTGTCATTGGTTGAACATTTATGTTATTTTCGTCCTCCATAGGCTTATTCTAATGCAATTAGGGGTTTTAACATATCTTGTGCATCCAATAAGTGATTTTGTGTCGTTGGTTGAACATTTGTGTCATTTTCGTCCTCCCTAGGCTTATTCTAATCCAATTAGGGTTTTTAACCATTCTTGTGCATCCAACAAGTGATTTTGTATCATTGGTTGAACATTTAGGTCATTTTCGTCCTCCCTAGGCTTATTCTAATCCAATTAGGGTTTTTAACCAATCTTGTGCATCCAATAAGTTTGTTTTTGTCATTGGTTGAACATTTAGCTAAATTTCATCCTCCCTAGGCTTATTTTAATCCAATTAGGGTTTTTAGCCAATCTTGTGAAACCAATAAGTGATTTTGTGTCATTTGTTGAAAATTTATGTCATTTTCGTCCTTCGTAGGCTTATTCTAATCCAATTAGGGTTTTTAACCATTCTTGTGCGTCCAATAAGAAATTTTGTGTGATTGATTGAACGTTTAGGTCATTTTCGTCCTCCCTAGGCTTATTCTAATCCAATTAGTGTTTTTAACCAATCTTGTGGATCTAATAAGTGATTTTGTGTCATTGGTTGAACATTTATGTCATTTTCGTCCTCCTTAGGCTTATTCTAATCCAATTAGGGGTTTTAACCTATCTCTTGCATCCAATAAGTGATTTTGTGTCATTGATTGAAAATTTAGGTTTTTTTCGTCCTCCCTAGGCTTATTCTAATCCAATTAGGGTTTTTAACCAATTTGTGCATCCAATAAGTGATTTTGTGTTAGTGGTTGAACATTTAGGTCATTTTTGTCCTCCCTAGGCTAATTCTAATCCAATTCGGGTTTTTAACAAATCCTATGCATTCAATAAGTTATTTTGTGTCATTGGTTGAACATTTAGGCCATTTTCGTCCGCCATAGGCTTATTCTAATCCAATTAGGTTTTTTAACCAATCTTGAGCATCCAATAAGTGATTTTGTGTCATTGGTTGAACATTTATGTCATTTTCGTCCTCCTTAGGCTTATTCTGATCCAATTAGGGGTTTTAACCTATCTTGTGCATCCAATAAGTGATTTTGTGTTATTAGTTGAACATTTATGTCATTTTCATCCTCCCCTGGGCTTATTCTAATCCAATTAGTGTTTTTAACCGTTCTTGTGCATCCAACAAGTGATTTTTTGTCATTGGTTGAACATTTAGGTAACTTTCGTCCTCCTTTGGCTTATTCTAATCCAATTAGGGTTTTTAAGAATCTTGTGCACCCAATAAATGATTTTGTGTCATTGGTTGAAATTTTGGGTCATTTTCGTCCTCCCTAGGCTTATTCTAATCCAATTAGGGTTTTTAGCCAATCTTGTGCATCCAATAAGTCATTTTGTGTAATTAGTTGAACATTTTGGTCATTTTCGTCCTCCCTATGCTTATTCTAATCCTATTAGGGTTTTGAACCAATCTTGTGCATCCAATAAGTGATTTTGTGTCATTGATTGAACATTTAGGACATTTTCGTCCTCCCTAGGCTTATTCTGATCGAATTAGTGTTTTTAACCAATCTTGTGGATCTAATAAGTGATTTTGTGTCATTGGTTGAACATTTATGTCATTTTCGTCCTCCTT
>JBBPBP010009780.1:14302462-14332009 GCA_037974735.1 Cicer chorassanicum
GGCTTATTCTAATCCAATTAGTGTTTTTAACCGTTCTTGTGCATCCAACAAGTGATTTTGTGTCATTGGTTGAACATTTAGGTAACTTTCGTCCTCCTTTGGCTTATTCTAATCCAATTAGGGTTTTTATGAATCTTGTGCACCCAATAAATGATTTTGTGTCATTGGTTTAAATTTTGGGTCATTTGCGTCCTCCCTAGGCTTATTCTAATCCAATTAGGGTTTTTAGCTAATCTTGTGCATCCAATAAGTCATTTTGTGTAATTAGTTGAACATTTTGGTCATTTTCGTCCTCCCTATGCTTATTCTAATCCTATTAGGGTTTTGAACCAATCTTGTGCATCCAATAAGTGATTTTGTGTCATTGATTGAACATTTAGGACATTTTCGTCCTCCCTAGGCTTATTCTGATCGAATTAGTGTTTTTAACCAATCTTGTGGATCTAATAAGTGATTTTGTGTCATTGGTTGAACATTTATGTCATTTTCGTCCTCCTTTGGCTTATTCTATTCCAATTAGGGGTTTTAACCTATATTATGCATCCAATAAGTGATTTTGTGTCATTGGTTGAACATTTATGTCATTTTCGTCCTCCTTAGGCTTATTCTAATCCAATTAGGGGTTTTAACCTATCTTGTGCATCCAATAAGTGATTTTGTGTCATTGATTGAACATTTAGGCTTTTTTCGTCCTCCCTAGGCTTATTCTAATCCAATTAGGGTTTTTAACCAATCTTGTGCAACCAATAAGTGATTTTGTGTCATTGGTTGAACATTTATTTCATTTTCGTCCTCCCTATGCTTATTTTAATCCAATTAGGATTTTTAACCAATCTTGTGCATCCAATAAGTGGTTTTGTATCATTGGTTGAACATTTAGGTCATTTTCGTCCTCCCTAGGCTTAATCTGATCCAATTAGAGTTTTTAACCAATCTTGTGGATCTAATAAGTGATTTTGTGTCATTGGTTGAACATTTATGTTATTTTCGTCCTCCATAGGCTTATTCTAATGCAATTAGGGGTTTTAACATATCTTGTGCATCCAATAAGTGATTTTGTGTCGTTGGTTGAACATTTGTGTCATTTTCGTCCTCCCTAGGCTTATTCTAATCTAATTAGGGTTTTTTACCATTCTTTTGCATCCAACAAGTGATTTTGTATCATTGGTTGAACATTTAGGTCATTTTCGTCCTCCCTAGGCTTATTCTAATCCAATTAGGGTTTTTAACCAATCTTGTGCATCCAATAAGTTTGTTTTTGTCATTGGTTGAACATTTAGCTAAATTTCATCCTCCCTAGGCTTATTTTAATCCAATTAGGGTTTTTAGCCAATCTTGTGAAACCAATAAGTGATTTTGTGTCATTTGTTCAAAATTTATGTCATTTTCGTCCTTCGTAGGCTTATTCTAATCCAATTAGGGTTTTTAACCATTCTTGTGCGTCCAATAAGAAATTTTGTGTGATTGATTGAACGTTTAGGTCATTTTCGTCCTCCCTAGGCTTATTCTAATCCAATTAGTGTTTTTAACCAATCTTGTGGATCTAATAAGTGATTTTGTGTCATTGGTTGAACATTTATGTCATTTTCGTCCTCCTTAGGCTTATTCTAATCCAATTAGGGGTTTTAACCTATCTCTTGCATCCAATAAGTGATTTTGTGTCATTGATTGAACATTTAGGTTTTTTTCGTCCTCCCTAGGCTTATTCTAATCCAATTAGGGTTTTTAACCAATTTTTGCATCCAATAAGTGATTTTGTGTTAGTGGTTGAACATTTAGGTCATTTTTGTCCTCCCTAGGCTAATTCTAATCCAATTCGGGTTTTTAACAAATCCTATGCATTCAATAAGTGATTTTGTGTCATTTGTTGAACATTTAGGCCATTTTCGTCCTCCATAGGCTTATTCTAATCCAATTAGGTTTTTTAACCAATCTTGAGCATCCAATAAGTGATTTTGTGTCATTGGTTGAACATTTCTGTCGTTTTCGTCCTCCTTAGGCTAATTCTGATCCAATTAGGGGTTTTAACCTATCTTGTGCATCCAGTAAGTGATTTTGTGTTATTAGTTGAACATTTATGTCATTTTCGTCCTCCCCTGGCTTATTCTAATCCAATTAGTGTTTTTAACCGTTCTTGTGCATCCAACAAGTGATTTTGTGTCATTGGTTGAACATTTAGGTAACTATCGTCCTCCTTTGGCTTATTCTAATCCAATTAGAACTTTTAAGAATCTTGTGCACCCAATAAATGATTTTGTGTCATTGGTTGAAATTTTGGGTCATTTTCGTCTTCCCTAGGCTTATTCTAATCCAATTAGGGTTTTTAGCCAATCTTGTGCATCCCATAAGTCATTTTGTAAAATTAGTTGAACATTTTGGTCATTTTCGTCCTCCCTAGGCTTATTCTAATCCAATTAGGGTTTTTAACCAATCTTTTGCATCCAATAAGTTTGTTTTTGTCATTGGTTGAACATTTAGGTAAATTTCGTCCTCCCTAGCTTATTCTAATCCAATTAGGGTTTTTAACCAATCTTATGAAACCAATAAGTGATTTTGTGTCATTTGTTGAAAATTTATGTCATTTTCGTCCTTCGTAGGCTTATTCTAATCCAATTAGGGTTTTTTAACCAATCTTGTGCGTCCAATAAGTAATTTTGTGTGATTGATTGAACATTTAGGTCATTTTCGTCCTCCCTAGACTTATTCTAATCCAATTTGTGTTTTTAACCAATCTTGTGGATCTAATAAGTGATTTTGTGTCATTGGTTGAACATTTATGTCATTTTCGTCCTCCTTAGGCTTATACTAATCCAATTAGGGGTTTTAACCTATCTCTTGCATCCAATAAGTGATTTTGTGTCATTGATTGAACATTTAGGTTTTTTTCATCCTCCCTAGGCTTATTCTAATCCAATTAGGGTTTTTAACCAATTTGTGCATCCAATAAGTGATTTTGTGTTAGTTGTTGAACATTTAGGTCATTTTTGTCCTCCCTAGGCTAATTCTAATCCAATTCGGGATTTTAACAAATCCTATGCATTCAATAAGTGATTTTGTGTTATAGTTGAACATTTATGTCATTTTCATCTTCCCCTGGCTTATTCTAATCCAATTAGTGTTTTTAACCATTCTTGTGCATCCAACAAGTGATTTTGTGTCATTGGTTGAACATTTAGGTAACTATCGTCCTCCTTTGGCTTATTCTAATCCAATTAGAACTTTTAAGAATCTTGTGCACCCAATAAACGATTTTGTGTCATTGGTTGAAATTTTGGGTCATTTTCGTCTTCCCTAGGCTTATTCTAATCCAATTAGGGTTTTTAGCCAATCTTGTGCATCCAATAAGTCATTTTGTGTAATTAGTTGAACATTTTGGTCATTTTCGTCCTCCCTAGGCTTATTCTAATCCAATTAGGGTTTTTAACCAATCTTGTGCATCCAATAAGTTTGTTTTTGTCATTGGTTAAACATTTAGGTAAATTTCGTCCTCCCTAGCTTATTCTAATCCAATTAGGGTTTTTAACCAATTTGTGCATCCAATAAGTGATTTTGTGTTAGTTGTTGAACATTTAGGTCATTTTTCTCCTCCCTAGGCTAATTCTAATCCAATTCGGGATTTTAACAAATCCTATGCATTCAATAAGTGATTTTGTGTCATTGGTTGAACATTTAGGCCATTTTCGTCCTCCATAGGCTTATTCTAATCCAATTAGTGTTTTTAACCGTTATTGTGCATCCAACAAGTGATTTTGTGTCATTGGTTGAACATTTAGGTAACTTTCGTCCTCCTTTGGCTTATTCTAATCCAATTAGGGTTTTTATGAATCTTGTGCACCCAATAAATGATTTTGTGTCATTGGTTTAAATTTTGGGTCATTTGCGTCCTTCGTAGGCTTATTCTAATCCAATTAGGGTTTTTAACCATTCTTGTGCGTCCAATAAGAAATTTTGTGTGATTGATTGAACGTTTAGGTCATTTTCGTCCTCCCTAGGCTTATTCTAATCCAATTAGTGTTTTTAACCAATCTTGTGGATCTAATAAGTGATTTTGTGTCATTGGTTGAACATTTATGTCATTTTCGTCCTCCTTAGGCTTACTATAATCCAATTAGGGGTTTTAACCTATCTCTTGCATCCAATAAGTGATTTTGTGTCATTGATTGAACATTTAGGTTTTTTTCGTCCTCCCTAGGCTTATTCTAATCCAATTAGGGTTTTTAACCACTTTTTGCATCCAATAAGTGATTTTGTGTTAGTGGTTGAACATTTAGGTCATTTTTGTCCTCCCTAGGCTAATTCTAATCCAATTCGGGTTTTTAACAAATCCTATGCATTCAATAAGTGATTTTGTGTCATTGGTTGAACATTTAGGCCATTTTCGTCCTCCATAGGCTTATTCTAATCCAATTAGGTTTTTTAACCAATCTTGAGCATCCAATAAGTGATTTTGTGTCATTGGTTGAACATTTAGGTAACTTTCGTCCTCCTTTGGCTTATTCTAATCCAATTAGGGTTTTTATGAATCTTGTGCACCCAATAAATGATTTTGTGTCATTGGTTTAAATTTTGGGTCATTTGCGTCCTCCCTAGGCTTATTCTAATCCAATTAGGGTTTTTAGCCAATCTTGTGCATCCAAGAAGTCATTTTGTGTAATTAGTTGAACATTTTGGTCATTTTCGTCCTCCCTATGCTTATTCTAATCCTCTTACGGTTTTGAACCAATCTTGTGCATCCAATAAGTGATTTTGTGTCATTGATTGAACATTTAGGACATTTTCGTCCTCCCTAGGCTTATTCTGATCGAATTAGTGTTTTTAACCAATCTTGTGGATCTAATAAGTGATTTTGTGTCATTGGTTGAACATTTATGTCATTTTCGTCCTCCTTAGGCTTATTCTATTCCAATTAGGGGTTTTAACCTATCTTGTGCATCCAATAAGTGATTTTGTGTCATTGGTTGAACATTTATGTCATTTTCGTCCTCCTTAGGCTTATTCTAATCCAATTAGGGGTTTTAACCTATCTTGTGCATCCAATAAGTGATTTTGTGTCATTGATTGAACATTTAGGCTTTTTTCGTCCTCCCTAGGCTTATTCTAATCCAATTAGGGTTTTTAACCAATCTTGTGCATCCAATAAGTTATTTTGTGTTAGTGGTTGAACATTTAGGTCATTTTTTTCCACCCTAGGCTTATTCTAATCCACTTAGGGTTTTTAACAAATCCTATGCATTCAATAAGTGATTTTGTGTCATTGGTTAAACATTTAGGTCATTTTCGTCCTCCCTAGGCTTATTCTGATCCAATTAGAGTTTTTAACCAATCTTGTGGATCTAATAAGTGATTTTGTGTCATTGGTTGAACATTTATGTTATTTTCGTCCTCCATAGGCTTATTCTAATGCAATTAGGGGTTTTAACATATCTTGTGCATCCAATAAGTGATTTTGTGTCGTTGGTTGAACATTTGTGTCATTTTCGTCCTCCTTAGGCTTATTCTAATCCAATTAGGGTTTTTAACCATTCTTGTGCATCCAACAAGTGATTTTGTATCATTGGTTTAACATTTAGGTCATTTTCGTCCTCCCTAGGCTTATTCTAATCCAATTAGGGTTTTTAACCAATCTTGTCCATCCAATAAGTTTGTTTTTGTCATTGGTTGAACATTTAGCTAAATTTCATCCTCCCTAGGCTTATTTTAATCCAATTAGAGTTTTTAGCCAATCTTGTGAAACCAATAAGTGATTTTGTGTCATTTGTTGAAAATTTATGTCATTTTCGTCCTTCGTAGGCTTATTCTAATCCAATTAGGGTTTTTAACCATTCTTGTGCGTCCAATAAGAAATTTTGTGTGATTGATTGAACGTTTAGGTCATTTTCGTCCTCCCTAGGCTTATTCTAATCCAATTAGTGTTTTTAACCAATCTTGTGGATCTAATAAGTGTTTTTGTGTCATTGGTTGAACATTTATGTCATTTTCGTCCTCCTTAGGCTTATTCTAATCCAATTAGGGGTTTTAACCTATCTCTTGCATCCAATAAGTGATTTTGTGTCATTGATTGAACATTTAGGTTTTTTTCGTCCTCCCTAGGCTTATTCTAATCCAATTAGGGTTTTTAACCAATTTGTGTATCCAATAAGTAATTTTGTGTTAGTGGTTGAACATTTAGGTCATTTTTGTCCTCCCTAGGCTAATTCTAATCCAATTCGGGTTTTTAACAAATCTTATGCATTCAATAAGTGATTTTGTGTCATTGGTTGAACATTTAGGCCATTTTCGTCCTCCATAGGCTTATTCTAATCCAATTAGGTTTTTTAACCAATCTTGAGCATCCAATAAGTGATTTTGTGTCATTGGTTGAACATTTCTGTCGTTTTCGTCCTCCTTAGGCTTATTCTGATCCAATTAGGGGTTTTAACCTATCTTGTGCATCCAATAAGTGATTTTGTGTTATTAGTTGAACATTTATGTCATTTTCGTCCTCCACTGGCTTATTCTAATCCAATTAGTGTTTTTAACCGTTCTTGTGCATCCAACAAGTGATTTTGTGTCATTGGTTGAACATTTAGGTAACTTTCGTCCTCCTTTGGCTTATTCTAATCCAGTTAGGGTTTTTATGAATCTTGTGCACCCAATAAATGATTTTGTGTCATTGGTTGAAATTTTGGGTCATTTTCGTCTTCCCTAGGCTTATTCTAATCCAATTAGGGTTTTTAGCCAATCTTGTGCATCCAATAAGTCATTTTTTGTAATTAGTTGAACATTTTGGTCATTTTCGTCCTCCCTAGGCTTATTCAAATCCTATAAGTGTTTTTAACCGTTCTTGTGCATCCAACAAGTGATTTTGTGTCATTGGTTGAACATTTAGGTAACTTTCGTCCTCCTTTGGCTTATTCTAATCCAATTAGGGTTTTTAAGAATCTTGTGCACCCAATAAATGATTTTGTGTCATTGGTTGAAATTTTGGGTCATTTTCGTCTTCCCTAGGCTTATTCTAATCCAATTAGGGTTTTTTAGCCAATCTTGTGCATCCAATAAGTCATTTTGTGTAATTAGTTGAACATTTTGGTCATTTTCGTCCTCCCTAGGCTTATTCTAATCCTATTAGGGTTTTGAAGCAATCTTGTGCATCCAATAAGTGATTTTGTGTCATTGATTGAACATTTAGGACATTTTCGTCCTCCCTAGGCTTATTCTGATCGAATTAGTGTTTTTAACCAATCTTGTGGATCTAATAAGTGATTTTGTGTCATTGGTTGAACATTTATGTCATTTTCGTCCTCCTTAGGCTTATTCTAATCCAATTAGGGTTTTTAACCTATCTTGTGCATCCAATAAGTGATTTTGTGTCATTGATTGAACATTTAGGTTTTTTTTCGTCCTCCATAGGCTTATTCTAATCCAATTAGGGTTTTTAACCAATCTTGTGCATCCAATAAGTGATTTTGTGATAGTGGTTGAACATTTAGGTCATTTTCGTCCTCCTTAGGCTTATTCTAATCCAATTAGGGGTTTTAACAAATCATATGCATTCAATAAGTGATTTTGCGTCATTGGTTAAACATTTAGGTCATTTTCGTCCTCCCTTGGCTTATTCTGATCCAATTAGAGTTTTTAACCAATCTTGTGGTTCTAATAAGTGATTTTTTGTCATTGGTTGAACATTTATGTTATTTTCGTCCTCCTTAGGCTTATTCTAATCCAATTAGGGGTTTTAACCTATCTTGTGCATCCAATAAGTGATTTTGTGTCATTGGTTGAACATTTATGTCATTTTCGTCCTCCCTAGGCTTATTCTAATCCAATTAGGGTTTTTAACCGTTCTTGTGCATCCAACAAGTGATTTTGTATCATTGGTTGAACATTTAGGTCATTTTCATCCTCCCTAGGCATATTCTAATCCAATTAGGGTTTTTAACCAATCTTGTGCATCCAATAAGTTTGTTTGTGTCATTGGTTGTAAATTTCGTCCTCCCTAGGCTTTTTCTAATCCAATTTGGGTTTTCAACCAATCTTGTGAAACCAATAAGTGATTTTGTGTATTTTGTTGAAAATTTATGTCATTTTCGTCCTTCGTAGGCTTATTCTAATCCAATTAGGGGTTTTAACCATTCTTGTGCGTCCAATAAGTAATTTTGTGTGATTGATTGAACATTTAGGTCATTTTCGTCCTACCTAGGCTTATTTTAATCCAATTAGTGTTTTTAACCAATCTTGTGGATCTAATAAGTGATTTTGTGTCATTGGTTGAACATTTATGTCATTTTCGTCCTCCTTAGGCTTATTCTAATCCAATTAGGGGTTTTAACCTATCTTGTGCATCCAATAAGTGATTTTGTGTCATTGATTGAACATTTAGGTTTTTTTCGTCCTCTCTAGGCTTATTCTAATCCAATTAGGGTTTTTAGCCAACTTGTGCATCCAATAAGTGATTTTGTGTTAGTGGTTGAACATTTACGTCATTTTCGTCCTCCTTAGGCTAATTCTAATCCAATTCGGGTTTTTAACAAATCCTATGCATTCAATAAGTGATTTTGTGTCATTGGTTGAACATTTAGGCCATTTTCGTCCTCCATAGGCTTATTCTAATCCAATTAGGGTTTTTAACCAATCTTGAGCATCCAATAAGTTATTTTGTGTCATTGGTTGAACCTTTATGTCGTTTTCGTCCTCCTTAGGCTTATTCTGATCCAATTAGGGGTTTTAACCTATCTTGTGCATCCAATAAGTGATTTTGTATTATTAGTTGAACATTTATGTCATTTTCGTCCTACCTTGGCTTATTCTAATCCAATTAATGTTTTTAACCGTTCTTATGCATCCAATAAGTGATTTTGTGTCATTGGTTGAACATTTAGGTAACTTTCGTCCTCCTTTGGCTTATTCTAATCCAATTAGGGTTTTTAACAATCTTGTGCACCCAATAAATGATTTTGTGTCATTGGTTGAAATTTTGGGTCATTTTCGTCCTCCCTAGGCTTATTCTAATCCAATTAGGGTTTTTAGCTAATCTTGTGCATCCAATAAGTCATTTTGTGTAATTAGTTGAACATTTTGGTCATTTTCATCCTCCCTAGGCTTATTCTAATCCTATTAGGGTTTTGAACCAATCTTGTGCATCCAATAAGTGATTTTGTGTCATTGATTGAACATTTAGGACATTTTCGTCCTCCCTAGGCTAATTCTTATCGAATTAGTGTTTTTAACCAATCTTGTGGATCTAATAAGTGATTTTGTGTCATTGGTTGAACATTTATGTCATTTTCGTCCTCCTTAGGCTTATTCTAATCCAATTAGGAGTTTTAACCTATCTTGTCCATCCAATAAGTGATTTTGTGTCATTGATTGAACATTTAGGTTTATTTCGTCCTCCCTAGGCATATTCTAATCCAATTAAGGTTTTTAACCAATCTTGTGCATCCAATAAGTGATTTTGTGATAGTGGTTGAACATTTAGGTCATTTTCGTCCTCCCTTGGCTTATTCTAATCCAATTAGGGTTTTTAACAAATCCTATGCATTCAATAAGTGATTTTGCGTCATTGGTTAAACATTTAGGTCATTTTCGTCCTCCCTAGGCTTATTCTGATCCAATTAGAGTTTTTAACCAATCTTGTGGTTCTAATAAGTGATTTTGTGTCATTGGTTGAACATTTATGTTATTTTCGTCCTCCTTAGGCTTATTCTAATCCAATTAGGGGTTTTAACCTATCTTGTTCATCCAATAAGTGATTTGTGTCATTGGTTGAACATTTGTGTCATTTTCGTCCTCCCTAGGCTTATTTTAATCCAATTAGGGATTTTAACCATTCTTGTGCATCCAACAAGTGATTTTGTATCATTGGTTGAACATTTAGGTCATTTTCATCCTCCCTAGGCTTATTCTAATCCAATTAGGGGTTTTAACCATTCTTGTGCGTCCAATAAGTAATTTTGTGTGATTGATTGAACATTTAGGTCATTTTCGTCCTCCCTAGGCTTATTCTAATCCAATTAGTGTTTTTAATCAATCTTGTGGATCTAATAAGTGATTTTGTGTCATTGGTTGAACATTTATGTCATTTTCGTCCTCCTTAGGCTTATTCTAATCCAATTAGGGGTTTTAACCTATCTTGTGCACCCAATAAGTGATTTTGTCTCATTGATTGAACATTTATATCATTTTCGTCCTACCTTGGCTTATTCTAATCCATTTAAGGTTTTTAGCTAATCTTGTGCATCCAATAAGTGATTTTGTGTTAGTGGTTGAACATTTACGTCATTTTCGTCCTCCTTACGCTAATTCTAATCCAATTCGGGTTTTTAACAAATCCTATGCATTTGATAAGTGATTTTGTGTCATTGGTTGAACATTTAGGCCATTTTCGTCCTCCATAGGATAATTCTAATCCAATTAGGGTTTTTAACCAATCTTGAGCATCCAAAAAGTTATTTTGTGTCATTGGTTGAACATTTATGTCATTTTCGTCCTCCTTAGGCTTATTTTGATCCAATTAGGGGTTTTAACCTATCTTGTGCATCCAATAAGTGATTTTGTGTGATTAGTTGAACATTTATGTCATTTTCGTCCTACCTTAACTTATTCTAATCCAATTAATGTTTTTAACCGTTCTTATGCATCCAATAAGTGATTTTGTGTCATTGGTTGAACATTTAGGTAACTTTCGTCCTCCTTTGGCTTATTCTAATCAAATTAGGGTTTTTAACAATCTTGTGCACCCAATAAATGATTTTGTGTCATTGGTTGAAATTTTGGGTCATTTTCGTCCTCCCTAGGCTTATTCTAATCATATTAGGGTTTTTAGCTAATCTTGTGCATCCAATAAGTCATTTTGTTTAATTAGTTGAACATTTTGGTCATTTTCGTCCTCCCTAGGCTTATTCTAATCCTATTAGGGTTTTGAACCAATCTTGTGCATCCAATAAGTGATTTTGTGTCATTGATTGAACATTTAGGACATTTTCGTCCTCCCTAGGCTTATTCGGATCGAATTAGTGTTTTTAACCAATCTTGTGGATCTAATAAGTGATTTTGTGTCATTGGTTGAACATTTATGTCATTTTCGTCCTCCTTAGGCTTATTCTAATCGAATTAGGAGTTTTAACCTATCATGTGAATCCAATAAGTGATTTTGTGTCATTGATTGAACATTTGTGTCATTTTCGTCCTCCCTAGGCTTATTCTAATCTAATTAGGGTTTTTAACCATTCTTGTGCATCCAACAAGTGATTTTGTATCATTGGTTGAACATTTAGGTCATTTTCATCCTCCCTAGGCTTATTCTAATCCAATTAGGGTTTTTAACAAATCTTGTGCATCCAATAAGTTTGTTTGTGTCATTGGTTGTAAATTTCGTCCTCCCTAGGCTTATTCTAATCCAATTAGGGTTTTTAACCAATCTTGTGAAACCAATAAGTGATTTTGTGTAATTTGTTGAAAATTTATGTCATTTTCGTCCTTCGTAGGCTTATTCTAATCCAATTAGGGGTTTTAACCATTCTTGTGCGTCCAATAAGTAATTATGTGTGATTGATTGAACATTTAGGTCATTTTCGTCCTCCCTAGGCTTATTCTAATCCAATTAGTGTTTTTAACCAATCTTGTGGATCTAATAAGTGATTTTGTGTCATTGGTTGAACATTTATGTCATTTTCGTCCTCCTTAGGCTTATTCTAATCCAATTAGGGGTTTTAACCTATCTTGTGCATCCAATAAGTGATTTTGTCTCATTGATTGAACATTTAGGTTTTTTTCGTCCTCTCTAGTCTTATTCTAATCCAATTAAGGTTTTTAGCCAATCTTGTGCATCCAATAAGTGATTTTGTGTTAGTGGTTTAACATTTACGTCATTTTCGTCCTCCTTAGGCTAATTCTAATCCAATTCGGGTTTTTAACAAATCCTATGCATTCAATAAGTGATTTTGTGTCATTGGTTGAACATTTAGGCCATTTTCGTCCTCCATAGGATTATTCTAATCCAATTAGGGTTTTTAACCAATCTTGAGCATCCAATAAGTGATTTTGTGTCATTGGTTGAACATTTATGTCATTTTCGTCCTCCTTAGGCTTATTCTGATCCAATTAGGGGTTTTAACCTATCTTGTGCATCCAATAAGTGATTTTGTGTTATTAGTTGAACATTTATGTCATTTTCGTCCTCCCTTGGCTTATTCTAATCCGATTAATGTTTTTAACCGTTCTTATGCATCCAACAAGTGATTTTGTGTCATTGGTTGAACATTTAGGTAACTTTCGTCCTCGTTTGGCTTATTCTAATCCAATTAGGGTTTTTAACAATCTTGTGCACCCAATAAATGATTTTTTGTCATTGGTTGAAATTTTGGGTCATTTTCGTTCTCCCTTGGCTTATTCTAATCCAATTAGGGTTTTTAGCCAATCTTGTGCATCCAATAAGTCATTTTGTGTAATTAGTTGAACATTTTGGTCATTTTCGTCCTCCCTAGGCTTATTCTAATCCTATTAGGGTTTTGAACCAATCTTGTGCATCCAATACATGTTTTTGTGTCATTGATTGAACATTTAGGACATTTTCGTCCTCCTTAGGCTTATTCTGATCGAATTAGTGTTTTTAACCAATCTTGTGGATCTAATAAGTGATTTTGTGTCATTGGTTGAACATTTATGTCATTTTCGTCCTCCTTAGGCTTATTCTAATCCAATTAGGGGTTTTAAGCTATCTTGTGCATCCAATAAGTGATTTTGTGTCATTGATTGAACATTTAGGTTTATTTCGTCCTCCCTAGGCTTATTCAAATCCAATTAGGGTTTTTAACCAATCTTATGCATCCAATAAGTGATTTTGTGATAGTGGTTGAACATTTAGGTCATTTTCGTCCTCCCTCGGCTTATTCTAATCCAATTAGGGTTTTTAACAAATCCTATGCATTCAATAAGTAATTTTGTGTCATTGATTGAACATTTAGGTCATTTTCGTCCTACCTAGGCTTATTCTAATCCAATTAGTGTTTTTAACCAATCTTGTGGATCTAATAAGTGATTTTGTGTCATTGGTTGAACATTTATGTCATTTTCGTCCTCCTTAGGCTTATTCTAATCCAATTAGGGGTTTTAACCTATCTTGTGCATCCAATAAGTGATTTTTTGTCATTGATTGAACATTTAGGTTTTTTTCGTCCTCTCTAGGCTTATTCTAATCCAATTAGGGTTTTTAGCCAATCTTGAGCATCCAATAAGTGATTTTGTGTTAGTGGTTGAACATTTACGTCATTTTCGTCCTCCCTAGGCTAATTCTAATCCAATTCGGGTTTTTAACAAATCCTATGCATTCAATAAGTGATGTTGTGTCATTGGTTGAACATTTAGGTCATTTTCGTCCTCCCTAGGCTTATTCTGATCCAAATAGAGTTTTTAACCAATCTTGTGGAACTAATAAGTGATTTTGTGTCATTGGTTGAACATTTATGTCATTTTCGTCCTCCTTAGGCTTATTCTGATCCAATTAGGGGTTTTATCCTATCTTGTGCATGTAATAAGTGATTTTGTGTCATTAGTTGAACATTTATGTCATTTTCGTCCTCCCTAGGCTTATTCTAATCCAATTAGGGTTTTTAACCGTTCTTGTGCATCCAACAAGTGATTTTGTATCATTGGATGAATATTTAGGTCATTTTTGTCCTCCCTAGGCTTATTCTAATCCAATTAGGGGTTTTAAGCTATCTTGTGCATCCAATAAGTGATTTTGTGTCATTGATTGAAAATTTATGTCATTTTCGTCCTCCCTAGGCTTATTCAAATCCAATTAGGGTTTTTAACCAATCTTATGCATCCAATAAGTGATTTTGTGATAGTGGTTGAACATTTAGGTCATTTTCGTCCTCCCTAGGCTTATTCTAATCCAATTAGTGTTTTTAAACAATCTTGTGGATCTAATAAGTGATTTTGTGTCATTGGTTGAACATGTATGTCATTTTCGTCCTCCTTAGGCTTATTCTAATCCAATTAGGGGTTTTAACCTATCTTGTGCATCCAATAAGTGATTTTTTGTCATTGATTGAACATTTAGGTTTTTTTCGTCCTCTCTAGGCTTATTCTAATCCAATTAGCGTTTTTAGCCAATCTTGTGCATCCAATAAGTGATTTTGTGTTAGTGGTTGAACATTTGTGTCATTTTCGTCCTCCCTATGCTTATTCTAATCCAATTAGGGGTTTTAACCATTCTTGTGCATCCAACAAGTGATTTTGTATCATTGGTTGAACATTTAGGTCATTTTCATCCTCCCTAGGCTTATTCTAATCCAATTAGGGTTTTAAACCAATCTTGTGCATCCAACAAGTGATTTTGTATCATTGGATGAATATTTAGGTCATTTTCGTCCTCCCTAGGCTTATTCTGATCCAATTATGGTGTTTAACCAATCTTGTGCATCCAATAAGTTTGTTTGTGTCATTGGTTGAACATTTAGGTCATTTTCGTCCTCCCTAGGCTTATTCTCATCCAATTAGGGTTTTTAACCAATCTTGTGAAACCAATAAGTGATTTTGTGTCATTTGTTGAAAATTTATGTCATTTTCGTCCTTCGTAGGCTTATTCTAATCTAATTAGGGGTTTTAATCATTCTTGTGCGTCCAATAAGTAATTTTGTGTCATTGATTGAACATTTAGGTCATTTTCGTCCTTCCATAGGCTTATTCTAATCCAATTAGGGTTTTTAACCAATCTTAAGCATCCAATAAGTGATTTTGTGTCATTGGTTGAGCATATATGTCATTTTGTCCTCCTTAGGCTTATTCTGATCGAATTAGGTGTTTTAACCTATCTTGTGCATCCAATAAGTGATTTTGTGTTATTGGTTGAACATTTATGACATTTTCGTCCTCCTTAGGCTTATTCTAATCCAATTAGGGGTTTTAACCTATCTTGTGCATCCAATAAGTGATTTTGTGTTAGTGGTTGAACATTTACGTCATTTTCGTCCTCCCTAGGCTAAATCTAATCCAATTCGGGTTTTAAACAAATCCTATGCATTCAATAAGTGATTTTGTGTCATTGGTTGAACATTTATGTCATTTTCGTCCTCCTTAGGCTTATTCTAATCCAATTAGGGGTTTTAACCTATCTCTTGCATCCAATAAGTGATTTTGTGTCATTGATTGAACATTTAGGTTTTTTTCGTCCTCCCTAGGCTTATTCTAATCTAATTAGTGTTTTTAACCAATCTTGTGCATCCAATAAGTGATTTTGTGTTAATCGTTGAACATTTAGGACATTTTTGTCCTCCCTAGGCTTATTCTAATCCAATTAGGGTTTTTAACAAATCCAATGCATTCAATAAGTGATTTTGTGTCATTGGTTAAACATTTAGGTCATTTTCGTCCTCCCTAGGCTTATTCTGATCCAATTAGAGTTTTTAACCAATCTTGTGGATCTAATAAGTGATTTTGTGTCATTGGTTGAACATTTATGTTATTTTCGTCCTCCTTAGGCTTATTCTAATCCAATTACGGTTTTTAACATATCTTGTGCATCCAATAAGTGATTTTGTGTCATTGGTTGAACATTTGTGTCATTTTCGTCCTCCCTAGGCTTATTCTAATCCAAATAGGGTTTTTAACCATTCTTGTGCATCCAACCAATGATTTTGTATCATTGGTTGAACATTTAGGTCATTTTCGTCCTCCCTAGGCTTATTCTAATCCAATTAGGGTTTTTAACCAATCTAGTGCATCCAATAAGTTTGTTTTTGTCATTTGTTGAAAATTTATGTCATTTTCGTCCTTCGTAGGCTTATTCTAATCCAATTAGGGGTTTGAACCATTCTTGTGCGTCCAATAAGTCATTTTGTGTGATTGATTGAACATTTAGGTCATTTTCGTCCTCCCTAAGCTTATTCTAATCCAATTAGTGTTTTTAACCAATCTTGTGGATCTAATAAGTGATTTTGTGTCATTGGTTGAACATTTATGTCATTTTCGTCCTCCTTAGGCTTATTCTAATCCAATTAGGGGTTTTAACCTATCTTGTGTATCCAATAAGTGATTTTTTGTCATTGATTGAACATTTAGGTTTTTTTCGTCCTCTCTAGGCTTATTCTAATCCAATTAGCGTTTTTAGCCAATCTTGTGCATCCAATAAGTGATTTTGTGTTAGTGGTTGAACATTTACGTCATTTTCGTCCTCCCTAGGCTAATTCTAATCCAATTAGGGGTTTTATCCTATCTTGTGCATGCAATAAGTGATTTTGTGTCATTGGTTGAACATTTATGTCATTTTCGTCCTCCCTAGGCTTATTCTAATCCAATTAGGGTTTTTAACCGTTCTTGTGCATCCAACAAGTGATTTTGTATCATTGGATGAATATTTAGGTCATTTTCGTCCTCCCTAGGCTTATTCTGATCCAATTATGGTGTTTAACCAATCTTGTGCATCCAATAAGTTTGTTTGTGTCATTGGTTGAACATTTAGGTCATTTTCGTCCTCCCTAGGCTTATTCTCATCCAATTAGGGTTTTTAACCAATCTTGTGAAACCAATAAGTGATTTTGTGTCATTTATTGAACATTTATGTCATTTTCGTCCTTCGTAGGCTTATTCTAATCTAATTAGGGGTTTTAATCATTCTTGTGCGTCCAATAAGTAATTTTGTGTCATTGATTGAACATTTAGGTCATTTTCGTCCTTCCATAGGCTTATTCTAATCCAATTAGGGTTTTTAACCAATCTTGAGCATCCAATAAGTGATTTTGTGTCATCGGTTGAGCATATATGTCATTTTGTCCTCCTTAGGCTTATTCTGATCGAATTAGGTGTTTTAACCTAACATGTGCATCCAATAAGTGATTTTGTGTTATTGGTTGAACATTTATGACATTTTCGTCCTCCTTAGGCTTATTCTAATCCAATTAGGGGTTTTAACCTATCTTGTGCATCCAATAAGTGATTTTGTGTTAGTGGTTGAACATTTACGTCATTTTCGTCCTCCCTAGGCTAAATCTAATCCAATTCGGGTTTTAAACAAATCCTATGCATTCAATAAGTGATTTTGTGTCATTGGTTGAACATTTATGTCATTTTCGTCCTCCTTAGGCTTATTCTAATCCAATTAGGGGTTTTAACCTATCTCTTGCATCCAATAAGTGATTTTGTGTCATTGATTGAACATTTAGGTTTTTTTCGTCCTCCCTAGGCTTATTCTAATCTAATTAGTGTTTTTAACCAATCTTGTGCATCCAATAAGTGATTTTGTGTTAATCGTTGAACATTTAGGACATTTTTGTCCTCCCTAGGCTTATTCTAATCCAATTAGGGTTTTTAACAAATCCAATGCATTCAATAAGTGATTTTGTGTCATTGGTTAAACATTTAGGTCATTTTCGTCCTCCCTAGGCTTATTCTGATCCAATTAGAGTTTTTAACCAATCTTGTGGATCTAATAAGTGATTTTGTGTCATTGGTTGAACATTTATGTTATTTTCGTCCTCCTTAGGCTTATTCTAATCCAATTACGGTTTTTAACATATCTTGTGCATCCAATAAGTGATTTTGTGTCATTGGTTGAACATTTGTGTCATTTTCGTCCTCCCTAGGCTTATTCTAATCCAAATAGGGTTTTTAACCATTCTTGTGCATCCAACCAATGATTTTGTATCATTGGTTGAACATTTAGGTCATTTTCGTCCTCCCTAGGCTTATTCTAATCCAATTAGGGTTTTTAACCAATCTAGTGCATCCAATAAGTTTGTTTTTGTCATTTGTTGAAAATTTATGTCATTTTCGTCCTTCGTAGGCTTATTCTAATCCAATTAGGGGTTTGAACCATTCTTGTGCGTCCAATAAGTCATTTTGTGTGATTGATTGAACATTTAGGTCATTTTCGTCCTCCCTAAGCTTATTCTAATCCAATTAGTGTTTTTAACCAATCTTGTGGATCTAATAAGTGATTTTGTGTCATTGGTTGAACATTTATGTCATTTTCGTCCTCCTTAGGCTTATTCTAATCCAATTAGGGGTTTTAACCTATCTTGTGTATCCAATAAGTGATTTTTTGTCATTGATTGAACATTTAGGTTTTTTTCGTCCTCTCTAGGCTTATTCTAATCCAATTAGCGTTTTTAGCCAATCTTGTGCATCCAATAAGTGATTTTGTGTTAGTGGTTGAACATTTACGTCATTTTCGTCCTCCCTAGGCTAATTCTAATCCAATTAGGGGTTTTATCCTATCTTGTGCATGCAATAAGTGATTTTGTGTCATTGGTTGAACATTTATGTCATTTTCGTCCTCCCTAGGCTTATTCTAATCCAATTAGGGTTTTTAACCGTTCTTGTGCATCCAACAAGTGATTTTGTATCATTGGATGAATATTTAGGTCATTTTCGTCCTCCCTAGGCTTATTCTGATCCAATTATGGTGTTTAACCAATCTTGTGCATCCAATAAGTTTGTTTGTGTCATTGGTTGAACATTTAGGTCATTTTTGTCCTCCCTAGGCTTATTCTCATCCAATTAGGGTTTTTAACCAATCTTGTGAAACCAATAAGTGATTTTGTGTCATTTGTTGAAAATTTATGTCATTTTCGTCCTTCGTAGGCTTATTCTAATCTAATTAGGGGTTTTAACAATTCTTGTGCGTCCAATAAGTAATTTTGTGTCATTGATTGAACATTTAGGTCATTTTCGTCCTTCCATAGGCTTATTCTAATCCAATTATGGTTTTTAACCAATCTTGAGCATCCAATAAGTGATTTTGTGTCATTGGTTGAGCATATATGTCATTTTGTCCTCCTTAGGCTTATTCTGATCGAATTAGGTGTTTTAACCTATCTTGTGCATCCAATAAGTGATTTTGTGTTATTGGTTGAACATTTATGACATTTTCGTCCTCCTTAGGCTTATTCTAATCCAATTAGGGGTTTTAACCTATCTTGTGCATCCAATAAGTGATTTTGTGTTAGTGGTTGAACATTTACGTCATTTTCGTCCTCCCTAGGCTAATTCTAATCCAATTCGGGTTTTAAACAAATCCTATGCATTCAATAAGTGATTTTGTGTCATTGGTTGAACATTTATGTCATTTTCGTCCTCCTTAGGCTTATTCTAATCCAATTAGGGGTTTTAACCTATCTCTTGCATCCAATAAGTGATTTTGTGTCATTGATTGAACATTTAGGTTTTTTTCGTCCTCCCTAGGCTTATTCTAATCTAATTAGGGTTTTTAACCAATCTTGTGCATCCAATAAGTGATTTTGTGTTAATCGTTGAACATTTAGGACATTTTTGTCCTCCCTAGGCTTATTCTAATCCAATTAGGGTTTTTAACAAATCTTATGCATTTAATAAGTGATTTTGTGTCATTGGTTAAACATTTAGGTCATTTTCGTCCTCCCTAGGCTTATTCTGATCCAATTAGAGTTTTTAACCAATCTTGTGGATCTAATAAGTGATTTTGTGTCATTGGTTGAACATTTATGTTATTTTCGTCCTCCTTAGGCTTATTCTAATCCAATTAGGGGTTTTAACATATCTTGTGCATCCAATAAGTGATTTTGTGTCATTGGTTGAACATTTGTGTCATTTTCGTCCTCCCTAGGCTTATTCTAATCGAATTAGGGTTTTTAACCATTCTTGTGCATCCAACAAGTGATTTTGTATCATTGGTTGAACATTTAGGTCATTTTCGTCCTCCCTAAGCTTATTCTAATCCAATTAGGGTTTTTAACCAATCTTGTGCATCCAATAAGTTTGTTTTTTTCATTGGTTGAACATTTAGGTAAGTTTCGTCCTCCCTAGGCTTATTCTAATCCAATTAGGGTTTTTAACCAATCTTGTGAAACCAATAAGTGATTTTGTGTAATTTGTTGAAAATTTATGTCATTTTCGTCCTTCGTAGGCTTATTCTAATCCAATTAGGGGTTTTAACCATTCTAGTGCGTCCAATAAGTAATTTTGTGTCATTGATTGAACATTTAGGTCATTTTCGTCCTCCCTAGGCTTATTCTAATCCAATTAGTGTTTTTAACCAATCTTGTGGATCTAATAAGTGATTTTGTGTCATTGGTTGAACATTTATGTCATTTTCGTCCTCCTTAGGCTTATTCTAATCCAATTAGGGGTTTTAACCTATCTTGTGCATCCAATAAGTGATTTTGTGTCATTGGTTGAACATTTGTGTCATTTTCATCCTCCCTAGGCTTATTCTAATCCAATTAGCGTTTTTAGCCAATCTTGTGCATCCAATAAGTGATTTTGTGTTAGTGGTTGAACATTTACGTCATTTTCGTCCTCCCTAGGCTAATTCTAATCCAATTCCGGTTTTTTACAAATCCTATGCATTCAATAAGTGATTTTGTGTCATTGGTTGAACATTTAGGTCATTTTCGTCCTCCCTAGGCTTATTCTTATCCAATTAGAGTTTTTAACCAATCTTGTGGAACTAATAAGTGATTTTGTGTCATTGGTTGAACATTTATGTCATTTTCGTCCTCCTTAGGCTTATTCTAATCCAATTAGGGGTTTTATCCTATCTTGTGCATGCAATAAGTGATTTTGTGTCATTGGTTGAACATTTATGTCATTTTCGTCCTCCCTAGGCTTATTCTAATCCAATTAGGGTTTTTAACCGTTCTTGTGCATCCAACAAGTGATTTTGTATCATTGGATGAATATTTAGGTCATTTTCGTCCTCCCTAGGCTTATTCTGATCCAATTATGGTGTTTAACCAATCTTGTGCATCCAATAAGTTTGTTTGTGTCATTGGTTGAACATTTAGGTCATTTTTGTCCTCCCTAGGCTTATTCTCATCCAATTAGGGTTTTTAACCAATCTTGTGAAACCAATAAGTGATTTTGTGTCATTTGTTGAAAATTTATGTCATTTTCGTCCTTCGTAGGCTTATTCTAATCTAATTAGGGGTTTTAACAATTCTTGTGCGTCCAATAAGTAATTTTGTGTCATTGATTGAACATTTAGGTCATTTTCGTCCTTCCATAGGCTTATTCTAATCCAATTATGGTTTTTAACCAATCTTGAGCATCCAATAAGTGATTTTGTGTCATTGGTTGAGCATATATGTCATTTTGTCCTCCTTAGGCTTATTCTGATCGAATTAGGTGTTTTAACCTATCTTGTGCATCCAATAAGTGATTTTGTGTTATTGGTTGAACATTTATGACATTTTCGTCCTCCCTTGGCTTATTCTAATCCAATTAGTGTTTTTAACCGTTTTTGTGCATCCAACAAGTGATTTTGTGTCATTGGTTGAACATTTAGGTAACTTTCGTCCTCCTTTGGCTTATTCTAATCCAATTAGGGTTTTTAAACCAATCTAGTGGATCTAATAAGTGATTTTGTGTCATTGGTTGAACATTTATGTCATTTTCGTCCTCCTTAGGCTTATTCTAATCCAATTAGGAGTTTTAACCTATATCTTGCATCCAATAAGTGATTTTGTGTCATTGATTGAACATTTAGGTTTTTTTCGTCCTCCCTAGGCTTATTCTAATCTAATTAGGGTTTTTAACCAATCTTGTGCATCCAATAAGTGATTTTGTGTTAATCGTTGAACATTTAGGACATTTTTGTCCTCCCTAGGCTTATTCTAATCCAATTAGGGTTTTTAACAAATCCTATGCATTCAATAAGTGATTTTGTGTCATTGGTTAAACATTTAGGTCATTTTCGTCCTCCCTAGGCTTATTCTGATCCAATTAGAGTTTTTAACCAATCTTGTGGATCTAATAAGTGATTTTGTGTCATTGGTTGAACATTTATGTTATTTTCGTCCTCCTTAGGCTTATTCTAATCCAATTACGGTTTTTAACATATCTTGTGCATCCAATAAGTGATTTTGTGTCATTGGTTGAACATTTGTGTCATTTTCGTCCTCCCTAGGCTTATTCTAATCCAATTAGGGTTTTTAACCATTCTTGTGCATCCAACCAGTGATTTTGTATCATTGGTTGAACATTTAGGTCATTTTCGTCCTCCCTAGGCTTATTCTAATCCAATTAGGGTTTTTAACCAATCTTGTGCATCCAATAAGTTTGTTTTTGTCATTTGTTGAAAATTTATGTCATTTTCGTCCTTCGTAGGCTTATTCTAATCCAATTAGGGGTTTTAACCATTCTTGTGCGTCCAATAAGTCATTTTGTGTGATTGATTGAACATTTAGGTAAATTTCGTCCTCCCTAGGTTTATTCTAATCCAATTAGGGTTTTTAACCAATCTTGTGAAACCAATAAGTGATTTTGTGTCATTTGTTGAAAATTTATGTCATTTTCGTCCTTCGTAGGCTTATTCTAATCCAATTAGGGTTTTTAACCATTCTTGTGCGTCCAATAAGTAATTTTGTGTGATTGATTCAACATTTAGGTCATTTTCGTCCTCCCTAGGCTTATTCTAATCCAATTAGTGTTTTTAACCAATCTTGTGGATCTAATAAGTGATTTTGTGTCATTGGTTGAACATTTATGTCATTTTCGTCCTCCTTTGGCTTATTCTAATCCAATTAGGGGTTTTAACCTATCTTTTGCATCCAATAAGTGATTTTGTGTCATTGATTGAACATTTAGGTTTTTTTCGTCCTCTCTAGGCTTATTCTAATCCAATTAGGGTTTTTAGCCAATCTTGTGCATCCAATAAGTGATTTTGTGTTAGTGGTTGAACATTTACGTCATTTTCGTCCTCCCTAGGCTAATTCAAATCCAATTCGGGTATTTAACAAATCCTATGCATTCAATAAGTGATTTTGTGTCATTGATTGAACATTTAGGCCATTTTCGTCCTCCATAGGCTTATTCTAATCCAATTAGGGTTTTTAACCAATCTTGAGCATCCAATAAGTGATTTTGTGTCATTGGTTGAACATTTATGTCATTTTCTTCCTCCTTAGGCTTATTCTAATCCAATTAGGGGTTTTAACCTATCTTGTGCATCCAATAAGTGAATTTGTGTTATTAGGTAAACATTTATGTCATTTTCGTCCTCCCTTGGCTTATTCTAATCCAATTAGTGTTTTTAACCGTTCTTGTGCATCCAACAAGTGATTTTGTGTCATTGGTTGAACATTTAGGTAACTTTCGTCCTCCTTTGGCTTATTCTAATCCAATTAGGGTTTTTAAGAATCTTGTGCACCCAATAAATGATTTTGTGTCATTGGTTGAAATTTTGGGTCATTTTCGTCCTCCCTAGGCTTATTCTAATCCAATTAGGGTTTTTAGCCAATCTTGTGCACCTAATAAGTCATTTTGTGTAATTAGTTGAACATTTTGGTCATTTTCGTCCTTCCTAGGCTTATTCTAATCCTATTAGGGTTTTGAACCAATCTTGTGCATCCAATAAGTGATTTTGTGTCATTGATTGAACATTTAGGACATTTTCGTCCTCCCTAGGCTTATTCTGATCGAATTAGTGTTTTTAACCAATCTTGTGGATCTAATAAGTGATTTTATGTCATTGAAAGAACATTTATGTCATTTTTGTCCTCCTTAGGCTTATTCTAATCCAATTAGGGGTTTTAACCTATCTTGTGCATCCAATAAGTGATTTTGTGTCATTGATTGAACATTTAGGTTTTTTTCGTCCTCCCTAGGCTTATTCTAATCCAATTAGGGTTTTTAACCAATCTTGTGCATCCAATAAGTGATTTTTATGATAGTGGTTGAACATTTAGGTCATTTTCTTCCTCCCTAGGCTTATTCTAATCCAATTAGGGTTTTTAACAAATCATATGCATTCAACAAGTGATTTTGCATCATTGGTTGAACATTTATGTGATTCTCGTCCTCCCTAGGCTTATTCTAATCCAATTAGGGTTTTTAACCGTTCTTGTGCATCCAACAAATGATTTTGTATCATTGGATGAACATTTAGGTCATTTTCGTCATCCCAAGGCTTATTCTAATCCAATTATGGTGTTTAACCAATCTTGTGCATCCAATAAGTTTGTTTGTGTCATTGGTTGAACATTTAGGTCATTTTCGTCCTCCCTAGGCTTATCCTAATCCAATTAGGGTTTTTAACCAATCTTGTGAAACCAATAAGTGATTTTTTGTCATTTGTTGAAAACTTATGTCATTTTCGTCCTTCGTAGGCTTATTCTAATCCAATAAGGGTTTTTAACCATTCTTGTGTGTCCAATAAGTAATTTTGTGTCATTGATTGAACATTTAAGTCATTTTCGTCCTCCCTAGGCTTATTCTAATCCAATTAGTGTTTTTAACCAATCTTGTGGATCCAATAAGTGATTTTGTGTCATTGATTGAACGTTTAGGTTTTTTTCGTCCTCTCTAGCCTTATTCTAATCCAATTAGGGTTTTTAGCCAATCTTGTGCATCCAATAAGTGATTTTGTGTTAGTGGTTGAACATTTACGTCATTTTCGTCCTCCCTAGGCTAATTCTAATCCAATTCGGGTTTTTAACTAATCCTATGCATTCAATAAGTGATTTTGTGTCATTGGTTGAACATTTAGGTCATTTTCGTCCTCCCTAGGCTTATTCTAATCCAATTAGAGTTTTTAACCAATCTTGTGGAACTAATAAGTGATTTTGTGTCATTGGTTGAACATTTATGTCATTTTCGTCCTCCTTAGGCTTATTCTAACCCAATTAGGGGTTTTAACCTATCTTGTGCATCCAATAAGTGATTTTGTGTCATTGGTTGAACATTTATGTGATTTTCGTCCTCCCTAGGCTTATTCTAATCCAATTAGGGTTTTTAACCGTTCTTGTGCATCCAACAAGTGATTTTGTATCATTGGATGAACATTTATGTCATTTTCGTCATCCCTAGGCTTATTCTAATCCAATTATGGTGTTTAACCAATCTTGTGCATCCAATAAGTTTGTTTGTGTCATTGGTTGAACATTTAGGTCATTTTCGTCCTCCTTAGGCTTATTCTAATCCAATTAGGGTTTTTAACCAATCTTGTGAAACCAATAAGTGATTTTGTGTCATTTGTTGAAAACTTATGTGATTTTCGTCCTTCGTAGGCTTATTCTAATCCAATAAGGGTTTTTAACCATTCTTGTGCGTCCAATAAGTAATTTTGTGTCATTGATTGAACATTTAAGTCATTTTCGTCCTCCCTAGGCTTATTCTAATCCAATTAGTGTTTTTAACCAATCTTGTGGATCCAATAAGTGATTTTGTGTCATTGATTGAACATTTAGGTTTTTTTCGTCCTCCCTAGGCTTATTCTAATCCAATTAGGGTTTTTAACCAATCTTGTGCATCCAATAAGTGATTTTTATGATAGTGGTTGAACATTTAGGTCATTTTCGTCCTCCCTAGGCTTATTCTAATCCAATTAGGGTTTTTAACAAATCATATGCATTCAACAAGTGATTTTCCGTCATTGGTTAAACATTTAGGTCATTTTCGTCCTCCCTAGGCTTATTCTGATCCAATTAGAGTTTTTAACCAATCTTGTGGTTCTAATAAGTGATTTTGTGTCATTGGTTGAACATTTATGTTATTTTCGTCCTCTTTAGGCTTATTCTAATCCAATTAGGGGTTTTAACCTATCTTGTGCATCCAATAAGTGATTTTGTGTCATTGGTTGAACATTTGTCTCATTTTCGTGCTCCCTAGGCTTATTCTAATCCAATTAGGGTTTTTAACCATTCATGTGCATCCAACAAGTGATTTTGTATCATTGGTTGAACATTTAGGTCATTTTCGTCCTCCCTAGGCTTATTCTAATCCAATTAGGGTTTTTAACCAATCTTGTGCATCCAATAAGTTTGTTTGTGTCATTGGTTGAACATTTAGGAAAATTTCGTCCTCCTTAGGCTTATTCTAATCCAATTAGGGTTTTTAACCAATCTTGTGAAACCAATAAGTGATTTTGTGTAATTTGTTGAAAATTTATGTCATTTTCGTCCTTCGTAGGCTTATTCTAATCCAATTAGGGGTTTTAACCATTCTTGTGCGTCCAATAAGTAATTTTGTGTGATTGATTGAACATTTAGGTCATTTTCGTCCTCCCTAGGCTTATTCTAATCCAATTAGTGTTTTTAACCAATCTTGTGGATCTAATAAGTGATTTTGTGTCATTGGTTGAACATTTATGTCATTTTCGTCCTCCTTAGGCTTATTCTAATCCAATTAGCGGTTTTAACCTATCTTGTGCATCCAATAAGTGAGTTTGTGTCATTGATTGAACATTTAGGTTTTTTTTCGTCCTCTCTAGCCTTATTCTAATCCAATTAGGGTTTTTAGCCAATCTTGTGCATCCAATAAGTGATTTTGTGTTAGTGGTTGAACATTTACGTCATTTTCGTCCTCCCTAGTCTAATTCTAATCCAATTCGGGTTTTTAACAAATCCTATGCATTCAATAAGTGATTTTGTGTCATTGGTTGAACATTTAGGTCATTTTCGTCCTCCCTAGGCTTATTCTAATCCAATTAGAGTTTTTAACCAATCTTGTTGAACTAATAAGTGATTTTGTGTCATTGGTTGAACATTTATGTCATTTTCGTCCTCCTTAGGCTTATTCTAACCCAATTAGGGGTTTTAACCTATCTTGTGCATCCAATAAGTGATTTTGTGTCATTGGTTGAACATTTATGTGATTTTCGTCCTCCCTAGGCTTATTCTAATCCAATTAGGGTTTTTAACTGTTCTTGTGCATCCAACAAGTGATTTTGTATCATTGGATGAACATTTAGGTCATTTTCGTCATCCCTAGGCTTATTCTAATCCAATTATGGTGTTTAACCAATCTTGTGCATCCAATAAGTTTGTTTGTGTCATTGGTTGAAGATTTAGGTCATTTTCGTCCTCCCTAGGCTTATTCTAATCCAATTAGGGTTTTTAACCAATCTTGTGAAACCAATAAGTGATTTTGTGTCATTTGTTGAAAACTTATGTGATTTTCGTCCTTCGTAGGCTTATTCTAATCCAATAAGGGTTTTTAACCATTCTTGTGCGTCCAATAAGTAATTTTGTGTCATTGATTGAACATTTAAGTCATTTTCGTCCTCCATAGGCTTATTCTAATCCAATTAGTGTTTTTAACCAATCTTGTGGATCCAATAAGTGATTTTGTGTCATTGATTGAACATTTAGGTTTTTTTCGTCCTCCCTAGGCTTATTCTAATCCAATTAGGGTTTTTAACCAATCTTGTGCATCCAATAAGTGATTTTTATGATAGTGGTTGAACATTTAGGTCATTTTCGTCCTCCCTAGGCTTATTCTAATCCAATTAGGGTTTTTAACAAATCATATGCATTCAACAAGTGATTTTGCATCATTGGTTGAACATTTATGTGATTCTCGTCCTCCCTAGGCTTATTCTAATCCAATTAGGGTTTTTAACCGTTCTTGTGCATCCAACAAGTGATTTTGTATCATTAGATGAACATTTAGGTCATTTTCGTCATCCCAAGGCTTATTCTAATCCAATTATGGTGTTTAACCAATCTTGTGCATCCAATAAGTTTGTTTGTGTCATTGGTTGAACATTTAGGTCATTTTCGTCCTCCCTAGGCTTATCCTAATCCAATTAGGGTTTTTAACCAATCTTGTGAAACCAATAAGTGATTTTTTGTCATTTGTTGAAAACTTATGTCATTTTCGTCCTTCGTAGGCTTATTCTAATCCAATAAGGGTTTTTAACCATTCTTGTGTGTCCAATAAGTAATTTTGTGTCATTGATTGAACATTTAAGTCATTTTCGTCCTCCCTAGGCTTATTCTAATCCAATTAGTGTTTTTAACCAATCTTGTGGATCCAATAAGTGATTTTGTGTCATTGATTGAACGTTTAGGTTTTTTTCGTCCTCTCTAGCCTTATTCTAATCCAATTAGGGTTTTTAGCCAATCTTGTGCATCCAATAAGTGATTTTGTGTTAGTGGTTGAACATTTACGTCATTTTCGTCCTCCCTAGGCTAATTCTAATCCAATTCGGGTTTTTAACTAATCCTATGCATTCAATAAGTGATTTTGTGTCATTGGTTGAACATTTAGGTCATTTTCGTCCTCCCTAGGCTTATTCTAATCCAATTAGAGTTTTTAACCAATCTTGTGGAACTAATAAGTGATTTTGTGTCATTGGTTGAACATTTATGTCATTTTCGTCCTCCTTAGGCTTATTCTAATCCAATTAGGGGTTTTAACCTATCTTGTGCATCCAATAAGTGATTTTGTGTCATTGATTGAACATTTAGGTTTTTTTCGTCCTCTCTAGGCTTATTCTAATCCAATTAGGGTTTTTAGCCAATCTTGTGCATCCAATAAGTGATTTTGTGTTAGTGGTTGAACATTTACGTCATTTTCGTCCTCCTTAGGCTAATTCTAATCCAATTCGGGTTTTTAACAAATCCTATGCATTCAATAAGTGATTTTGTGTCATTGGTTGAACATTTAGGCCATTTTCGTCCTCCATAGGCTTATTCTAATCCAATTAGGGTTTTTAACCAATCTTGAGCATCCAATAAGTTATTTTGTGTCATTGGTTGAACCTTTATGTCGTTTTCGTCCTCCTTAGGCTTATTCTGATCCAATTAGGGGTTTTAACCTATCTTGTGCATCCAATAAGTGATTTTGTATTATTAGTTGAACATTTATGTCATTTTCGTCCTACCTTGGCTTATTCTAATCCAATTAATGTTTTTAACCGTTCTTATGCATCCAATAAGTGATTTTGTGTCATTGGTTGAACATTTAGGTAACTTTCGTCCTCCTTTGGCTTATTCTAATCCAATTAGGGTTTTTAACAATCTTGTGCACCCAATAAATGATTTTGTGTCATTGGTTGAAATTTTGGGTCATTTTCGTCCTCCCTAGGCTTATTCTAATCCAATTAGGGTTTTTAGCTAATCTTGTGCATCCAATAAGTCATTTTGTGTAATTAGTTGAACATTTTGGTCATTTTCATCCTCCCTAGGCTTATTCTAATCCTATTAGGGTTTTGAACCAATCTTGTGCATCCAATAAGTGATTTTGTGTCATTGATTGAACATTTAGGACATTTTCGTCCTCCCTAGGCTAATTCTTATCGAATTAGTGTTTTTAACCAATCTTGTGGATCTAATAAGTGATTTTGTGTCATTGGTTGAACATTTATGTCATTTTCGTCCTCCTTAGGCTTATTCTAATCCAATTAGGAGTTTTAACCTATCTTGTCCATCCAATAAGTGATTTTGTGTCATTGATTGAACATTTAGGTTTATTTCGTCCTCCCTAGGCATATTCTAATCCAATTAAGGTTTTTAACCAATCTTGTGCATCCAATAAGTGATTTTGTGATAGTGGTTGAACATTTAGGTCATTTTCGTCCTCCCTTGGCTTATTCTAATCCAATTAGGGTTTTTAACAAATCCTATGCATTCAATAAGTGATTTTGCGTCATTGGTTAAACATTTAGGTCATTTTCGTCCTCCCTAGGCTTATTCTGATCCAATTAGAGTTTTTAACCAATCTTGTGGTTCTAATAAGTGATTTTGTGTCATTGGTTGAACATTTATGTTATTTTCGTCCTCTTTAGGCTTATTCTAATCCAATTAGGGGTTTTAACCTATCTTGTGCATCCAATAAGTGATTTTGTGTCATTGGTTGAACATTTGT
>JBBPBP010009780.1:14351696-14369006 GCA_037974735.1 Cicer chorassanicum
TAGAGTTTTTAACCAATCTTGTGCACCCAATAAGTGATATCTATCATTGGTTAAACTTTTGGGTCCATTTCGTCCTCCCAAGGCTTATTCTAATCCAATTAGGGTTCTTAACCAATCTTGTGCATCCAATAAGTGAGTTTGTGTGATTGGTTGAACAATTAGGTCATTTTCATCCTCCCTAGGCATATTCTAATCCTATTCGGGATCTTAACCATTCTTGTGCATCCAATAAGTGATTTTGTATCATTGGTTGAACATTTAGGTCATTTTCGTCCTCCATAGGCTTTTTCTGATCCAATTAGGGTTTTTAACCAATCTTGTGTATCCAATAAGTTTGTTTGTGCCAATTGTTGAACATTTAGGTCAATTTCGTCCTCCCTAGGCTTATTCTAATCCAATTAGTACTTTTAGCCAATCTTGTGAATCTAATAAGTGATTTTGTGTCATTGGTTGAACATTTAGGTCATTTTCGTCCTCCCTAGGCTTATTCTAATCCATTTAGGGTTTTTAACCAATCTTGTGCGTCCATTAAGTAATTTTGTGTCATTGTTTGAACATTTAGGTCATTTTCGTCCTCCCTAGGCTTATTCTAATCCAATTAGGGGTTTTAACAAATCTTGTGGTTCCACCAAGTGAGTTTGTGTGATTGGTTGAACATTTAGGTCATTTTCATCCTCCCTAGGCTTATTCTAATCCAATTAGGATTTTTAACCAATCTTGTGCATTCAATAAGTGATTTTGTGTCATTGTTTGAACATTTAGGTCATTTTCGTCCTCCTTAGGCTTATTCTGATCCAATTAGGGGTTTAAACCAATCTTTTGGATCCAATAAGTGATTTTGTGTCATTGGTTGAACATTTATGTCATTTTCGTCCTCCCTAGGCTTATTCTAATCCAATAAGGGTTTTTAACCATTCTTGTGCGTCCAATAAGTAATTTTGTGTCATTGATTGAACATTTAGGTCATTTTCGTCCTCCCTAGGCTTATTCTGATCCAATTAGAGTTTTTAACCAATCTTGTAAATCCAATAAGTGATTTTGTGTCATTGGTTGAACATTTGTGTCATTTTCGTCTTCCCTAGGCTTATTCTAATCCAATTAGGGGTTTTAACCTATCTTGTGCATCCAATAAGTGATTTTGTATCATTGGTTGAACATTTAGGTCATTTTTGTCCTCCCTAGGCTTATTCTAATCCTATTAGGGTTTTGAACCAATCTTGTGCATCCAATAAGTTTGTTTGTGTCATTGGTTGAACATTTAGGTCATTTTCGTATTCCCTAGGCTTATTCTATACCAATTAGGGTTTTTAACAAATCCTGTCCATTCAATAAGTGATTTTGTGTCATTGGTTGAACATTTAGATTATGTTCGTCCTCTTCTGGCTTATTCTAATCCAATTAGAGTTTTTAACCAATCTTGTGCACCCAATAAGTGATATCTATTATTGGTTAAACTTTTGGGTCCATTTCGTCCTCCCAAGGCTTATTCTAATCCAATTAGGGTTCTTAACCAATCTTGTGCATCCAATAAGTGAGTTTGTGTGATTGGTTGAACAATTAGGTCATTTTCATCCTCCCTAGCCATATTCTAATCCAATTCGGGATCTTAACCATTCTTGTGCATCCAATAAGTGATTTTGTATCATTGGTTGAACATTTAGGTCATTTTCGTCCTCCATAGGCTTTTTCTGATCCAATTAGGGTTTTTAACCAATCTTGTGTATCCAATAAGTTTGTTTGTGCCATTGGTTGAACTTTTAGGTCAATTTCGTCCTCCCTAGGCTTATTCTAATCCAATTAGGACTTTTAGCCAATCTTGTGAATCTAATAAGTGATTTTATGTCATTGGTTGAACATTTAGGTCATTTTCGTCCTCCCTAGGCTTATTCTAATCCATTTAGGGTTTAAACCAATCTTTTGGATCCAATAAGTGATTTTGTGTCATTGGTTGAACATTTATTTCATTTTCGTCCTCCCTAGGCTTATTCTAATCCAATAAGGGTTTTTAACCATTCTTGTGCGTCCAATAAGTAATTTTGTGTTATTGATTGAACATTTAAGTCATTTTTGTCCTCCCTAGGCTTATTCTAGTCCAATTAGTCTTTTTAACCAATCTTGTGGATCCAATAAGTTATTTTGTGTCATTGTGTGAACATTTATGTCATTTTCGTCCTCCGTAGGCTTATTCTAATCCAATTAGGGTTTTTAACCTATCTTGTGCATCCAATAATCGATTTTGTGTCATTGGTTGAACATTTATGTCATTTTCGTCCTCCATAGGCTGATTCTAATCCAATTAGGGTTCTTAACCATTCTTGTGCATCCAATAAGTGATTTTGTATCATTGGTTTAACATTTAGGTCATTTTTGTCCTCCATAGGCTTTTTCTGATCCAATTAGGGTTTTTAACCAATCTTGTGCATCCAATAAGTGATTTTGTGTCATTGGTTGAACATTTAGGTCATTTTCGTCCTCCCTAGGCTTATTCTGATCCAATTAGTGTTTTTAACCAATCTTGTGGATCCAATAAGTGATTTTGTGTCATTGGTTGAACATTTAGGTCATTGTCATCCTCCCTAGGCTTATTCTGATCCAATTAGAGTTTTTAACCAATCTTGTAAATCCAATAAGTGATTTTGTGTCATTGGTTGAACATTTGTGTCATTTTCGTCTTCCCTAGGCTTATTCTAATCCAATTAGGGGTTTTAACCTATCTTGTGCATCCAATAAGTGATTTTGTATCATTGGTTGAACATTTAGGTCATTTTTGTCCTCCCTAGGCTTATTCTAATCCTATTAGGGTTTTGAACCAATCTTGAGCATACAATAAGTGATTTTGTGTCATTGGTTGAACATTTAGGTCATTTTTGTCATCCTTAGGCTTATTCTGATCCAATTAGAGTTTTTAACCAATCTTGTGGATCCAATAAGTGATTTTGTGTCATTGGTTGAACATTTATGTCATTTTCGTCCTCCCTAGGCTTCTTCTAATCCAATTAGGGTGTTTAACCTATCTTGTGCATCCAATAAGTGATTTTGTGTCATTGGTTGAGTATTTAGGTCATTTTCATCCTCCCTAGGCTTATTCTAATCCAATTAGGGTTTTTAACCAATCTTGTGCATTCAATAAGTGATTTTGTGTCATTGGTTGAACATTTAGGTCATTTTCGTCCTCCTTAGGCTTATTCTGATCCAATTAGGGGTTTTAACCTATCTTGTGCATCCAATAAGTGATTTTGTGTAATTGGTTGAACATTTATGTCATTTTCGTCCTCCCTATGCTTATTCTTATCCAATTAGGGTTTTTAACCGTTCTTGTGCGTCCAACAAGTGATTTTGTGTCATTGGTTGAACATTTAGGTAATTTTGTTCCTCCTTTGGCTTATTCTAATTCAATTAGGGTTTTTAACAATCTTGTGCATCCAACAAGTGATTTTGTGTCATTGGTTGAAATTTATGGTCATTTTCGTCCTCCCTAGGCTTATTCTAATCCAATTATGGTTTTTAACAATCTTGTGCACCCAATGAGTGATTTTGTATCATTGGTTAAAATTTTGGGTCACTTTCGTCCTCCCTAGGCTTATTCTAATCCAATTAGGGTATTTAGCCAATGTTGTGAATCCAATAAGTCATTTTGTGTCATTAGTTTAACATTTAGGTCATTTTCGTCCCCCTAGGCTTATTCTAATCCTATTAGGGTTTTGAACCAATCTTGTGCATCCAATAAGTGATTTTGTGTCATTGATTGAACATTTAGGTTTTTTTCGTCCTCCCTAGGATTATTCTAATCCAATTAGGGTTTTTAACCTATCATGTGCGTCCAATAAGTGATTTTATGTTAGTGGTTGAACATTTAGGTCATTTTCATCATCCCTAGCCTTATTCTAATCCAATTAGAGTTTTTTACAAATCCTGTGCATTCAATAAGTGATTTTGTGTCATTGGTTGAACATTTAGGTCATTTTTGTCCTCCCTAGGCTAATTCTAATCCAATTAGGGTTTTTAACAAATCTTGTGGTTCCACCAAGTGAGTTTGTGTGATTGGTTGAACATTTAGGTCATTTTCATCCTCCCTAGGCTTATTCTAATCCAATTAGGGTTTTTAACCAATCTTGTGCATTCAATAAGTGATTTTGTGTCATTGTTTGAACATTTAGGTCATTTTCATCCTCCCTAGGCTTATTCTAATCCAATTCGGGTTCTTAACCATTCTTGTGCATCCAATAAGTGATTTTGTATCATTGGTTGAACATTTAGGTCATTTTCGTCCTCCATTGGCTTTTTCTGATCCAATTAGGGATTTTAACTTATCTTGTGCATCCAATAAGTTTGGTTTGTGTCATTGGTTGAACATTTAGGTCAATTTCGTCCTCCATAGGCTTATTCTAATCCAATTAGAATGTTTAACAAATCATGTGATTTCAGTAAGTGATCTTGTGTCATTGGTTGAACATTTAGGTCATTTTCGTCCTCCCTAGGCTAATTCTAATCCAATTAGGGTTTTTAACAAATTTGTGCATTCAATAAGTGATTTTGTGTCATTGGTTGAACATTTAGGTCATTTTCGTCCTCCCTAGGCTTATTCTAATCCAATTAGGGTTTTTAACCAATCTTGTGCCTCCAATAAGTAATTTTGTGTCATTGGTTGAACATTTAGGTCATTTTCGTCCTCCCTAGGCTTATTCTAATCCAATTAGGGGTTTTAACAAATCTTGTGGTTCCACCAAGTGAGTTTGTGTGATTGGTTGAACATTTAGGTCATTTTCATCCTCCCTAGGCTTATTCTAATCCAATTAGGGTTTTTAACCAATCTTGTGCATTCAATAAGTGATTTTGTGTCATTGTTTGAACATTTAGGTCATTTTCGTCCTCCTTAGGCTTATTCTGATCCAATTAGGGGTTTAAACAAATCTTTTGGATCCAATAAGTGATTTTGTGTCATTGGTTGAACATTTATGTCATTTTCGTCCTCCCTAGGCTTATTCTAATCCAATAAGGGTTTTTAACCATTCTTGTGCGTCCAATAAGTAATTTTGTGTCATTGATTGAACATTTAAGTCATTTTTGTCCTCCCTAGGCTTATTCTAATCCAATTAGTCTTTTTAACCAATCTTGTGGATCCAATAAGTTATTTTGTGTCATTGTGTGAACATTTATGTCATTTTCGTCCTCCCTAGGCTTATTCTAATCCAATTAGGGTTTTTAACCTATCTTGTGCATCCAATAATCGATTTTGTGTCATTGGTTGAACATTTATGTCATTTTCGTCCTCCGTAGGCTGATTCTAATCCAATTAGGGTTCTTAACCATTCTTGTGCATCCAATAAGTGATTTTGTATCATTGGTTTAACATTTAGGTCATTTTTGTCCTCCATAGGTTTTTTCTGATCCAATTAGGGTTTTTAACCAATCTTGTGGATCCAATAAGTGATTTTGTGTCATTGGTTGAACATTTAGGTCATTTTCGTCCTCCCTACGCTTACTTTGATCCAATTAGAGTTTTTAACCAATCTTGTAAATCCAATAAGTGATTTTGTGTCATTGGTTGAACATTTGTGTCATTTTCGTCTTCCCTAGGCTTATTCTAATCCAATTAGGGGTTTTAACCTATCTTGTGCATCCATTAAGTGATTTTGTATCATTGGTTGAACATTTAGGTCATTTTCGTCCTTCCTAGGCTTATTCTAATCCCATTAGGGTTTTGAACCAATCTTGTGGTTCCAATAAGTGAGTTTGTGTGATTGGTTGAACATTTAGGTCATTTTCGTCCTCCCTAGGCTTATTCTAATCGAATTAGGGGTTTTAACCAATGTTGTGCATCCAAAAAGTGAGTTTGTGTGATTGGTTGAACATTTAGGTCATTTTCATCCTCCCTAGGCTTATTCTAATCCAATTAGGGGTTTTAACCGAACTTGTGGATTCAATAAGTGATTTTGTGTCATTGGTTGAACATTTAGGTCATTTTCGTCCTCCTTAGGCTTATTCTGATCCAATTAGGGGTTTTAACCAATCTTGTGTATCCAATAAGTTTGTTTGTGTCATTGGTTGAACATTTAGGTCAATTTCGTCCTCCCTAGGCTTATTCTAATCCAATTAGGACTTTTATCCAATCTTGTGAATCCAATAAGTGATTTTGTGTCATTGGTTGAACATTTAGGTCATTTTCGTCCTCCCTAGGCTTATTCTATTCCAATTAGGGTTTTTAACAAATCCTGTGCATTCAATAAGTGATTTTTTGTCATTGGTTGAACATTTAGATCATGTTCGTCCTCCTCTGGCTTATTCTAATCCAATTAGAGTTTTTAACCAATCTTGTGCACCCAATAAGTGATATCTATCATTGGTTAAACTTTTGGGTCCATTTCGTCCTCCCAAGGCTTATTCTAATCCAATTAGGGTTCTTAACCAATCTTGTGCATCCAATAAGTGAGTTTGTGTGATTGGTTGAACAATTAGGTCATTTTCATCCTCCCTAGGCATATTCTAATCCAATTAGGGTTTTTAACCAATCTTGCGTACCCAATAAGTTTGTTTGTGTCATTGGTTGAACATTTAGGTCAATTTCGTCCTCCCTAGGCTTATTCTAATCCAATTAGGACTTTTAGCCAATCTTGTGAATCCAATAAGTGATTTTGTGTCATTGGTTGAACATTTAGGTCATTTTTGTCCTCCCTAGGCTTATTCTAATCCATTTAGGGTTTTTAACCAATCTTGTGCGTCCATTAAGTAATTTTGTGTCATTGTTTGAACATTTAGGTCAATTTCGTCCTCCCTAGGCTTATTCTAATCCAATTAGGGGTTTTAACCAATCTTGTGCATCCAATAAGTGAGTTTGTGTGATTGGTTGAACAATTAGGTCATTTTCATCCTCCCTAGGCATATTCTAATCCAATTAGGGTTTTTAACCAATCTTGTGTATCCAATAAGTTTGTTTGTGTCATTGGTTGAACATTTAGGTCAATTTCGTCCTCCCTAGGCTTATTCTAATCCAATTAGGACTTTTAGCCAATCTTGTGAATCCAATAAGTGATTTTGTGTCATTGGTTGAACATTTAGGTCATTTTCGTCCTCCCTAGGCTTATTCTAATCCATTTAGGGTTTTTAACCAATCTTGTGCGTCCATTAAGTAATTTTGTGTCATTGTTTGAACATTTAGGTCATTTTCGTCCTCCTTAGGCTTATACTAATCCAATTAGGGGTTTTAACCAATGTTGTGCATCCAAAAATGTGAGTTTGTGTGATTGGTTGAACATTTAGGTCATTTTCATCCTCCCTAGGCTTATTCTAATCCAATTAGGGTTTTTAACCAATCTTGTGAATTCAATAAGTGATTTTGTGTCATTGGTTGAACATTTAGGTCATTTTCGTCCTCCTTAGGCTTATTCTGATCCAATTAGGGGTTTTAACCTATCTTGTGCATCCAATAAGTGATTTTGTGTAATTGGTTGAACATTTATGTCATTTTCGTCCTCCCTATGCTTATTCTTATCCAATTAGGGTTTTTAACCGTTCTTGTGCGTCCAACAAGTGATTTTGTGTCATTGGTTGAACATTTAGGTAATTTTCTTCCTCCTTTGGCTTATTCTAATCCAATTAGGGTTTTTAACAATCTTGTGCATCCAACAAGTGATTTTGTGTCATTGGTTGAAATTTATGGTCATTTTCGTCCTCCCTAGGCTTATTCTAATCCAATTAGGGTTTTTAACAATCTTGTGCACCCAATGAGTGATTTTGTGTCATTGGTTGAAATTTTGGGTCACTTTCGTCCTCCCTAGGCTTATTCTAATCCAATTAGGGTTTTTAGCCAATCTTGTGCATCCAATAAGTCATTTTGTATAATTAGTTGAACATTTTGGTAATTTTCGTCCTCCCTAGGCTTATTCTAATCCTATTTGGGTTTTGAACCAATCTTGTGCATCCAATAAGTGATTTTGTGTCATTGGTTGAACATTTAGGTCATTTTCGTCCTCCCTAGGCTAATTCTAATCCAATTAGGGTTTTTAACAAATTTGTGCATTCAATAAGTGATTTTGTGTCATTGGTTGAACATTTAGGTCATGTTCGTCCTCCTTTGGCTTATTCTAATCCAATTAAAGTTTTTAACCAATCTTGTGCACCCCATAAGTGATTTCTGTCATTGGTTAAACTTTTGGGTCCATTTCGTCCTCCCTAGTCTTATTCTAATCCAATTAGGGTTCTTAACCATTCTTGTGCATCCAATAAGTGATTTTTTATCATTGGTTGTATATATAGGTCATTTTCGTCCTCCATAGGCTTATTGTAACCCAATTAGGGTTTTTAACCAATGCTGTGCATACAATAAGTGATTTTGCGTCATTGGTTGAACATTTAGGTCATTTTCGTCCTCCCTAGGCTTATTCTAATCCAATTAGGGGTTTTAACCAATCTTGTGCATCCAATAAGTGAGTTTGTGTGATTGGTTGAACATTTAGGTCATTTTCATCCTCCCTAGGCTTATTCTAATCCAATTCGGGTTCTTAACCATTCTTGTGCATCCAATAAGTGATTTTGTATCATTGGTTGAACATTTAGGTCATTTTCGTCCTCCATTGGCTTTTTCTGATCCAATTAGGGATTTTAACTTATCTTGTGCATCCAATAAGTTTGGTTTGTGTCATTGGTTGAACATTTAGGTCAATTTCGTCCTCCATAGGCTTATTCTAATCCAATTAGAATGTTTAACAAATCATGTGATTTCAGTAAGTGATCTTGTGTCATTGGTTGAACATTTAGGTCATTTTCGTCCTCCCTAGGCTAATTCTAATCCAATTAGGGTTTTTAACAAATTTGTGCATTCAATAAGTGATTTTGTGTCATTGGTTGAACATTTAGGTCATGTTCGTCCTCCTTTGGCTTATTCTAATCCAATTAAAGTTTTTAACCAATCTTGTGCACCCCATAAGTGATTTCTGTCATTGGTTAAACTTTTGGGTCCATTTCGTCCTCCCTAGTCTTATTCTAATCCAATTAGGGTTCTTAACCATTCTTGTGCATCCAATAAGTGATTTTTTATCATTGGTTGTATATATAGGTCATTTTCGTCCTCCATAGGCTTATTGTAACCCAATTAGGGTTTTTAACCAATGCTGTGCATACAATAAGTGATTTTGCGTCATTGGTTGAACATTTAGGTCATTTTCGTCCTCCCTAGGCTTATTCTAATCCAATTAGGGGTTTTAACCAATCTTGTGCATCCAATAAGTGAGTTTGTGTGATTGGTTGAACATTTAGGTCATTTTCATCCTCCCTAGGCTTATTCTAATCCAATTCGGGTTCTTAACCATTCTTGTGCATCCAATAAGTGATTTTGTATCATTGGTTGAACATTTAGGTCATTTTCGTCCTCCATTGGCTTTTTCTGATCCAATTAGGGATTTTAACTTATCTTGTGCATCCAATAAGTTTGGTTTGTGTCATTGGTTGAACATTTAGGTCAATTTCGTCCTCCATAGGCTTATTCTAATCCAATTAGGGTTTTTAATTAATCTTGTGAATCCAATAAGTGATTTTGTGTCATTGGTTGAACATTTAGGTCATTTTCGTCCTCCCTAGGCTTATTCTAATCCAATTAGGGTTTTTAACCAATCTTGTGCCTCCAATAAGTAATTTTGTGTCATTGGTTGAACATTTAGGTCATTTTCGTCCTCCCTAGGCTTATTCTAATCCAATTAGGGGTTTTGACAAATCTTGTGGTTCCAATAAGTGAGTTTGTGTGATTGGTTGAACATTTAGGTCATTTTCATCCTCCCTAGGCTTATTCTAATCCAATTAGGGTTTTTAACCAATCTTGTGCATTCAATAAGTGATTTTGTGTCATTGGTTGAACATTTAGGTCATTTTCGTCCTCCTTAGGCTTATTCTGATCCAATTAGGGGTTTAAACCAATCTTGTGTATCTAATAAGTGATTTTGTGTCATTGGTTGAACATTTATGTCATTTTTGTCCTCCCTAGGCTTATTCTAATCCAATTAGGGTTTTTAACCAATCTTGTGCATTCAATAAGTGATTTTGTGTCATTGGTTGAACATTTAGGTCATTTTCGTCCTCCTTAGGCTTATTCTGATCCAATTAGGGGTTTAAACCAATCTTGTGTATCCAATAAGTGATTTTTTATCATTGGTTGAACATATAGGTCATTTTCGTCCTCCATAGGCTTATTGTAACCCAATTAGGGTTTTTAACCAATGTTGTGCATACAATAAGTGATTTTGCGTCATTGGTTGAACATTTAGGTCATTTTCGTCCTCCCTAGGCTTATTCTAATCCAATTAGGGGTTTTAACCAATCTTGTGCATCCAATAAGTGAGTTTGTGTGATTGGTTGAACATTTAGGTCATTTTCATCCTCCCTAGGCTTATTCTAATCCAATTCGGGTTCTTAACCATTCTTGTGCATCCAATAAGTGATTTTGTATCATTGGTTGAACATTTAGGTCATTTTCGTCCTCCATTGGCTTTTTTCTGATCCAATTAGGGATTTTAACTTATCTTGTGCATCCAATAAGTTTGGTTTGTGTCATTGGTTGAACATTTAGGTCAATTTCGTCCTCCATAGGCTTATTCTAATCCAATTAGGGTTTTTAATTAATCTTGTGAATCCAATAAGTGATTTTGTGTCATTGGTTGAACATTTAGGTCATTTTCGTCCTCCCTAGGCTTATTCTAATCCAATTAGGGTTTTTAACCAATCTTGTGCCTCCAATAAGTAATTTTGTGTCATTGGTTGAACATTTAGGTCATTTTCGTCCTCCCTAGGCTTATTCTAATCCAATTAGGGGTTTTAACAAATCTTGTGGTTCCACCAAGTGAGTTTGTGTGATTGGTTGAACATTTAGGTCATTTTCATCCTCCCTAGGCTTATTCTAATCCAATTAGGGTTTTTAACCAATCTTGTGCATTCAATAAGTGATTTTGTGTCATTGTTTGAACATTTAGGTCATTTTCATCCTCCCTAGGCTTATTCTAATCCAATTCGGGTTCTTAACCATTCTTGTGCATCCAATAAGTGATTTTGTATCATTGGTTGAACATTTAGGTCATTTTCGTCCTCCATTGGCTTTTTCTGATCCAATTAGGGATTTTAACTTATCTTGTGCATCCAATAAGTTTGGTTTGTGTCATTGGTTGAACATTTAGGTCAATTTCGTCCTCCATAGGCTTATTCTAATCCAATTAGAATGTTTAACAAATCATGTGATTTCAGTAAGTGATCTTGTGTCATTGGTTGAACATTTAGGTCATTTTCGTCCTCCCTAGGCTAATTCTAATCCAATTAGGGTTTTTAACAAATTTGTGCATTCAATAAGTGATTTTGTGTCATTGGTTGAACATTTAGGTCATGTTCGTCCTCCTTTGGCTTATTCTAATCCAATTAAAGTTTTTAACCAATCTTGTGCACCCCATAAGTGATTTCTGTCATTGGTTAAACTTTTGGGTCCATTTCGTCCTCCCTAGTCTTATTCTAATCCAATTAGGGTTCTTAACCATTCTTGTGCATCCAATAAGTGATTTTTTATCATTGGTTGTATATATAGGTCATTTTCGTCCTCCATAGGCTTATTGTAACCCAATTAGGGTTTTTAACCAATGCTGTGCATACAATAAGTGATTTTGCGTCATTGGTTGAACATTTAGGTCATTTTCGTCCTCCCTAGGCTTATTCTAATCCAATTAGGGGTTTTAACCAATCTTGTGCATCCAATAAGTGAGTTTGTGTGATTGGTTGAACATTTAGGTCATTTTCATCCTCCCTAGGCTTATTCTAATCCAATTCGGGTTCTTAACCATTCTTGTGCATCCAATAAGTGATTTTGTATCATTGGTTGAACATTTAGGTCATTTTCGTCCTCCATTGGCTTTTTCTGATCCAATTAGGGATTTTAACTTATCTTGTGCATCCAATAAGTTTGGTTTGTGTCATTGGTTGAACATTTAGGTCAATTTCGTCCTCCATAGGCTTATTCTAATCCAATTAGGGTTTTTAATTAATCTTGTGAATCCAATAAGTGATTTTGTGTCATTGGTTGAACATTTAGGTCATTTTCGTCCTCCCTAGGCTTATTCTAATCCAATTAGGGTTTTTAACCAATCTTGTGCCTCCAATAAGTAATTTTGTGTCATTGGTTGAACATTTAGGTCATTTTCGTCCTCCCTAAGCTTATTCTAATCCAATTAGGGGTTTTGACAAATCTTGTGGTTCCAATAAGTGAGTTTGTGTGATTGGTTGAACATTTAGGTCATTTTCATCCTCCCTAGGCTTATTCTAATCCAATTAGGGTTTTTAACCAATCTTGTGCATTCAATAAGTGATTTTGTGTCATTGGTTGAACATTTAGGTCATTTTCGTCCTCCTTAGGCTTATTCTGATCCAATTAGGGGTTTAAACCAATCTTGTGGATCCAATAAGTGATTTTGTGTCATTGGTTAAACATTTATGTCATTTTTGTCCTCCCTAGGCTTATTCTAATCCAATAAGGGTTTTTAACCATTCTTGTGCGTCCAATAAGTAATTTTGTGTCATTGATTGAACATTTAAATCATTTTTGTCCTCCCTAGGCTTATTCTAATCCAATTAGTCTTTTTAACCAATGTTGTGGATCCAATAAGTTTTTTTGTGTCATTGTGTGAACATTTATGTCATTTTCGTCCTCCCTAGGCTTATTCTAATCCAATTAGGGTTTTTAACCTATCTTGTGCATCCAATAATCGATTTTGTGTCATTGGTTGAACATTTATGTCATTTTCGTCTTCCGTAGGCTGATTCTAATCCAATTAGGGTTCTTAACCATTCTTGTGCATCCAATAAGTGATTTTGTATCATTGGTTTAACATTTAGGTCATTTTGGTCCTCCATAGGCTTTTTCTGATCCAATTAGGGTTTTTAACCAATCTTGTGGATCCAATAAGTGATTTTGTGTCATTGGTTGAACATTTAGGTCATTTTCGTCTTCCCTACGCTTACTTTGATCCAATTAGAGTTTTTAACCAATCTTGTAAATCCAATAAGTGATTTTGTGTCATTGGTTGAACATTTGTGTCATTTTCGTCTTCCCTAGGCTTATTCTAATCCAATTAGGGGTTTTAACCTATCTTGTGCATCCATTAAGTGATTTTGTATCATTGGTTGAACATTTAGGTCATTTTCGTCCTCCCTAGGCTTATTCTAATCCAATTCGGGTTTTGAACCAATCTTGTGGTTCCAATAAGTGAGTTTGTGTGATTGGTTGAACATTTAGGTCATTTTCGTCCTCCCTAGGCTTATTCTAATCCAATTAGGGGTTTTAACCAATGTTGTGCATCCAAAAAGTGAGTTTGTGTGATTGGTTGAACATTTAGGTCATTTTCATCCTCCCTAGGCTTATTCTAATCCAATTAGGGTTTTTAATTAATCTTGTGAATCCAATAAGTGATTTTGTGTCATTGGTTGAACATTTAGGTCATTTTCGTCCTCCTTAGGCTTATTCTGATCCAATTAGGGTTTTAACCAATCTTGTGCCTCCAATAAGTAATTTTGTGTCATTGGTTGAACATTTAGGTCATTTTCGTCCTCCCTAGGCTTATTCTAATCCAATTAGAGGTTTTGACAAATCTTGTGGTTCCAATAAGTGAGTTTGTGTGATTGGTTGAACATTTAGGTCATTTTCATCCTCCCTAGGCTTATTCTAATCCAATTAGGGTTTTTAACCAATCTTGTGCATTCAATAAGTGATTTTGTGTCATTGGTTGAACATTTAGGTCATTTTCGTCCTCCTTAGGCTTATTCTGATCCAATTAGGGGTTTAAACCAATCTTGTGTATCCAATAAGTGATTTTGTGTCATTGGTTGAACATTTATGTCATTTTTGTCCTCCCTAGGCTTATTCTAATCCAATTAGGGTTTTTAACCAATCTTGTGCATTCAATAAGTGATTTTGTATCATTGGTTGAACATTTAGGTCATTTTCGTCCTCCTTAGGCTTATTCTGATCCAATTAGGGGTTTAAACCAATCTTGTGGATCCAATAAGTGATTTTGTGTCATTGTTAAACATTTATGTCATTTTTGTCCTCCCTAGGCTTATTCTAATCCAAAAAGGGTTTTTAACCATTCTTGTGCGTCCAATAAGTAATTTTGTGTCATTGATTGAACATTTAAATCATTTTTGTCCTCCCTAGGCTTATTCTAATCCAATTAGTCTTTTTAACCAATGTTGTGGATCCAATAAGTTTTTTTGTGTCATTGTGTGAACATTTATGTCATTTTCATCCTCCCTAGGCTTATTCTAATCCAATTAGGGTTTTTAACCTATCTTGTGCATCCAATAATCGATTTTGTGTCATTGGTTGAACATTTATGTCATTTTCGTCTTCCGTAGGCTGATTCTAATCCAATTAGGGTTCCTAACCATTCTTGTGCATCCAATAAGTGATTTTGTATCATTGGTTTAACATTTAGGTCATTTTGGTCCTCCATAGGCTTTTTCTGATCCAATTAGGGTTTTTAACCAATCTTGGGGATCCAATAAGTGATTTTGTGTCATTGGTTGAACATTTAGGTCATTTTCGTCTTCCCTACGCTTACTTTGATCCAATTAGAGTTTTTAACCAATCTTGTAAATCCAATAAGTGATTTTGTGTCATTGGTTGAACATTTGTGTCATTTTCGTCTTCCCTAGGCTTATTCTAATCCAATTAGGGGTTTTAACCTATCTTGTGCATCCATTAAGTGATTTTGTATCATTGGTTGAACATTTAGGTCATTTTCGTCCTCCCTAGGCTTATTCTAATCCCATTAGGGTTTTGAACCAATCTTGTGGTTCCAATAAGTGAGTTTGTGTGATTGGTTGAACATTTAGGTCATTTTCGTCCTCCCTAGGCTTATTCTAATCCAATTAGGGGTTTTAACCAATGTTGTGCATCCAAAAAGTGAGTTTGTGTGATTGGTTGAACATTTAGGTCATTTTCATCCTCCCTAGGCTTATTCTAATCCAATTAGGGGTTTTAACCAATCTTGTGCATTCAATAAGTGATTTTGTGTCATTGGTTGAACATTTAGGTCATTTTCGTCCTCCTTAGGCTTATTCTGATCCAATTAGGGGTTTTAACCAATCTTGTGTATCCAATAAGTTTGTTTGTGTCATTGGTTGAACATTTAGGTCAATTTCGTCCTCCCTAGGGTTATTCTAATCCAATTAGGACTTTTAGCCAATCTTGTGAATCCAATAAGTGATTTTGTGTCATTGGTTGAACATTTAGGTCATTTTCGTCCTCCCTAGGCTTATTCTATTCCAATTAGGGTTTTTAACAAATCCTGTGCATTCAATAAGTGATTTTTTGTCATTGGTTGAACATTTAGATCATGTTCGTCCTCCTCTGGCTTATTCTAATCCAATTAGAGTTTTTAACCAATCTTGTGCACCCAATAAGTGATATCTATCATTGGTTAAACTTTTGGGTCCATTTCGTCCTCCCAAGGCTTATTCTAATCCAATTAGGGTTCTTAACCAATCTTGTGCATCCAATAAGTGAGTTTGTGTGATTGGTTGAACAATTAGGTCATTTTCATCCTCCCTAGGCATATTCTAATCCAATTAGGGTTTTTAACCAATCTTGTGTATCCAATAAGTTTGTTTGTGTCATTGGTTGAACATTTAGGTCAATTTCGTCCTCCCTAGGCTTATTCTAATCCAATTAGGACTTTTAGCCAATCTTGTGAATCCAATAAGTGATTTTGTGTCATTGGTTGAACATTTAGGTCATTTTTGTCCTCCCTAGGCTTATTCTAATCCATTTAGGGTTTTTAACCAATCTTGTGCGTCCATTAAGTAATTTTGTGTCATTGTTTGAACATTTAGGTCATTTTCGTCCTCCCTAGGCTTATTCTAATCCAATTAGGGGTTTTAACCAATGTTGTGCATCCAAAAATGTGAGTTTGTGTGATTGGTTGAACATTTAGGTCATTTTCATCCTCCCTAGGCTTATTCTAATCCAATTAGGGTTTTTAACCAATCTTGTGAATTCAATAAGTGATTTTGTGTCATTGGTTGAACATTTAGGTCATTTTCGTCCTCCTTAGGCTTATTCTGATCCAATTAGGGGTTTTAACCTATCTTGTGCATCCAATAAGTGATTTTGTGTAATTGGTTGAACATTTATGTCATTTTCGTCCTCCCTATGCTTATTCTTATCCAATTAGGGTTTTTAACCGTTCTTGTGCGTCCAACAAGTGATTTTGTGTCATTGGTTGAACATTTAGGTAATTTTCTTCCTCCTTTGGCTTATTCTAATCCAATTAGGGTTTTTAACAATCTTGTGCATCCAACAAGTGATTTTGTGTCATTGGTTGAAATTTATGGTCATTTTCGTCCTCCCTAGGCTTATTCTAATCCAATTAGGGTTTTTAACAATCTTGTGCACCCAATGAGTGATTTTGTGTCATTGGTTGAAATTTTGGGTCACTTTCGTCCTCCCTAGGCTTATTCTAATCCAATTAGGGTTTTTAGCCAATCTTGTGCATCCAATAAGTCATTTTGTATAATTAGTTGAACATTTTGGTAATTTTCGTCCTCCCTAGGCTTATTCTAATCCTATTTGGGTTTTGAACCAATCTTGTACATCCATTAAGTGATTTTGTGTCATTGGTTGAACATTTAGGTCATTTTCGTCCTCCCTAGGCTTATTCTAATCCCATTAGGGTTTTGAACCAATCTTGTGGTTCCAATAAGTGAGTTTGTGTGATTGGTTGAACATTTAGGTCATTTTCGTCCTCCCTAGGCTTATTCTAATCCAATTAGGGGTTTTAACCAATGTTGTGCATCCAAAAAGTGAGTTTGTGTGATTGGTTGAACATTTAGGTCATTTTCATCCTCCCTAGGCTTATTCTAATCCAATTAGGGTTTTTAATTAATCTTGTGAATCCAATAAGTGATTTTGTGTCATTGGTTGAACATTTAGGTCATTTTCGTCCTCCTTAGGCTTATTCTGATCCAATTAGGGTTTTAACCAATCTTGTGCCTCCAATAAGTAATTTTGTGTCATTGGTTGAACATTTAGGTCATTTTCGTCCTCCCTAGGCTTATTCTAATCCAATTAGAGGTTTTGACAAATCTTGTGGTTCCAATAAGTGAGTTTGTGTGATTGGTTGAACATTTAGGTCATTTTCATCCTCCCTAGGCTTATTCTAATCCAATTAGGGTTTTTAACCAATCTTGTGCATTCAATAAGTGATTTTGTGTCATTGGTTGAACATTTAGGTCATTTTCGTCCTCCTTAGGCTTATTCTGATCCAATTAGGGGTTTAAACCAATCTTGTG
>JBBPBP010009780.1:14369016-14393957 GCA_037974735.1 Cicer chorassanicum
CCAATCTTGTGAATCCAATAAGTGATTTTGTGTCATTGGTTGAACATTTAGGTCATTTTCGTCCTCCCTAGGCTTATTCTATTCCAATTAGGGTTTTTAACAAATCCTGTGCATTCAATAAGTGATTTTGTGTCATTGGTTGAACATTTAGATCATGTTCGTCCTCCTCTGGCTTATTCTAATCCAATTAGAGTTTTTAACCAATCTTGTGCACCCAATAAGTGATATCTATCATTGGTTAAACTTTTGGGTCCATTTCGTCCTCCCAAGGCTTATTCTAATCCAATTAGGGTTCTTAACCAATCTTGTGCATCCAATAAGTGAGTTTGTGTGATTGGTTGAACAATTAGGTCATTTTCATCCTCCCTAGGCATATTCTAATCCAATTAGGGTTTTTAACCAATCTTGTGTATCCAATAAGTTTGTTTGTGTCATTGGTTGAACATTTAGGTCAATTTCGTCCTCCCTAGGCTTATTCTAATCCAATTAGGACTTTTAGCCAATCTTGTGAATCCAATAAGTGATTTTGTGTCATTGGTTGAACATTTAGGTCATTTTTGTCCTCCCTAGGCTTATTCTAATCCATTTAGGGTTTTTAACCAATCTTGTGCGTCCATTAAGTAATTTTGTGTCATTGTTTGAACATTTAGGTCATTTTCGTCCTCCCTAGGCTTATTCTAATCCAATTAGGGGTTTTAACCAATGTTGTGCATCCAAAAATGTGAGTTTGTGTGATTGGTTGAACATTTAGGTCATTTTCATCCTCCCTAGGCTTATTCTAATCCAATTAGGGTTTTTAACCAATCTTGTGAATTCAATAAGTGATTTTGTGTCATTGGTTGAACATTTAGGTCATTTTCGTCCTCCTTAGGCTTATTCTGATCCAATTAGGGGTTTTAACCTATCTTGTGCATCCCATAAGTGATTTTGTGTAATTGGTTGAACATTTATGTCATTTTCGTCCTCCCTATGCTTATTCTTATCCAATTAGGGTTTTTAACCGTTCTTGTGCGTCCAACAAGTGATTTTGTGTCATTGGTTGAACATTTAGGTAATTTTCTTCCTCTTTTGGCTTATTCTAATCCAATTAGGGTTTTTAACAATCTTGTGCATCCAACAAGTGATTTTGTGTCATTGGTTGAAATTTATGGTCATTTTCGTCCTCCCTAGGCTTATTCTAATCCAATTAAAGTTTTTAACCAATCTTGTGCACCCCATAAGTGATTTCTGTCATTTGTTAAACTTTTGGGTCCATTTCGTCCTCCCTAGTCTTATTCTAATCCAATTAGGGTTCTTAACCATTCTTGTGCATCCAATAAGTGATTTTTTTATCATTGGTTGAACATATAGGTCATTTTCGTCCTCCATAGGCTTATTGTAACCCAATTAGGGTTTTTAACCAATGTTGTGCATACAATAAGTGATTTTGCGTCATTGGTTGAACATTTAGGTCATTTTCGTCCTCCCTAGGCTTATTCTAAGCCAATTAGGGGTTTTAACCAATCTTGTGCATCCAATAAGTGAGTTTGTGTGATTGGTTGAACATTTAGGTCATTTTCATCCTCCCTAGGCTTATTCTAATCCAATTCGGGTTCTTAACCATTCTTGTGCATCCAATAAGTGATTTTGTATCATTGGTTGAACATTTAGGTCATTTTCGTCCTCCATTGGCTTTTTTCTGATCCAATTAGGGATTTTAACTTATCTTGTGCATCCAATAAGTTTGGTTTGTGTCATTGGTTGAACATTTAGGTCAATTTCGTCCTCCATAGGCTTATTCTAATCCAATTAGGGTTTTTAATTAATCTTGTGAATCCAATAAGTGATTTTGTGTCATTGGTTGAACATTTAGGTCATTTTCGTCCTCCCTAGGCTTATTCTAATACAATTAGGGTTTTTAACCAATCTTGTGCCTCCAATAAGTAATTTTGTGTCATTGGTTGAACATTTAGGTCATTTTCGTCCTCCCTAGGCTTATTCTAATCCAATTAGGGGTTTTGACAAATCTTGTGGTTCCAATAAGTGAGTTTGTGTGATTGGTTGAACATTTAGGTCATTTTCATCCTCCCTAGGCTTATTCTAATCCAATTAGGGTTTTTAACCAATCTTGTGCATTCAATAAGTGATTTTGTGTCATTGGTTGAACATTTAGGTCATTTTCGTCCTCCTTAGGCTTATTCTGATCCAATTAGGGGTTTAAACCAATCTTGTGTATCTAATAAGTGATTTTGTGTCATTGGTTGAACATTTATGTCATTTTTGTCCTCCCTAGGCTTATTCTAATCCAATTAGGGTTTTTAACCAATCTTGTGCATTCAATAAGTGATTTTGTGTCATTGGTTGAACATTTAGGTCATTTTCGTCCTCCTTAGGCTTATTCTGATCCAATTAGGGGTTTAAACCAATCTTGTGTATCCAATAAGTGATTTTTTATCATTGGTTGAACATATAGGTCATTTTCGTCCTCCATAGGCTTATTGTAACCCAATTAGGGTTTTTAACCAATGTTGTGCATACAATAAGTGATTTTGCGTCATTGGTTGAACATTTAGGTCATTTTCGTCCTCCCTAGGCTTATTCTAATCCAATTAGGGGTTTTAACCAATCTTGTGCATCCAATAAGTGAGTTTGTGTGATTGGTTGAACATTTAGGTCATTTTCATCCTCCCTAGGCTTATTCTAATCCAATTCGGGTTCTTAACCATTCTTGTGCATCCAATAAGTGATTTTGTATCATTGGTTGAACATTTAGGTCATTTTCGTCCTCCATTGGCTTTTTCTGATCCAATTAGGGATTTTAACTTATCTTGTGCATCCAATAAGTTTGGTTTGTGTCATTGGTTGAACATTTAGGTCAATTTCGTCCTCCATAGGCTTATTCTAATCCAATTAGGGTTTTTAATTAATCTTGTGAATCCAATAAGTGATTTTGTGTCATTGGTTGAACATTTAGGTCATTTTCGTCCTCCCTAGGCTTATTCTAATCCAATTAGGGTTTTTAACCAATCTTGTGCCTCCAATAAGTAATTTTGTGTCATTGGTTGAACATTTAGGTCATTTTCGTCCTCCCTAAGCTTATTCTAATCCAATTAGGGGTTTTGACAAATCTTGTGGTTCCAATAAGTGAGTTTGTGTGATTGGTTGAACATTTAGGTCATTTTCATCCTCCCTAGGCTTATTCTAATCCAATTAGGGTTTTTAACCAATCTTGTGCATTCAATAAGTGATTTTGTGTCATTGGTTGAACATTTAGGTCATTTTCGTCCTCCTTAGGCTTATTCTGATCCAATTAGGGGTTTAAACCAATCTTGTGTATCCAATAAGTGATTTTGTGTCATTGGTTGAACATTTATGTCATTTTTGTCCTCCCTAGGCTTATTCTAATCCAATTAGGGTTTTTAACCAATCTTGTGCATTCAATAAGTGATTTTGTGTCATTGGTTGAACATTTAGGTCATTTTCGTCCTCCTTAGGCTTATTCTGATCCAATTAGGGGTTTAAACCAATCTTGTGTATCCAATAAGTTTTTTTGTGTCATTGGTTGAACATTTATGTCATTTTTGTCCTCCCCAGGCTTATTCTAATCTAATAAGGGTTTTTAACCATTCTTGTGCGTCCAATAAGTAATTTTGTGTCATTGATTGAACATTTAAGTCATTTTCGTCCTCCCTAGGCTTATTCTAATCCAATTAGGGTTTTGAACCAATCTTGTGGATCCAATAAGTTTTTTTGTGTCATTGTGTGAACATTTATGTCATTTTCGTCCTCCCTAGGCTTATTCTAACCAATTAGGGTTTTTAACCTATCTTGTGCATCCAATAATCGATTTTGTGTCATTGGTTTAACATTTAGGTCATTTTTGTCCTCCATAGGCTTTTTCTGATCCAATTAGGGTTTTTAACAAATCTTGTGAATCTAATAAGTGATTTTGTGTCATTGGTTGAACATTTAGGTCATTTTCGTCCTCCCTAGGCTTATTTTGATCCAATTTGAGTTTTTAACCAATCTTGTAAATCCAATAAGTGATTTTGTGTCATTGGTTGAACATTTGTTTCATTTTCGTCTTCCCTAGGCTTATTCTAATCCAATTAGGGGTTTTAACCAATGTTGTGCATCCAAAAAGTGAGTTTGTGTGATTGGTTGAACATTTAGGTCATTTTCATCCTCCGTAGGCTTATTCTAATCCAATTAGGGTTTTTAACCAATCTTGTGCATTCAATAAGTGATTTTGTGTCATTGGCTGAACATTTAGGTCATTTTCGTCCTCCGTAGGCTTATTCTAATCCAATTAGGGTTTTTAACCTATCTTGAGCATCCAATAAGTGATTTTCTTTCATTGGTTGAACATTTAGGTCATTTTTGTCCTCTTTAGGCCTATTCTGATCCAATTAGAGTTTTTAACCAATCTTGTGGTTCCAATAAGTATTTTGTGTCATTGGTTGAACATTTATTTCATTTTCGTCCTCCCTAGGCTTATTCTAATCCAATTAGGGTTTTTAACCTATCTTGTGCATCGAATAAGTGATTTTGTGTCATTGGTTGAGCATTTAGGTAATTATCGTCCTCCTTTGGCTTATTCTAATCCAATTAGGGTTTTTAACAATCTTGTGCACCCAATGAGTGATTTTCTGTCATTGGTTGAAATTGTAGGTCATTTTCGTCCTCCCTAGGCTTATTCTAATCCAATTAGGGTTTTTAGCCAATCTTATGCATCCAATAAGTCATTTTGTGTCATTAGTTGAACATTTAGGTCATTTTCGTCCCCCTAGGCTTATTCTAATCCTATTAGGGTTTTGAACCAATCTTGTGCATCCAATAAGTGATTTTGTGTCATTGATTGAACATTTAGGTTTTTTTCGTCATCCCTAGGATTATTCTAATCCACTTGGGGTTTATAACCAATAATGTGCATCCAATAAGTGATTTTATGTTAGTGGTTGAACATTTAGGTCATTTTCATCATCCCTAGGCTTATTCTAATCCAATTAGAGTTTTTAACAAATCCTGTGCATTCAATAAGTGATTTTTTGTCATTGGTTGAACATTTAGGTCATTTTCGTCCTCCCTAGGCTTATTCTAATCCAATTAGGGTTTTTATCCAATCTTGTGCATCCAATAAGTCATTTTGTGTCATTGGTTGAACATTAAGGTCATTTTCGTCCTCCCTAGGCTTATTCTAATCCAATTAGGGTTTTTAACCAATCTTGTGCATCCAATGAGTGATTTTGTGCCATTGGTTGAAATTTTTTGTCATTTTCGTCCTCCCTAGGCTTATTCTAATCCAATTAGGGTTTTTAGCCAATCTTGTGCATCCAATAAGTCATTTTGTGTCATTAGTTGAACATTTAGGTCATTTTCGTCCCCCTAGGCTTATTCTAATCCTATTAGGGTTTTGAACCAATCTTGTGCATCCAATAAGTGATTTTGTGTCATTGATTGAACATTTAGGTTTTTTTCGTCCTCCCTAGGATTATTCTAATCCAATTAGGGTTTATAACCAATCATGTGCATCCAATAAGTGATTTTATGTTAGTGGTTGAACATTTAGGTCATTTTCATCATCCCTAGGCTTATTCTAATCCAATTAGAGTTTTTAACAAATCCTGTGCATTCAATAAATAATTTTGTATCATTGGTTGAACATTTAGGTCATTTTCATCCTCCCTAGGCTTATTCTAATCCAATTAGGGTTTTTAACCAATCTAGTGCATTCAACAAGTGATTTTGTGTCATTGGTTGAACATTTTGGTCATTTTCGTCCTCCGTAGGCTTATTCTAATCCAATTAGGGTTTTTAACCAACCTTGAGCATCCAATAAGTGATTTTGTTACATTGGTTGATCATTTAGGTCATTTTTGTCCTCTTTAGGCCTATTCTATTCCAATTAGAGTTTTTAACCATACTTGTGGATCCAATAAGTGATTTTGTGTCATTGGTTGAACATTTATTTCATTTTCGTCCTCCCTAGGCTTATTCGAATCCAATTAGGGTTTTTAACCTATCTTGTGCATCCAATAAGTGATTTTGTGTTATTGGTTGAGCATTTAGGTAATTTTCGTCCTTCTTTGGCTTATGCTAATCCAATTAGGGTTTTTAACAATCTTGTGCACCCAATGAGGGATTTTGTGTCATTGGTTGAAATTTTTGGTCATTTTCGTCCTCCCTAGGCTTATTCTAATACAATTAGGGTTTTTAGCCAATCTTGTGCATCCAATAAGTCATTTTGTGTCATTAGTTGAACATTAAGGTCATTTTCATCCTCCCTAGGCTTATTCTAATCCAATTAGAGTTTATAAACAAATCATGTGCTTTCAATAAGTGGTTTTGTGTCATTGGTTGAACATTTAGGTCATTTTCGTCCTCCCTAGGCTTATTCTAATCCAATTAGGGTTTTTAACCAATCTTGTGCATTCAACAAGTGATTTTGTGTCATTGGTTGAACATTTAGGTCATTTTCGTCCTCCGTAGGCTTATTCTAATCCAATTTGGGTTTATAACAAATCATGTGAATCTAATAAGTGATTTTATGTTAGTGGTTGAACATTTAGGTCATTTTCATCATCCCTAGGCTTATTCTAATCCAATTAGAGTTTATAAACAAATCATGTGCATTCAATAAGTGATATTGTGTCATTGGTTGAACATTTAGGTCATTTTCGTCCTCCCTAGGCTTATTCTAATCCAATTAGGGTTTTTAACCAATCTTGTGCATCCAATAAGTCATTTTGTGTCATTGGTTGAACAATTAGGTCATTTTCATCCTCCTTAGGCTTATTCTAATCCAATTAGGGTTTTTAACCAATCTTGTGCATCCAATGAGTGATTTTGTGCCATTGGTTGAAATTTTTGGTCATTTTCGTCCTCCCTAGGCTTATTCTAATCCAATTAGGGTTTTTAGCCAATCTTGTGCATCCAATAAGTCATTTTGTGTCATTAGTTGAACATTTAGGTCATTTTCGTCCCCCTAGGCTTATTATTATCCTATTAGGGTTTTGAACCAATCTTGTGCATCCAATAAGTGATTTTGTGTCATTGATTGAACATTTAGGTTTTTTTCGTCCTCCCTAGGATTATTCTAATCCAATTAGGGTTTATAACCAATCATGTGCATCCAATAAGTGATTTTATGTTAGTGGTTGAACATTTAGGTCATTTTCATCATCCCTAGGCTTATTCTAATCCAATTAGAGTTTTTAACAAATCCTGTGCATTCAATAAATAATTTTGTATCATTGGTTGAACATTTAGGTCATTTTCGTCCTCCCTAGGCTTATTCTAATCCAATTAGGGTTTTTAATTAATCTTGTGCATCCAATAAGTCATTTTGTGTCATTGGTTGAACATTTAGGTCATTTTCATCCTCCCTAGGCTTATTCTAATCCAATTAGGGTTTTTAACCAATCTAGTGCATTCAACAAGTGATTTTGTGTCATTGGTTGAACATTTAGGTCATTTTCGTCCTCCGTAGGCTTATTCTAATCCAATTAGGGTTTTTAACCAACCTTGAGCATCCAATAAGTGATTTTGTTACATTGGTTGAACATTTAGGTCATTTTTGTCCTCTTTAGGCCTATTCTATTCCAATTAGAGTTTTTAACCATACTTGTGGATCCAATAAGTGATTTTGTGTCATTGGTTGAACATTTATTTCATTTTCGTCCTCCCTAGGCTTATTCTAATCCAATTAGGGTTTTTAACCTATCTTGTGCATCCAATAAGTGATTTTGTGTTTTTGGTTGAGCATTTAGGTAATTTTCGTCCTTCTTTGGCTTATGCTAATCCAATTAGGGTTTTTAACAATCTTGTGCACCCAATGAGGGATTTTGTGTCATTGGTTGAAATTTTTGGTCATTTTCGTCCTCCCTAGGCTTATTCTAATACAATTAGGGTTTTTAGCCAATCTTGTGCATCCAATAAGTCATTTTGTGTCATTAGTTGAACATTTAGGTCATTTTCATCCTCCCTAGGCTTATTCTAATCCAATTAGAGTTTATAAACAAATCATGTGCATTCAATAAGTGGTTTTGTGTCATTGGTTGAACATTTAGGTCATTTTCGTCCTCCCTAGGCTTATTCTAATCCAATTAGGGTTTTTAACCAATCTTGTGCATTCAACAAGTGATTTTGTGTCATTGGTTGAACATTTAGGTCATTTTCGTCCTCCGTAGGCTTATTCTAATCCAATTTGGGTTTATAACAAATCATGTGAATCTAATAAGTGATTTTATGTTAGTGGTTGAACATTTAGGTCATTTTCATCATCCCTAGGCTTATTCTAATCCAATTAGAGTTTATAAACAAATCATGTGCATTCAATAAGTGATTTTGTGTCATTGGTTGAACATTTAGGTCATTTTCGTCCTCCCTAGGCTTATTCTAATCCAATTAGGGTTTTTAACCAATCTTGTGCATCCAATAAGTCATTTTGTGTCATTGGTTGAACAATTAGGTCATTTTCATCCTCCTTAGGCTTATTCTAATCCAATTAGGGTTTTTAACCAATCTTGTGCATCCAATAAGTGATTTTGTGCGATTGGTTGAACATTTAGGTCATTTTTGTCCTCTTTATGCCTATTCTGATCCAATTTGAGTTTTTAACCAATCTTGTGGATCCAATAAGTGATTTTGTGTCATTGGTTGAACATTTATGTCATTTTTGTCCTCCCTAGGCTCAATCTAATCCAATTAGGGTTTTTAACCTATCTTGTGCATCCAATAAGTGATTTTGTGTCGTTTGTTGAGCATTTAGATAATTTTCGTCCCCCTTTGGCTTATTCTAATCCAATTAGGGTTTTTAACAATTTTGTGCACCCAATGAGTGATTTTGTGTCATTAGTTGAAATTTTGGGTCATTATCGTCCTCCCTAGGCTTATTCTAATCCAATTAGGGTTTTTAGCCAATCTTGTGCATCCAATAAGTCATTTTGTGTCATTAGTTGAACATTTAGGTCATTTTCGTCCCCCTAGGCTTATTCTAATCCTATTAGGGTTTCGAACCAATCTTGTGCATCCAATAAGTGATTTTGTGTCATTGATTGATCATTAAGGTTTTCTCGTCCTCCCTAGGATTATTCTAATCCAATTAGGGTTTATAACCAATCATGTGCATCTAATAAGTGATTTTATGTTATTGGTTGAACATTTAGGTCATTTTCATCATCCCTAGGCTTATTCTAATCCAATTAGAGTTTTTAACAAATCCTATGCATTCAATAAGTGATTTTGTGTCATTGGTTGAACATTTAGGTCATTTTAGTCCTCCCTAGGCTTATTCTAATCCAATTAGGGTTTTTAACCAATCTTGTGCATCCAATAAGTCATTTTGTGTCATTGGTTGAACATTTAGGTCATTTTCGTCCTCCCTAGGCTTATTCTAATCCAATTAGGGTTTTTAACCAATCTTGTGCATCCAATAAGTGATTTTGTGTGATAGGTTCAACATTTAGGTCATTTTCATCCTCCCTAGGCTTATTCTAATCCAATTAGGGTTTTTAACCAATCTTGTGCATTCAACAAGTGACTTTGTGTCAATTGTTGAACATTTAGGTCATTTTCGTCCTCCGTAGGCTTATTCTAATCCAATTTGGGTTTATAACAAATCATGTGAATCTAATAAGTGATTTTATGTTAGTGGTTGAACATTTAGGTCATTTTCATCATTCCTAGGCTTATTCTAATCCAATTAGAGTTTATAAACAAATCATGTGCATTCAATAAGTGATTTTGTGTCATTGGTTGAACATTTAGGTCATTTTCGTCCTCCCTAGGCTTATTCTAATCCAATTAGGGTTTTTAACCAATCTTGTGCATCCAATAAGTCATTTTGTGTCATTAGTTCAACATTTAGGTCATTTTCATCCTCCCTAGTCTTATTCTAATCCAATTAGGGTTTTTAACCAATCTTGAGCATCCAATAAGTGACTTTGTTTCATTGGTTGAAAATTTAGGTCATTTTTGTCCTCTTTAGGCCTATTCTGATCCAATTAGAATTTTTAACCAATCTTGTGGATCCATTAAGTATTTTGTGTCATTGGTTGAACATTTATTTCATTTTCGTCCTCCCTAGGCTTAATATAATCCAATTAGGGTTTTTAACCTATCTTGTGCATCCAATAAGTGATTTTGTGTCATTGGTTGAGCATTTAGGTAATTTGCGTCCTCCTTTGGCTTATTCTAATCCAATTCGGGTTTTTAACAATCTTGTGCACCCAATGAGTTATTTTGTGTCATTGGTTGAAATTTTGGGTCATTTTCGTCCTCCCTAGGCTTATTCTAATCCAATTAGGGTTTTTAGCCAATCTTGTGCATCTAATAAGTCATTTTGTGTCATTAGTTGAACATTTAGGTCATTTTCGTCCCCCTAGGCTTATTCTAATCCTATTAGGGTTTTGAACCAATCTTGTGCATCCAATAAGTGATTTTGGGTCATTGATTGAACATTTAGGTTTTTTTCGTCCTCCCTAGAATTATTCTAATCCAATTAGGGTTTATAACTAATCATGTGCATCCAATAAGTGATTTTATGTTAGTGGTTGAACATTTAGGTCATTTTCATCATCCCTAGGCTTATTCTAATCCAATTAGAGTTTTTAACAAATCTTGTGCATTCAATAAGTGATTTTGTGTCATTGGTTGAACATTTAGGTCATTTTCGTCCTCCCTAGGCTTATTCTAATCCAATTAGAGTTTTTAAGCAATCTTGTGCATTAAATAAGTCATTTTGTGTCATTGGTTCAACATTTAGGTCCTTTTCATCCTCCCTAGGCTTATTCTAATCCAATTAGGGTTTTTAACCAATCTTGTGCATTCAACAAGTGATTTTGTGTCATTGGTTGAACATTTAGGTCATTTTCATCCTTCGTAGGCTTATTCTAATCCAATTTGGGTTTTTAACCAATCTTGTGCATCCAATAAGTCATTTTGTGTCATGGGTTGAACATTTAGGTCATTTTCATCCTCCCTAGTCTTATTCTAATCCAATTAGGGTTTTTAACCAATCTTGTGCATTCAACAAGTGATTTTGTGTCATTGGTTGAACATTTAGGTCATTTTCGTCCTCCGTAGGCTTATTCTAATCCAATTAGGGTTTTTAACCAATCTTGAGCATCCAATAAGTGATTTTGTTTCATTGGTTGAAAATTTAGGTCATTTTTGTCCTCTTTAGGCGTATTCTGATCCAATTAGAGTTTTTAAGAAATCTTGTGCATTCAATAAGTGATTTTGTGTCATTGGTTGAACATTTAGGTCATTTTCGTCCTCCCTAGGCTTATTCTAATCCAATTAGGGTTTTTAAGCAATCTTGTGCATTAAATAAGTCATTTTGTGTCATTGGTTCAACATTTAGGTCCTTTTCATCCTCCCTAGGCTTATTCTAATCCAATTAGGGTTTTTAACCAATCTTGTGCATTCAACAAGTGATTTTGTGTCATTGGTTGAACATTTAGGTCATTTTCGTCCTCCGTAGGCTTATTCTAATCCAATTAGGGTTTTTAAGCAATCTTGTGCATTAAATAAGTCATTTTGTGTCATTGGTTCAACATTTAGGTCCTTTTCATCCTCCCTAGGCTTATTCTAATCCAATTAGGGTTTTTAACCAATCTTGTGCATTCAACAAGTGATTTTGTGTCATTGGTTGAACATTTAGGTCATTTTCGTCCTCCGTAGGCTTATTCTAATCCAATTTGGGTTTTTAACCAATCTTGTGCATCCAATAAGTCATTTTGTGTCATTGGTTGAACATTTAGGTCATTTTCGTCCTCCCTAGGCTTATTCTAATCCAATTAGGGTTTTTAACCAATCTTGTGCATCCAATAAGTGATTTTGTGTGATAGGTTCAACATTTAGGTCATTTTCATCCTCCCTAGGCTTATTCTAATCCAATTAGGGTTTTTAACCAATCTTGTGCATTCAACAAGTGATTTTGTGTTATTGGTTGAACATTTAGGTCATTTTCGTCCTCCGTAGGCTTATTCTATTCCAATTTGGGTTTATAACAAATCATGTGAATCTAATAAGTTATTTTATGTTAGTGGTATAACATTTAGGTCATTTTCATCATCCCTAGGCTTATTCTAATCCAATTAGAGTTTATAAACAAATCACGTGCATTCAATAAGTGATTTTGTGTCATTGGTTGAACATTTAGGTCATTTTCGTCCTCCCTAGGCTTATTCTAATCAAATTAGGGTTTTTAACCAATCTTGTGCATCCAATAAGTCATTTTGTGTCATTGGTTCAACATTTAGGTCATTTTCATCCTCCCTAGTCTTATTCTAATCCAATTAGGGTTTTTAACCAATCTTGTGCATTCAACAAGTGATTTTGTGTCATTGGTTGAACATTTAGGTCATTTTCGTCCTCCGTAGGCTTATTCTAATCCAATTAGGGTTTTTAACCAATCTTGAGCATCCAATAAGTGATTTTGTTTCATTGGTTGAAAATTTAGGTCATTTTTGTCCTCTTTAGGCCTATTCTGATCCAATTAGAGTTTTTAACCAATCTTGTGGATCCATTAAGTATTTTGTGTCATTGGTTGAACATTTATTTCATTTTCATCCTCCCTAGGCTTATTCTAATCCAATTAGGGTTTTTAACCAATCTTATGCATTCAACAAGTGATTTTGTGTCATTGGTTGAACATTTAGGTCATTTTCGTCCTCCGTAGGCTTATTCTAATCCAATTAGGGTTTTTAACCAATCTTGTGTATCCAATAAGTGATTTTGTGTGATTGGTTCAACATTTAGGTCATTTTCATCCTCCCTAGGCTTATTCTAATCCAATTACGGTTTTTAACCAATCTTGTGCATTCAACAAGTGATTTTGTGTCATTGGTTGAACATTTCGGTCATTTTCGTCCTCCGTAGGCTTATTCTAATCCAATTAGGGTTTATAACCAATCATGTGCATCTAATAAGTGATTTTATGTTAGTGGTTGAACATTTAGGTCATTTTTGTCCTCCCTAGGCTTATTCTAATCCAATTAGGGTTTTTAAGCAATCTTGTGCATCCAATAAGTCATTTTGTGTCATTGGTTCAACATTTAGGTCATTTTCATCCTCCCTAAGCTTATTCTAATCCAATTAGGGTTTTTAACCATTCTTGTGCATTCCACAAGTGATTTCGTGTCATTGGTTGAACATTTAGGTCATTTTCGTCCTCCCTAGGCTTATTCTAATCCAATTAGGGTTTTTAACCAATCTTGTGCATCCAATAAGCCATTTTGTGTCATTGGTTGAACATTTAGGTCATTTTCATCCTCCCTAGGCTTTTTCTAATCCAATTAGGGTTTTTAACCAATCTTGTGCATTCAACAAGTGATTTTGTGTCATTGGTTGAACATTTAGGTCATTTTCGTCTTCCCTAGGCTTATTCTAATCCAATTAGGGTTTTTAACCAATCTTGTGCATCCAATAAGCCATTTTGTGTCATTGGTTGAACATTTAGGTCATTTTCATCCTCCCTAGGCTTTTTCTAATCCAATTAGGGTTTTTAACCAATCTTGTGCATTCAACAAGTGATTTTGTGTCATTGGTTGAACATTTCGGTCATTTTCGTCCTCCGTAGGCTTATTCTAATCCAATTAGGGTTTTTAACCAATCTTGTGCATCCAATAAGTGATTTTGTGTGATTGGTTCAACATTTAGGTCATTTTCATCCTCCCTAGGCTTATTCTAATCCAATTACGGTTTTTAACCAATCTTGTGCATTCAACAAGTGATTTTGTGTCATTGGTTGAACATTTCGGTCATTTTCGTCCTCCGTAGGCTTATTCTAATCCAATTAGGGTTTATAACCAATCATGTGCATCTAATAAGTGATTTTATGTTAGTGGTTGAACATTTAGGTCATTTTCGTCCTCCCTAGGCTTATTCTAATCCAATTAGGATTTTTAACCTATCTTGTGCATCCAATAAGTGATTTTGTGTCATTGGTTAAGCATTTAGGTCATTTTCGTCCTCCTTTGGCTTATTCTAATCCAATTAGGGTTTTTAACAATCTTGTGCACCGAATGAGTGATTTTGTGTCATTGATTGAAATTTTGGGTCATTTTCGTCCTCCCTAGGCTTATTCTAATCCAATTAGGGTTTTTAGCCAATCTTGTGCATCGAATAAGTCATTTTGTGTCATTAGTTTAACATTTAGGTCATTTTCGTCCCCCTAGGCTTATTCTAATCCTATTAGGGTTTTGAACGAATCTTGTGCATCCAATAAGTGATTTTGTGTCATTGGTTGAACATTTAGATTTTTTTCGTCCTCCCTAGGATTATTCTAATCCAATTAGGTTTTATAACCAATCATGTGCATCCAATAAGTGATTTTATGTTAGTGGTTGAATATTTAGGTCATTTTCATCATCCCTAGGATTATTCTAATCCAATTAGAGTTTTTAACAAATCCTGTGCATTCAATAAGTGATTTTGTGTCATTGGTTGAACATTTAGGTCATTTTCGTCCTCCCTAGGCTTATTCTAATCCAATTAGGGTTTTTAACCAATCTTGTGCATCCAATAAGTCATTTTGTGTCATTGGTTGAACATTTAGGTCATTTTCGTCCTCCCTAGGCTTATTCTAATCTAATTAGGGTTTTTAACCAATCATGTGCATCCAATAAGTGATTTTATGTTAGTGGTTGAATATTTAGGTCATTTTCATCATCCCTAGGATTATTCTAATCCAATTAGAGTTTTTAACAAATCCTATGCATTCAATAAGTGATTTTGTGTCATTGGTTGAACATTTAGGTCATTTTCGTCCTCCCTAGCCTTATTCTAATCCAATTAGGGTTTTTAACCAATCTTGGTCATCCAATAAGTGATTTTTTGTGATTGGTTCAACATTTAGGTCATTTTTGTCCTCTTTAGGCCTATTCTGATCCAATTAGAGTTTTTAACCAATCTTGTGCATCCAATAAGTCATTTTGTGTCATTGGTTCAACATTTAGGTCATTTTCATCCTCCCTAAGCTTATTCTAATCCAATTAGGGTTTTTAACCATTCTTGTGCATTCCACAAGTGATTTTGTGTCATTGGTTGAACATTTAGGTCATTTTCGTCCTCCCTAGGCTTATTCTAATCCAATTAGGGTTTTTAACCAATCTTGTGCATCCAATAAGCCATTTTGTGTCATTGGTTGAACATTTAGGTCATTTTCATCCTCCCTAGGCTTTTTCTAATCCAATTAGGGTTTTTAACCAATCTTGTGCATTCAACAAGTGATTTTGTGTCATTGGTTGAACATTTCGGTCATTTTCGTCCTCCGTAGGCTTATTCTAATCCAATTAGGGTTTATAACCAATCATGTGCATCTAATAAGTGATTTTATGTTAGTGGTTGAACATTTAGGTCATTTTCATCCTCCGTAGGCTTATTCTAATCCAATTAGGGTTTTTAACCTATCTTGTGCATCCAATAAGTGATTTTGTGTCATTGGTTGAGCATTTAGGTAATTTTCGTCCTCCTTTGGCTTATTCTAATCCAATTAGGGTTTTTAACAATCTTGTGCACCCAATGAGTGATTTTGTGTCATTGGTTGAAATTTTGGGTCATTTTCGTCCTCCCTAGGCTTATTCTAATCCAATTAGGGTTTTTAGCCAATCTTGTGCATCCAATAAGTCATTTTGTGTCATTAGTTGAACATTTAGGTCATTTTCGTCCCCCTAGGCTTATTCTAATCCTATTAGGGTTTTGAACCAATCTTGTGCATCCAATAAGTGATTTTGTGTCATTGATTGAACATTAAGGTTTTTCTCGTCTCCCTAGGATTATTCTAATCCAATTAGGGTTTATAACCAATCATGTGCATCTAATAAGTGTTTTTATGTTAGTGGTTGAACATTTAGGTAATTTTCATCATCCCTAGACTTATTCTAATCCAATTAGAGTTTTTAACAAATCATGTGCATTCGATAAGTGATTTTGTGTCATTGGTTGAACATTTAGGTCATTTTCACCCTCCCTAGGCTTATTCTAATCCAATTAGGGTTTTTAAGCAATCTTGTGCATCCAATAAGTCATTTTGTGTCATTGGTTCAACATTTAGGTCATTTTCATCCTCCTTAGGCTTATTCTAATCCAATTAGGGTTTTTAACCAATCTTATGCATTCAACAAGTGATTTAGTGTCATTGGTTGAACATTTAGGTTATTTTCGTCCTCCGTAGGCTTATTCTAATCCAATTAGGGTTTTTAACCAATCTTGAGCATCCAATAAGTGATTTTGTTTCATTGGTTGAACATTTCGGTCATTTTCGTCCTCCGTAGGCTTATTCTAATCCAATTAGGGTTTATAACCAATCATGTGCATCTAATAAGTGATTTTATGTTAGTTGTTGAACATTTAGGTCATTTTCATCACCCCTAGGCTTATTCTAATCCAATTAGAGTTTTTAACAAATCCTGTGCATTCAATAAGTGATTTTGTGTCATTGGTTGAACATTTAGGTCATTTTCGCCCTCCCTAGGCTTATTCTAATCCAATTAGGGTTTTTAAGCAATCTTGTGCATCCAATAAGTCATTTTGTGTCATTGGTTCAACATTTAGGTCATTTTCATCCTCCCTAGGCTTATTCTAATCCAATTAGGGTTTTTAACCAATCTTATGCATTCAACAAGTGATTTTGTGTCATTGGTTGAACATTTAGGTCATTTTCGTCCTCCGTAGGCTTATTCTAATCCAATTAGGGTTTTTAACCAATCTTGTGCATCCAATAAGTGATTTTGTGTGATTGGTTCAACATTTAGGTCATTTTCATCCTCCCTAGGCTTATTCTAATCCAATTACGGTTTTTAACCAATCTTGTGCATTCAACAAGTGATTTTGTGTCATTGGTTGAACATTTCGGTCATTTTCGTCCTCCGTAGGCTTATTCTAATCCAATTAGGGTTTATAACCAATCATGTGCATCTAATAAGTGATTTTATGTTAGTGGTTGAACATTTAGGTCATTTTTGTCCTCCCTAGGCTTATTCTAATCCAATTAGGGTTTTTAAGCAATCTTGTGCATCCAATAAGTCATTTTGTGTCATTGGTTCAACATTTAGGTCATTTTCATCCTCCCTAAGCTTATTCTAATCCAATTAGGGTTTTTAACCATTCTTGTGCATTCCACAAGTGATTTCGTGTCATTGGTTGAACATTTAGGTCATTTTCGTCCTCCCTAGGCTTATTCTAATCCAATTAGGGTTTTTAACCAATCTTGTGCATCCAATAAGCCATTTTGTGTCATTGGTTGAACATTTAGGTCATTTTCATCCTCCCTAGGCTTTTTCTAATCCAATTAGGGTTTTTAACCAATCTTGTGCATTCAACAAGTGATTTTGTGTCATTGGTTGAACATTTAGGTCATTTTCGTCCTCCCTAGGCTTATTCTCGTCCAATTAGGGTTTTTAACCAATCTTGTGGATCCAATAAGTGATTTTGTGTCATTGGTTGAACATTTAGGTCACTTTCGTCCCCCTAGGCTTATTCTAATCCTATTAGGGTTTTGAACCAATCTTGTGCATCCAATAAGTGATTTTGTGTCATTGATTGAACAATAAGGTTTTTCTCGTCTCCCTAGGATTATTCTAATCCAATTAGGGTTTATAACCAATCATGTGCATCTAATAAGTGATTTTATGTTAGTGGTTGAACATTAAGGTAATTTTCATCATCCCTAGACTTATTCTAATCCAATTAGAGTTTTTAACAAATCATGTGCATTCGATAAGTGATTTTGTGTCATTGGTTGAACATTTAGGTCATTTTCACCCTCCCTAGGCTTATTCTAATCCAATTAGGGTTTTTAAGCAATCTTGTGCATCCAATAAGTCATTTTGTGTCATTGGTTCAACATTTAGGTCATTTTCATCCTCCCTAGGCTTATTCTAATCCAATTAGGGTTTTTAACCAATCTTATGCATTCAAGAAGTGATTTAGTGTCATTGGTTGAACATTTAGGTTATTTTCGTCCTCCGTAGGCTTATTCTAATCCAATTAGGGTTTTTAACCAATCTTGAGCATCCAATAAGTGATTTTGTTTCATTGGTTGAACATTTCGGTCATTTTCGTCCTCCGTAGGCTTATTCTAATCCAATTAGGGTTTATAACCAATCATGTGCATCTAATAAGTGATTTTATGTTAGTTGTTGAACATTTAGGTCATTTTCATCACCCCTAGGCTTATTCTAATCCAATTAGAGTTTTTAACAAATCCTGTGCATTCAATAAGTGATTTTGTGTCATTGGTTGAACATTTAGGTCATTTTCGCCCTCCCTAGGCTTATTCTAATCCAATTAGGGTTTTTAAGCAATCTTGTGCATCCAATAAGTCATTTTGTGTCATTGGTTCAACATTTAGGTCATTTTCATCCTCCCTAGGCTTATTCTAATCCAATTAGGGTTTTTAACCAATCTTATGCATTCAACAAGTGATTTAGTGTCATTGGTTGAACATTTAGGTTATTTTCGTCCTCCGTAGGCTTATTCTAATCCAATTAGGGTTTTTAACCAATCTTGAGCATCCAATAAGTGATTTTGTTTCATTGGTTGAACATTTCGGTCATTTTCGTCCTCCGTAGGCTTATTCTAATCCAATTAGGGTTTATAACCAATCATGTGCATCTAATAAGTGATTTTATGTTAGTTGTTGGACATTTAGGTCATTTTCATCACCCCTAGGCTTATTCTAATCCAATTAGAGTTTTTAACAAATCCTGTGCATTCAATAAGTGATTTTGTGTCATTGGTTGAACATTTAGGTCATTTTCGCCCTCCCTAGGCTTATTCTAATCCAATTAGGGTTTTTAAGCAATCTTCTGCATCCTATAAGTCATTTTGTGTCATTGGTTCAACATTTAGGTCATTTTCATCCTCCCTAGGCTTATTCTAATCCAATTAGGGTTTTTAACCAATCTTATGCATTCAACAAGTGATTTGTGTCATTGGTTGAACATTTAGGTTATTTTCGCCCTCCGTAGGCTTATTCTAATCCAATTAGGGTTTTTAACAATCTTGTGCATCCAATAAGTGATTTTGTTTCATTGGTTGAACATTTAGGTCATTTTTGTCCTCTTTAGGCCTATTCTGATCCAATTAGAGTTTTTAACCAATCTTGTGGATCCAATAAGTATTTTGTGTCATTGGTTGAACATTTATTTCATTTTCGTCCTCCCTAGGCTTATTCTAATCCAATTAGGGTTTTTAACCTATCTTGTGCAACCAATAAGTGATTTTGTGTCATTGGTTGAGCATTTAGGTAATTTTCGTCCTCCTTTGGCTTATTCTAATCCAATTAGGGTTTTTAACAATCTTGTGCACCCAATGAGTGATTTTGTGTCATTGGTTGAAATTTTGGGTCCTTTTCGTCCTCCCTAGGCTTATTCTAATCCAATTAGGGTTTTTAGCCAATCTTGTGCATCCAATAAGTCATTTTGTGTCATTAGTTGAACATTTAGGTCATTTTCGTCCCCCTAGGCTTATTCTAATCCTATTAGGGTTTTGAACCAATCTTGTGCATCAATAAGTGATTTTGTGTCATTGATTGAACATTTAGGTTTTTTTCGTCCTCCCTAGGATTATTCTAATCCAATTACGGTTTATAACCAATCATGTTCATCCAATAAGTGATTTTATGTTAGTGGTTGAATATTTAGGTCATTTTCATCATCCCTAGGCTTATTCTAATCCAATTAGAATGTTTAACAAATCATGTGATTTCAATAAGTGATCTTGTGTCATTGGTTGAACATTTAGGTCATTTTCGTCCTCCCTAGGCTTATTCTAATCCAATTAGGGTTTTTAACCAATCTTGTGCATCCAATAAGTCATTTTGTGTCATTGGTTCAACATTTTGGTCATTTTCGTCCTCCCTAGCCTTATTCTAATCCAATTAGGGTTTTTAACCAATCTTATGCATCCAATAAGTGATTTTGTGTGATTGGTTCAACATTTAGGTCATTTTCGTCCTCCCTAGGCTTATTCTACTCCAATTAGGGTTTTTAACCAATCTTGTGCATTCAACAAGTGATTTTGTGTCATTGGTTGAACATTTAGGTCATTTTCGTCCTCCGTAGGCTTATTCTAATCCAATTAGGGTTTTTAACCAACCTTGAGCATCCAATAAGTGATTTTGTTTCATTGGTTGAACATTTAGGTCATTTTTGTCCTCTTTAGGCCTATTCTGATCCAATTAGAGTTTTTAACCAATTTTGTGGATCCAATAAGTGATTTTGTGTCATTGGTTGAACATTTATTTCATTTTCGTCCTCCCTAGGCTTATTCTAATCCAATTAGGGTTTTTAACCTATCTTGTGCATCCAATAAGTGATTTTGTGTCATTGGTTGAGCATTTAGGTAATTTTCGTCCTCCTTTGGCTTATTCTAATCCAGTTAGGGTTTTTAACAATCTTAAGCACCGAATGAGTGATTTTGTGTCATTGGTTGAAATTTTGGGTCATTTTCGTCCTCCCTAGACTTATTCTAATCCAATTAGGGTTTTTAGCCAATCTTGTACATCGAATAAGTCATTTTGTGTCATTAGTTTAACATTTAGGTCATTTTCGTCCCCGTAGGCTTATTCTAAACCTATTAGGGTTTTGAACGAATCTTGTGCATCCAATAAGTGATTTTGTGTCATTGATTGAACATTTAGGTTTTTTTAGTCTTCCCTGGGATTATTCTAATCCAATTAGGTTTTATAACCAATCATGTGCATCCAATAAGTGATTTTATGTTAGTGGTTGAATATTTAGGTCATTTTCATCATCCCTAGGATTATTCTAATCCAATTAGAGTTTTTAACAAATCCTGTGCATTCAATAAGTGATTTTGTGTCATTGGTTGAACATTTAGGTCATTTTCGTCCTCCCTAGGCTTATTCTAATCCAATTAGGGTTTTTAACCAATCTTGTGCATCCAATAAGTCATTTTGTGTCATTGGTTGAACATTTAGGTCATTTTCGTCCTCCCTAGGCTTATTCTAATCCAATTAGGATTTTTAACCAATCTTGTGCATCCAATAAGTGATTTTGTGTGATTGGTTCAACATTTAGGTCATTTTCATCCTCCCTAGGCTTATTCTAATCCAATTAGGGTTTTTAACCAATCTTGTGCATTCAACAAGTGATTTTGTGTCATTGGTTGAACATTTAGGTCATTTTCTTTCTCCGTAGGCTTATTCTAATCCAATTAGGGTTTTTAACCAATCTTGAGCATCCAATAAGTGATTTTGTTTCATTGGTTGAACATTTAGGTCATTTTTGTCTTCTTTAGGCCTATTCTGATCCAATTAGAGATTTAACCAATCTTGTGGATCCAATAAGTGATTTTGTGTCAATTGTTGAACATTTATGTCATTTTCGTCCTCCCTAGGCTTATTCTAATCTAATTAGGGTTTTTATCCAATCTTGTGCATCCAATAAGTCATTTTTTGTCATTGGTTGAACATCTAGGTCATTTTCGTCCTCCCTAGGCTTATTCTAATCCAATTAGGGTTTTTAACCAATCTTGGTCATCCAATAAGTGATTTTTTGTGATTGGTTCAACATTTAGGTCATTTTTGTCCTCTTTAGGCCTATTCTGATCCAATTAGAGTTTTTAACCAATCTTGTGGATCCAATAAGTGGTTTTGTGTCATTGGTTGAACATTTATGTCATTTTCGTCCTCCCTAGGCTTATTCTAATCCAATTAGGGTTTTTAACCTATCTTGTGCATCCAATAAGTGATTTTGTGTCATTGGTTGAGCATTAAGGTAATTTTCGTCCCCCTTTGGCTTATTCTAATCCAATTAGGGTTTTTAACAATCTTGTGCACCCAATGAGTGATTTTGTGTCATTGGTTGAAATTTTGGGTCATTTTCGTCCTCCCTAGGCTTATTCTAATCCAATTGGGGTTTTGAACGAATCTTGTGCATCCAATAAGTGATTTTGTGTCATTGGTTGAGCATTTAGGTAATTTTCGTCCTCCTTTGGCTTATTCTAATCCAACTATGGTTTTTAACAATCTTGTGCACCCAATGAGTGATTTTGTGTCATTGGTTGAAATTTTGGGTCATTTTCGTCCTCCCTAGGCTTATTCTAATCCAATTAGGGTTTTTAGCCAATCTTGTGCCTCCAATAAGTCATTTTGTGTCATTAGTTTAACATTTAGGTCATTTTCGTCCCCCTAGGCTTATTCTAATCCTATTAGGGTTTTGAACCAATCTTGTGCATCCAATAAGTGATTTTGTGTCATTGATTGAACATTTAGGTTTTTTTCGTCCTCCCTAGGATTATTCTAATCCAATTAGGGTTTTTAACCTATCATGTGCGTCCAATAAGTGATTTTATGTTAGTGGTTGAACATTTAGGTCATTTTCATCATCCCTAGCCTTATTCTAATCCAATTAGAGTTTTTTACAAATCCTGTGCATTCAATAAGTGATTTTGTGTCATTGGTTGAACATTTAGGTCATTTTTGTCCTCCCTAGGCTAATTCTAATCCAATTAGGGTTTTTAACAAATCTTGTGCATCCAATAAGTCATTTTGTGTCATTGGTTCAACATTTAGGTCATTTTCGTCCTCCCTAGGCTTATTCTAATCCAATTAGGGTTTTTAACCAATCTTATGCATCCAATAAGTGATTTTGTGTGATTGGTTCAACATTTCGGTCATTTTCGTCCTCCCTAGGCTTATTCTACTCCAATTAGGGTTTTTAACCAATCTTGTGCATTCAACAAGTGATTTTGTGTCATTGGTTGAACATTTAGGTCATTTTCGTCCTCCGTAGGCTTATTCTAATCCAATTAGAGTTTTTAACCAACCTTGAGCATCCAATAAGTGATTTTGTTTCATTGGTTGAACATTTAGGTCATTTTTGTCCTCTTTAGGCCTATTCTGATCCAATTAGAGTTTTTAACCAATTTTGTGGATCCAATAAGTGATTTTGTGTCATTGGTTGAACATTTATTTCATTTTCGTCCTCCCTAGGCTTATTCTAATCCAATTAGGATTTTTAACCTATCTTGTGCATCCAATAAGTGATTTTGTGTCATTGGTTAAGCATTTAGGTAATTTTCGTCCTCCTTTGGCTTATTCTAATCCAATTAGGGTTTTTAACAATCTTGTGCACCGAATGAGTGATTTTGTGTCATTGATTGAAATTTTGGGTCATTTTCGTCCTCCCTAGGCTTATTCTAATCCAATTAGGGTTTTTAGCCAATCTTGTGCATCGAATAAGTCATTTTGTGTCATTAGTTTAACATTTAGGTCATTTTCGTCCCCCTAGGCTTATTCTAATCCTATTAGGGTTTTGAACGAATCTTGTGCATCCAATAAGTGATTTTGTGTCATTGGTTGAACATTTAGATTTTTTTCGTCCTCCCTAGGATTATTCTAATCCAATTAGGTTTTATAACCAATCATGTGCATCCAATAAGTGATTTTATGTTAGTGGTTGAATATTTAGGTCATTTTCATCATCCCTAGGATTATTCTAATCCAATTAGAGTTTTTAGCAAATCCTGTGCATTCAATAAGTGATTTTGTGTCATTGGTTGAACATTTAGGTCATTTTCGTCCTCCCTAGGCTTATTCTAATCCAATTAGGGTTTTTAACCAATCTTGTGCATCCAATAAGTCATTTTGTGTCATTGGTTGAACATTTAGGTCATTTTCGTCCTCCCTAGGCTTATTCTAATCTAATTAGGGTTTTTAACCAATCATGTGCATCCAATAAGTGATTTTATGTTAGTGGTTGAATATTTAGGTCATTTTCATCATCCCTAGGATTATTCTAATCCAATTAGAGTTTTTAACAAATCCTATGCATTCAATAAGTGATTTTGTGTCATTGGTTGAACATTTAGGTCATTTTCGTCCTCCCTAGCCTTATTCTAATCCAATTAGGGTTTTTAACCAATCTTGGTCATCCAATAAGTGATTTTTTGTGATTGGTTCAACATTTAGGTCATTTTTGTCCTCTTTAGGCCTATTCTGATCCAATTAGAGTTTTTAACCAATCTTGTGCATCCAATAAGTCATTTTGTGTCATTGGTTCAACATTTAGGTCATTTTCATCCTCCCTAAGCTTATTCTAATCCAATTAGGGTTTTTAACCTATCTTGTGCATCCAATAAGTGATTTTGTGTCATTGGTTGAGCATTTAGGTAATTTTCATCCTCCTTTGGCTTATTCTAATCCAATTATGGTTTTTAACAATCTTGTGCACCCAATGAGTGATTTTGTGTCATTGGTTGAAATTTTGGGTCATTTTCGTCCTCCCTAGGCTTATTCTAATCCAATTAGGGTTTTTAGCCAATCTTGTGCCTCCAATAAGTCATTTTGTGTCATTAGTTTAACATTTAGGTCATTTTCGTCCCCCTAGGCTTATTCTAATCCTACTAGGGTTTTGAACCAATCTTGTGCATCCAATAAGTGATTTTGTGTCATTGATTGAACATTTAGGTTTTTTTCGTCCTCCCTAGGATTATTCTAATCCAATTAGGGTTTTTAACCTATCATGTGCGTCCAATAAGTGATTTTATGTTAGTGGTTGAACATTTAGGTCATTTTCATCATCCCTAGCCTTATTCTAATCCAATTAGGGTTTTTAACCAACCTTGTGCATCCAATAAGTCATTTTGTGTCATTGGTTGAACATTTAGGTCATTTTCGTCCTCCCTAGGCTTATTCTAATCCAATTAGGGTTTTTAGCCAATCTTGTGCCTCCAATAAGTCATTTTGTGTCATTAGTTTAACATTTAGGTCATTTTCGTCCTCCCTAGGCTTATTCTAATCCAATTAGGGTTTATAACCAATCATGTGCATCCAATAAGTGATTTTATGTTAGTGGTTGAATATTTAGGTCATTTTCATCATCCCTAGGATTATTCTAATCCAATTAGAGTTTTTAACAAATCCTATGCATTCAATAAGTGATTTTGTGTCATTGGTTGAACATTTAGGTCATTTTCGTCCTCCCTAG
>JBBPBP010009780.1:14393967-14418486 GCA_037974735.1 Cicer chorassanicum
CATTTTCTTCTTCCCTAGGCTAATTCTAATCCAATTAGGGTTTTTAACCAATCTTGTGCAACCAATAAGTGATTATGTTTTAGTGGTTGAACATTTAAGTCATTTTCGTCCTCCCTAGGCTTATTCTAATCCAATTAGGGTTTTTAACAAATCATGTGTATTCAATAAGTGATTCTGTGTCATTGGTTGAACATTTAGGATATTTTGGTCCACCTTAGGCTTATTTTGATCCAATTAGAGTTTTTAACCAATCTTGTGGATCCAATAAGTGATTTTGTGTCATTGGTTGAACATTGATGTCATTTTCGTCCTCCCTAGGCTTATTCTAATCCAATTAGGGTTTATAACCAATCATGTGCATCCAATAAGTGATTTTATGTTAGTGGTTGAATATTTAGGTCATTTTCATCATCCCTAGGATTATTCTAATCCAATTAGAGTTTTTAACAAATCCTATGCATTCAATAAGTGATTTTGTGTCATTGGTTGAACATTTAGGTCATTTTCGTCCTCCCTAGGCTTATTCTAATCCAATTAGGGTTTTTAACCAATCTTGTGCATCCAATAAGTCATTTTGTGTCATTGGTTGAACATTTAGGTCATTTTCGTCCTCCCTAGGCTAATTCTAATCCAATTAGGGTTTTTAACCAATCTTGTGCATCCAATAAGTTATTTTGTGTGATTGGTTCAACATTTAGGTCATTTTCATCCTCCCTAGGCTCATTCAAATCCAATTAGGGTTTTTAACCAATCTTGTGCATTCAACAAGTGATTTTGTGTCATTGGTTGAACATTTAGGTCATTTTCGTCTTCCGTAGGCTTATTCTAATCCAATTAGGGTTTTTAACAAACCTTGAGCATCCAATAAGTGATTTTGTTTCATTGGTTGAACATTTAGGTCATTTTTGTCCTCTTTAGGCCTATTCTGATCCAATTAGAGTTTTTAAACAATTTTGTGGATCCAATAAGTGATTTTGTGTCATTGGTTGAACATTTATTTCATTTTCGTCCTCCCTAGGCTTATTCTAATCCAATTAGGGTTTTTAACCTATCTTGTGCATCCAATAAGTGATTTTGTGTCATTGGTTGAGCATTTAGGTAATTTTCGTCCTCCTTTGGCTTATTCTAATCCAATTAGGGTTTTTAACAATCTTGTGCACCGAATGAGTGATTTTGTGTCACTGGTTGAAATTTTGGGTCATTTTCGTCCTCCCTAGGCTTGTTCTAATCCTATTAGGGTTTTGAACCAATCTTGTGCATCCAATAAGTGATTTTATGTCATTCATTGAACATTTAGGTCATTTTTGTCCTCCCTAGGCCTATTCTAATCCTATTAGGGTTTTTGAACCAATCTTGTTCATCCAATAAGTGATTTTGTGTCATTGATTGAACATTTATGTTTTTTTCGTCCTCCCTAGGCTTATTCTAATTCAATTAGGGTTTTTAACCAATCTTGTGCATCCAATAAGTGATTTTGTGTTAGTGGTTGAACATTTAGGTCATTTTCGTCCTCCCTAGGCTTATTCTAATCCAATTAGAGTTTTTAACAAATCCTGTGCATTCAATAAGTGATTTTGTGTCATTGGTTGAACATTTAGGTCATTTTCGTCCTCCTTAGGCTTATTCTAATCAAATTAGGGTTTTTAACCAATCTTTAGCATCCAATAAGTGATTTTGTGTCATTGGTTGAACATTTAGGTCATTTTTGTCCTCCTTAGACTTATTCTGATCCAATTAGAGTTTTTAACCAATCTTGTGCATCCAATAAGTGATTTTGTGCCATTGGTTGAGCATTTAGGTAATTTTCGTCCTCCTTTGGCTTTTTCGAATCCAATTAGGGTTTTTAACAATCTTGTGCACCCAATGAGTGATTTTGTGTCATTGGTTGAAATTTTGGGTAATTTTCGTCCTCCCTAGGCTTGTTCTAATCCTATTAGGGTTTTGAACCAATCTTGTCCATCCAATAAGTGATTTTTATGTCATTCGTTGAACATTTAAGGTCATTTTCGTCCTCCCTAGGCCTATTCTAATCCTATTAGGGTTTTGAACCAATCTTGTGCATCCAATAAGTGATTTTGTGTCATTGATTGAACATTTAGGTTTTTTTCGTCCTCCCTAGGCTTATTCTAATCCAATTAGGGTTTTTAACCAATCTTGTGCATCAAATAAGTGATTTTGTGTTAGTGGTTGAACATTTAGGTCATTTTCGTCCTCCCTAGGCTTATTCTAATCCAATCAGGGTTTTAAACAAATTCTTTGCATTCAATAAGTGATTTTGTGTCATTGGTTGAACATTTAGATCATTTTCGTCCTCCCTAGGCTTATTCTAATCCAATTAGGGTTTTGAACCAATCTTGTGCATTCAATAAGTTATTTTGTGTCATTGGTTGAACATTTAGTTCATTTTCGTCCTCCCTAGGCTTATTCTGATCCAATGAGAGTTTTTAACGAATCTTGTGGATCCAATAAGTGATTTTGTGTCATTGGTTGAACATTTATGTCATTTTCGTCCTCCCTAGGCTTATTCAAATCCAATTAGGGTTTTTAACCTATCTTGTGCATCCAATAAGTGATTTTGTGTCATTGGTTGAGCATTTAGGTATTTTTCGTCCTCCATAGGCTTATTTTGATCCAATTAGAGTTTTTAACCAATCTTGTGGATCCAATAAGTGATTTTGTGTCATTGGTTGAACATTTATGTATGTCATTTTCTTCTTCCCTAGGCTAATTCTAATCCAATTAGGGTTTTTAACCAATCTTGTGCAACCAATAAGTGATTATGTTTTAGTGGTTGAACATTTAAGTCATTTTCGTCCTCCCTAGGCTTATTCTAATCCAATTAGGGTTTTTAACAAATCATGTGTATTCAATAAGTGATTCTGTGTCATTGGTTGAACATTTAGGATATTTTGGTCCACCTTAGGCTTATTTTGATCCAATTAGAGTTTTTAACCAATCTTGTGGATCCAATAAGTGATTTTGTGTCATTGGTTGAACATTGATGTCATTTTCGTCCTCCCTAGGCTTATTCTAATCCAATTAGGGTTTTTAACCAATCTTGTGAATCCAATAAGTGATTTTATGTGATTGGTTGAACATTTAGGTCATTTTCGTCCTCCCTAGGCTTATTCTAATCCATTTAGGGTTTTTAACCAATCTTGTGCGTCCAATAAGTAATTTTGTATCATTGGTTGAAAATTTAGGTCATTTTCCTCCACCCTAGGCTTATTCTAATCCAATTAGAGTTTTTAACCAATCTTGTGCATCGAATAAGTGATTTTGTGTTATTGGTTGAACATTTAGGTAATTTTCATCCTCCCTAGGCTTATTCTAATCCAATTAGGGTTTTTAACCAATCTCTAGCATCCAATAAGTGATTTTGTGTCATTGGTTGAACATTAAGGTTATTTTTGTCCTCCTTAGGCTTATTCTGATCCAATAAGAGTTTTTAACCAATCTTGTGCACCCAATGAGTGATTTTGTGTCATTGGTTGAAATTTTGGGTCATTTTCGTCCTCGCTAGGCTTGTTCTAATCCTATTAGGGTTTTGAACCAATCTTGTTTATCTAATAAGTGATTTTATGTCATTCGTTGAACATTTAGGTCATTTTCATCCTCCTTTGGCTTATTATAATTCAATTAGGGTTTTTAACAATCTTGTGCACCCAATGAGTGATTTTGTGTCATTGGTTGAATTTTTGGGTTATTTTCGTCCTCCCTAGGCTTGTTCTAATCATATTAGGGTTTGGAACCAATCTTGTGCATCCAATAAGTGATTTTGTGTAATTGGTTGAACATTTAGGTAATTTTCGTCCTCCTTTGGCTTATTATAATCCAATTAGGGTTTTTAACAATCTTGTGCACCCAATGAGTGATTTTGTGTCATTGGTTGAATTTTTGGGTCATTTTCGTCCTCCCTAGGCTTATTCTATTCCAATTAGGGTTTTTAACCAATCTTGTGCATCCAATAAGTGATTTTGTGTTAGTGGTTGAACATTTAGGTCATTTTCGTCCTCCCTAGGCTTATTCTAATCCAATTAGGGTTTTTAACAAATCCTGTCCATTCAATAAGTGATTTTGTGTCATTGGTTGAACATTTAGGATATTTTGGTCCACCCTAGGCTTATTTTGATCCAATTAGAGTTTCTAACCAATCTTGTGGATCCAATAAGTGATTTTGTGTCATTGGTTGAACATTTATGTCATTTTCGTCCTCCCTAGGCCTATTCTAATCCAATTAGGGTTTTTAACCAATCTTGTGAATCCAATAAGTGATTTTATGTGATTGGTTGAACATTTAGGTCATATTCGTCCTCCTTAGGCTTATTCTAATCCATTTAGGGTTTTTAACCAATCTTGTGCGTCCAGTAAGTAATTTTGTATCATTGGTTGAACATTTAGGTCATTTTCCTCCTCCCTAGGCTTATTCTAATCCAATTAGGGTTTTTAACTAATCTTGTGCATCCAATAAGTGATTTTGTGTGATTGGTTGAACATTTAGGTCATTTTCATCCTCCCTAGGCTTATTCTAATCCAATTAGGGTTTTTAACCAATCTTGAGCATCCAATAAGTGATTTTGTGTCATTGGTTGAAAATTTTGGTTATTTTTGTCCTCCTTAGGCTTATTCTGATCCAATAAGAGTTTTTAACCAATCTTGTGGATCCAATAAGTGATTTTGTGTCATTGGTTGAACATTTATGTCATTTTCGTCCTCCCAAGGCTTATTCAAAATCAAATTAGGGTTTTAACCTATCTTTTAAATCCAATAAGTGATTTTGTGTCATTGGTTGAACATTTAGGTTATTTTCGTCCTCCTTTGGCTTATTATAATCCAATTAGGGTTTTTAACAATCTTGTGCACCCAATGAGTGATTTTGTGTCTTTGGTTGAACATTTATGTCATTTTCATCCTCCATAGGCTTATTCTAATCCAATTAGGGTTTTTAACCTATCTTGTGGATCCAATAAGTGATTTTGTGTCATTGGTTGAGCATTTAGGTTATTTTCGTCCTCCTTTGGCTTTTTCGAATCCAATTAGGGTTTTTAACAATCTTGTGCACCCAATGAGTGATTTTGTGTCGTTGGTTGAAATTTTGGGTCATTTTCGTCCTCCCTAGGCTTGTTCTAATCCTATTAGGCTTTTGAACCAATCTTGTGCATCCAATAAGTGATTTTGTGTCATTCGTTGAACATTTAGGTCATTTTCGTCCTCCCAAGGCTTATTCTAATCAAATTAGGGTTTTTAACAAATCTTGTGAATTCAATAAGTCATTTTGTGTCATTGGTTGAACATTTAGGATATTTTCGTCCTCCATAGGCTTATTTTGATCCAATTAGAGTTTTTTACCAATCTTGTGGATCCAATAAGTGATTTTGTGTCATTGGTTGAACATTTATGTCATTTTCGTCCTCCCTAGGCTTATTCTAATCCAATTAGGGGTTTTAACCTATCTTGTGCATCCAATAAGTGATTTTGTGTCATTGGTTGAACATTTATGTCATTTTCGTCCTCCCTTGGCTTATTCTAATCCAAATAGGGTTTTTAACCGTTCTTGTGCATCCAACAAGTAATTTTGTATCCTTGGTTGAACATTTAGGTCATTTTCGTCCTCCCTAGGCTTATTATAATCCAATAAGGGTTTTTAACAAATCCTTTGCATTCAATAAGTGAATTTGTGTCATTGGTTGAACATTTAGATCATTTTCGTCTTCCCTAGGCTTATTCTAATCCAATTAGGGTTTTGAACCAATCTTGTGCATTCAATAAGTGATTTTGTGTCATTGGTTGAACATTTAGGTCATTTTCGTCCTCCCTAGGCTTATTCTGATCCAATTAGAGTTTTTAACGAATCTTGTGGATCCAATAAGTGATTTTGTATCATTGGTTGAACATTTATGTCATTTTCGTCCTCCCTAGGCTTATTCTAATCCAATTAGGGTTTTTAACCAATCTTGTGCAACCAATAAGTGATTTTGTGTTAGTGGTTGAACATTTAGGTCGTTTTCGTCCTCCTAAGGCTTATTCTAATCCAATTAGGGTTTTTAACAAATCATGTGCATTCAATAAGTGATTTTGTGTCATTGGTTGAACATTTAGGATATTTTGGTCCACCCTAGGCTTATTTTGATCCAATTAGAGTTTTTAACCAATCTTGTGGATCCAATAAGTGATTTTGTGCCAATTGTTGAACATTTATGTCATATTCGTCCTCCCTAGGCTTATTCTAATCCAATTAGGGTTTTTAACCAATCTTGTGCATCTAATAAGTCATTTTGTGTCATTGGTTGAACATTTAGGTCATTTTCGTTCTCCCTAGGCTTATTCTAATCCAATTAGGGTTTTTAACCAATCTTGTGCAACCAATAAGTGATTTTGTGTGATTGGTTGAACATTTAGGTCATTTTCATCCTCCCTAGGCTTATTCTAATCCAATTAGGGTTTTTAACCAATCTTGAGCATCCAATAAGTGATTTTGTGTCATTGGTTGAACATTTAGGTAATTTTTGTCCTCCTTTGGCTTATTATAATCCAATTAGGGTTTTTAACAATCTTGTGCACCCAATGAGTCATTTTGTGTCATTGGTTGAATTTTGGGGTCATTTTTCGTCCTCCCTAGGCTTATTCTATTCCAATTAGGGTTTTGAACCAATCTTGTGCATCCAATAAGTGATTTTGTGTCATTCATTGAACATTTAGGTCATTTTCGTCCTCCTTAGGCCTACTCTAATCCTATTAGGGTTTTGAACCAATCTTGTGCATCCAATAAGTGATTTTGTGTCATTGATTGAACATTTAGGTTTTTTTCGTCCTCCCTAGGCTTATTCTAATCCAATTAGGGTTTTTAACCAATCTTGTGCAACCAATAAGTGATTTTGTGTTAGTGGTTGAACATTTAGGTCATTTTCGTCCTCCCTAGGCTTATTCTAATCCAATTAGGGTTTTTAACAAATCCTGTGCATTCAATAAGTGATTTTGTGTCATTGGTTGAACATTTAGGATATTTTGGTCCACCCTAGGCTTATTTTGATCCAATTAGAGTTTTTAACCAATCTTGTGGATCCAATAAGTGATTTTGTGCCAATTGTTGAACATTTAGGTAATTTTTGTCCTCCTTTGGCTTATTATAATCCAATTAGGGTTTTTAACAATCTTGTGCACCCAATGAGTGATTTTGTGTCATTGGTTGAATTTTGGGGTCATTTTTCGTCCTCCCTAGGCTTATTCTATTCCAATTAGGGTTTTGAACCAATCTTGTGCATCCAATAAGTGATTTTGTGTCATTCATTGAACATTTAGGTCATTTTCGTCCTCCTTAGGCCTACTCTAATCCTATTAGGGTTTTGAACCAATCTTGTGCATCCAATAAGTGATTTTGTGTCATTGATTGAACATTTAGGTTTTTTTCGTCCTCCCTAGGCTTATTCTAATCCAATTAGGGTTTTTAACCAATCATGTGCATCCAATAAGTGATTTTGTGTTAGTGGTTGAACATTAAGGTCATTTTCGTCCTCCCTAGGCTTATTCTAATCCAATTAGGGTTTTTAACAAATCCTGTGCATGCAATAAGTCATTTTGTGTCATTGGGTGAACATTTAGGATATTTTGGTCCACCCTAGGCTTATTTTGATCCAATTAGAGTTTTTAACCAATCTTATGGATCCAATAAGTGATTTTGTGCCAATTGTTGAACATTTAGGTAATTTTTGTCCTCCTTTGGCTTATTATAATCCAATTAGGGTTTTTAACAATCTTGTGCACCCAATGAGTGATTTTGTGTCATTGGTTGAATTTTTGGGTCATTTTCGTCCTCCCTAGGCTTATTCTATTCCAATTAGGGTTTTTAACCAATCTTGTGCATCCAATAAGTCATTTTGTGTCATTGGTTGAACATTTAGGTCATTTTCGTCCTCCCTAGGCCTATTCTAATCCTATTAGGGTTTTGAACCAATCTTGTGCATCCAATAAGTGATTTTGTGTCATTGGTTGAACATTTAGGAAATTTTCGTCCTCCTTTGGCTTATTATAATCCAATTAGGGTTTTTAACAATCTTGTGCACCCAATGAGTGATTTTGTGTCATTGGTTGAATTTTTGGGTCATTTTCGTCCTCCCTAGGCTTATTATATTCCAATTAGGGTTTTTAACCAATCTTGTGCATCCAATAAGTGATTTTGTGTTGGTGGTTGAACATTAAGGTCATTTTCGTCCTCCCTAGGCTTATTCTAATCCAATTAGGGTTTTTAACAAATCCTGTGCATCAAATAAGTCATTTTGTGTCATTGGGTGAACATTTAGGATATTTTGGTCCACCCTAGGCTTATTCTAATCCTATTAGGGTTTTGAACCAATCTTGTGCATCCAATAAGTGATTTTGTGTCATTGGTTGAACATTTAGGTAATTTTCATCCTCCTTTGGCTTTTTCGAATCCAATTAGGGTTTTTAACAATCTTGTGCACCCAATGAGTGATTTTGTGTCATTGGTTGAAATTTTGGGTCATTTTCGTCCTCGCTAGGCTTGTTCTAATCCTATTAGGGTTTTGAACCAATCTTGTGCATCTAATAAGTGGTTTTTTGTCATTCGTTGAACATTTAGGTCATTTTCGTCCTCCTTTGGCTTATTATAATCCAATTAGGGTTTTTAACAATCTTGTGCACCCAATGAGTGATTTTGTGTCATTGGTTGAATTTTTGGGTTATTTTCGTCCTCCCTAGGCTTGTTCTAATCATATTAGGGTTTTGGACCAATCTTGTGCATCCAATAAGTGATTTTGTGTAATTGGTTGAACATTTAGGTAATTTTCGTCCTCCTTTGGCTTATTATAATCCAATTAGGGTTTTTAACAATCTTGTGCACCCAATGAGTGATTTTGTGTCATTGGTTGAATTTTTGGGTCATTTTCATCCTCCCTAGGCTTATTCTATTCCAATTAGGGTTTTTAACCAATCTTGTGCATCCAATAAGTGATTTTGTGTTAGTGGTTGAACATTTAGGTCATTTTCGTCCTCCCTAGGCTTATTCTAATCCAATTAGGGTTTTTAACAAATCCTGTGCATTCAATAAGTGATTTTGTGTTATTGGTTGAACATTTAGGATAGTTTGGTCCACCCTAGGCTTATTTTGATCCAATTAGAGTTTCTAACCAATCTTGTGGATCCAATAAGTGATTTTGTTTCATTGGTTGAACATTTATGTCATTTTCGTCCTCCCTAGGCTTATTCTAATCCAATTAGGGTTTTTAACCAATCTTGTGAATCCAATAAGTGATTTTATGTGATTGGTTGAACATTTAGGTCATATTCGTCCTCCTTAGGCTTATTCTAATCCATTTAGGGTTTTTAACCAATCTTGTGCGTCCAGTAAGTAATTTTGTATCATTGGTTGAACATTTAGGTCATTTTCCTCCTCCCTAGGCTTATTCTAATCCAATTAGGGTTTTTAACTAATCTTGTGCATCCAATAAGTGATTTTTTGTGATTGGTTGAACATTTAGGTCATTTTCATCCTCCCTAGGCTTATTCTAATCCAATTAGGGTTTTTAACCAATCTTGAGCATCCAATAAGTGATTTTGTGTCATTGGTTGAAAATTTTGGTTATTTTTGTCCTCCTTAGGCTTATTCTGATCCAATAAGAGTTTTTAACCAATCTTGTGGATCCAATAAGTGATTTTGTGTCATTGGTTGAACATTTATGTCATTTTCGTCCTCCCAAGGCTTATTCAAAATCAAATTAGGGTTTTAACCTATCTTTTACATCCAATAAGTGATTTTGTGTCATTGGTTGAACATTTAGGTAATTTTCGTCCTCCTTTGGCTTATTATAATCCAATAAGGGTTTTTAACAATCTTGTGCACCCAATGAGTGATTTTGTGTCTTTGGTTGAACATTTATGTCATTTTCATCCTCCCTAGGCTTATTCTAATCCAATTAGGGTTTTTAACCTATCTTGTGCATCCAATAAGTGATTTTGTGTCATTGGTTGAGCATTTAGGTTATTTTCGTCCTCCTTCGGCTTTTTCGAATCCAATTAGGGTTTTTAAAAATCTTGTGCACCCAATGAGTGATTTTGTGTCGTTGGTTGAAATCTTGGGTCATTTTCGTCCTCCCTAGGCTTGTTCTAATCCTATTAGGCTTTTGAACCAATCTTGTGCATCCAATAAGTGATTTTGTGTCATTCGTTGAACATTTATGTCATTTTCGTCCTCCCAAGGCTTATTCTAATCAAATTAGGGTTTTTAACAAATCTTGTGCATTCAATAAGTCATTTTGTGTCATTGGTTGAACATTTAGGATATTTTCGTCCTCCATAGGCTTATTTTGATCCAATTAGAGTTTTTTACCAATCTTGTGGATCCAATAAGTGATTTTGTGTCATTGGTTGAACATTTATGTCATTTTCGTCCTCCCTAGGCTTATTCTAATCCAATTAGGGGTTTTAACCTATCTTGTGCATCCAATAATTGATTTTGTGTCATTGGTTGAACATTTATGTCATTTTCGTCCTCCCTTGGCTTATTCTAATCCAAATAGGGTTTTTAACCGTTCTTGTGCATCCAACAAGTAATTTTGTATCCTTGGTTGAACATTTAGGTCATTTTCGTCTTCCCTAGGCTTATTCTAATCCAATAAGGGTTTTTAACAAATCCTTTGCATTCAATAAGTGAATTTGTGTCATTGGTTGAACATTTAGATCATTTTCGTCTTCCCTAGGCTTATTCTAATCCAATTAGGGTTTTGAACCAATCTTGTGCATTCAATAAGTGATTTTGTGTCATTGGTTGAACATTTAGGTTTTTTTCGTCCTCCCTAGGCTTATTCTAATCCAATTAGGGTTTTTAACCAATCTTGTGCAACCAATAAGTGATTTTGTGTTAGTGGTTGAACATTTAGGTCATTTTCGTCCTCCCTAGGCTTATTCTAATCCAATTAGGGTTTTTAACCAATCTTGTGCAACCAATAAGTGATTTTGTGTTAGTGGTTGAACATTTAGGTCGTTTTCGTCCTCCCTAGGCTTATTCTAATCCAATTAGGGTTTTTAACAAATCCTGTGCATTCAATAAGTGATTTTGTGTCATTGGTTGAACATTTAGGATATTTTGGTCCACCCTAGGCTTATTTTGATCCAATTAGAGTTTTTAACCAATCTTGTGGATCCAATAAGTGATGTTGTGCCAATTGTTGAACATTTATGTCATATTCGTCCTCCCTAGGCTTATTCTAATCCCATTAGGGTTTTTAACCAATCTTGTGCATCCAATAAGTCATTTTGTGTCATTGGTTGAACATTTAGGTCATTTTCGTCCTCCCTAGGCTTATTCTAATCCAATTAGGGTTTTTAACCAATCTTGTGCATCCAATAAGTGATTTTGTGTGATTGGTTGAACATTTAGGTCATTTTCATCCTCCCTAGGCTTATTCTAATCCAATTAGGGTTTTTAACCAATCTTGAGCATCCAATAAGTGATTTTGTGTCATTGGTTGAACATTTAGGTAATTTTTGTCCTCCTTTGGCTTATTATAATCCAATTAGGGTTTTTAACAATCTTGGGCACCCAATGAGTGATTTTGTGTCATTGGTTGAATTTTTGGGTCATTTTTCATCCTCCCTAGGCTTATTCTATTCCAATTAGGGTTTTGAACCAATCTTGTGCATCCAATAAGTGATTTTGTGTCATTCGTTGAACATTTAGGTCATTTTCGTCCTCCCTAGGCCTATTCTAATCCTATTCGGGTTTTGAACCAATCTTGTGCATCCAATAAGTGATTTTGTGTCATTGATTGAACATTTAGGTTTTTTTCGTCCTCCCTAGGCTTATTCTAATCCAATTAGGGTTTTTAACCAATCTTGTGCAACCAATAAGTGATTTTGTGTTAGTGGTTGAACATTTAGGTCATTTTCGTCCTCCCTAGGCTTATTCTAATCCAATTAGGGTTTTTAACAAATCCTGTGCATTCAATAAGTGATTTTGTGTCATTGGTTGAACATTTAGGATATTTTGGTCCACCCTAGGCTTATTTTGATCCAATTAGAGTTTTTAACCAATCTTGTGGATCCAATAAGTGATTTTGTGCCAATTGTTGAACATTTATGTCATATTCGTCCTCCCTAGGCTTATTCTAATCCAATTAGGGTTTTTAACCAATCTTGTGCATCCAATAAGTCATTTTGTGTCATTGGTTGAACATTTAGGTCATTTTCGTCCTCCCTAGGCTTATTCTAATCCAATTAGGGTTTTTAACTAATCTTGAGCATCCAATAAGTGATTTTGTGTCATTGGTTGAACATTTAGGTAATTTTTGTCCTCCTTTGGCTTATTATAATCCAATTAGGGTTTTTAACAATCTTGTGCACCCAATGAGTGATTTTGTGTCATTGGTTGAATTTTTGGGTCATTTTCGTCCTCCCAAGGCTTATTCTATTCCAATTAGGGTTTTTAACCAATCTTGTGCATCCAATAAGTCATTTTGTGTCATTGGTTGAACATTTAGGTCATTTTCGTCCTCCCTAGGCCTATTCTAATCCTATTAGGGTTTTGAACCAATCTTGTGCATCCAATTAGTGATTTTGTGTCATTGGTTGAACATTTAGGTAATTTTCGTCCTCCTTTGGCTTTTTCGAATCCAATTAGGGTTTTTAACATCTTGTGCACCCAATGAGTGATTTTGTGTCATTGGTTGAAATTTTGGGTCATTTTCGTCCTCGCTAGGCTTGTTCTAATCCTATTAGGGTTTTGAACCAATCTTGTGCATCTAATAAGTGATTTTATGTCATTCGTTGAACATTTAGGTCATTTTCGTCCTCCTTTGGCTTATTATAATCCAATTAGGGTTTTTAACAATCTTGTGCACCCAATGAGTGATTTTGTGTCATTGGTTGAATTTTTGGGTCATTTTCGTCCTCCCTAGGCTTATTATATTCCAATTAGGGTTTTTAACCAATCTTGTGCATCCAATAAGTGATTTTGTGTTAGTGGTTGAACATTAAGGTCATTTTCGTCCTCCCTAGGCTTATTCTAATCCAATTAGGGTTTTTAACAAATCCTGTGCATGCAATAAGTGATTTGGTGTCATTGGGTGAACATTTAGGATATTTTGGTCCACCCTAGGCTTATTTTGATCCAATTATAGTTTCTAACCAATCTTGTGGATCCAATAAGTGATTTTGTGTCATTGGTTGAACATTTATGTCATTTTCGTCCTCCCTAGGCTTATTCTAATCCAATTAGGGTTTTTAACCAATCTTGTGAATCCAATAAGTGATTTTATGTGATTGGTTGAACATTTAGGTCATTTTCGTCCTCCCTAGGCTTATTCTAATCCATTTAGGGTTTTTAACCAATCTTGTGCGTCCAGTAAGTAATTTTGTATCATTGGTTGAACATTTAGGTCATTTTCCTCCTCCCTAGGCTTATTCTAATCCAATTAGGGTTTTTAACTAATCTTGTGCATCCAATAAGTGATTTTGTGTGATTGGTTGAACATTTAGGTCATTTTCATCCTCCCTAGGCTTATTCTAATCCAATTAGGGTTTTTAACCAATCTTGAGCATCCAATAAGTGATTTTGTGTCATTTGTTGAACATTTAGGTTATTTTTGTCCTCCTTAGGCTTATTCTGATCCAATCAGAGTTTTTAACCAATCTTGTGGATCCAATAAGTGATTTTGTGTCCTTGGTTGAACATTTATGTCATTTTCGTCCTCCCAAGGCTTATTCAAAATCAAATTAGGATTTTAACCTATCTTTGACACCAATAAGTGATTTTGTGTCATTGGTTGAAAATTTAGGTTATTTTCGTCCTCCTTTGGCTTATTATAATCCAATTAGGGTTTTTAACAATCTTGTGCACCCAATGAGTGATTTTGTGTCATTGGTTGAACATTTATGTCATTTTCATCCTCCCTAGGCTTATTCTAATCCAATTAGGGTTTTTAACCTATCTTGTGCATCCAATAAGTGATTTTGTGTCATTGGTTGACCATTTTGGTAATTTTCGTCCTCCTTTGGCTTTTTCGAATCCAATTAAGGTTTTTAACAATCTTGTTCACCCAATGAGTGATTTTGTGTCGTTGGTTGAAATTTTGGGTCATTTTCCTCCTCCCTAGGCTTGTTCTAATCCTATTAGGGTTTTGAACCAATCTTGTGCATCCTGTTGGAACCAAGTTGGTTTTACATTTAGAGTTTTGATGTTAACAAAAGTATTTTATGAGAACAATATATTTGACTTCAAAGAGTATGAAAGAAGATTAATGTTTTTGAAGAAAATCTAAAATAGGATTTGATTCAAATTTATAATTGAAGAAAAATCTTAAATAAGATTTGATTCAAATTTATAATTGAAGAAAATCTAAAATAAGATTTGATGCAAATTTATAATGGATGAAAAATCTAAAATAAGATTTGATTCATATTTATATTTGAAGAAGATTTGAAGAATATTTGAAGAAGATTTGAAGAATATTTGAAGAAGATTTGAAAAATATTTGAAGAAGATTTGAAGAATATTTGAAGAAGATTTGAAGAAGATTTGAAAAATATTTGAAGAAGATTTGATTAAGATTTGAAGAAGATTTAGTGAAGATTTGAAGAAGATTTGATTAACATTTAATGAAGATTTGAAGAATATTTGATCAAAATTTAATGAAGATTTGAAGAAGATTTAAAGAATATTTGATATAAAGAATTTACAAAGTCAATCTACACAAAATTGGAACAGAATCATTCTGAAGAATTTACAAAGTCAATCTACACAAAATAGGAACAAAATCAATTTGAAGAATTTGCAAACTCAATCTAAACAAGATACAATTCAGAATTAAATAAGGACTAAGTTGAAGCCCAATTTTTCACTATAAATAGACACTCAAGGCTGAAGGAGAAAAGCATCAAAAAGTAGAAGAACTCAAGCTCAAGATTCCAAATTCATCTTAGAGTTCAAAGAGAGAAACACTTGTTCAAGTTAGAAATATCTTTTGAGTGTTCTTTTCTTAAAGTGTGAGAGTTATTGTTATTATCAGCTTTGTTAGAAGCAACTACTCAAGTTTCAATCTCTTGTATCCAACCCGATAGTGGTTTAGTTCCTTCTTCAATCTTGGGTCGTCAGGTTGTTAGGAGAAGACTTGGCTTGTAGGGTCAAGGTGGTTAGTTCCTCAAAAGTCTGGGGTTGTCAGGCTGTTTGGGAAGACTGGCTTGGAGGGTCAGGTGCTTTGTAATTCAAGGTTTTTGAATTAGTGGATTAAAGCCTTCTGAATGAGGGGACTGGATGTAGCCAAGTTAGTGGTGAACCAGGATAATTCTACGCGTCAAATTATTTATGCTTTCATTGCTTGCTGCTTCTAAATTTGATTGCTTCTACTCCAAGTAAGTCACCAAAACCAAACTAATTTTTTAATTATTTATAAATTATCAAAAAGGTATCAACTTTGTGCAAACACAATTCAACCCCCCCTTCTCGTGTTCGCACCTTCATACTTCAGCTTGATAGTGTAAGTCTGGTGACATCGGCGCTTTTTGTCGCAAGCTTTAGTTTACTCTAGGATGCGAGCAACATACTACCTTGGTTTCCTCTGATGAACCTAAACATGGATTATGGTCCTCTACCTCTGATACACATAAGCATGGCAAGTAATAATCTGCCTCTGATAAGCGTGACAAGAATTCTTATGCGTCTAACAAGCTAACAAGCAAGTTACTGCTTTTATCTCTACTAATCACAACTAGTGAATTTACCTCTATGATAAATTCAATGCTCTGAAAAAGTCAATGCTCTAAAAAAGTCAACACTTTAAAAAGACAAATTGTTGGAACCAAGTTGGTTTTACATTTAGAGTTTTGATGTTAACAAAAGTATTTTATGAGAACAATATATCTGACTTCAAAGAGTATGAAAGAAGATTAATGTTTTTGAAGAAAATCTAAAATAAGATTTGATTCAAATTTATAATTGAAGAAAAATCTTAAATAAGATTTGATTCAAAATTATAATTGATGAAAATCTAAAATAAGATTTGATTCAAATTTATAATTGAAGAAAATCTTAAATAAGATTTGATTCAAATTTATAATTGAAGAAAATCTAAAATAAGATTTGATTCAAATTTATAATGGATGAAAAATCTAAAATAAGATTTGATTCATATTTATATTTGAAGAAGATTTGAAAAATATTTGAAGAAGATTTGAAGAATATTTGAAGAAGATTTGAAGAATATTTGAAGAAGATTTGAAAAATATTTGAAGAAGATTTGAAGAATATTTGAAGAAGATTTGAAGAAGATTTGAAGAAGATTTGAAGAAGATTTGAAAAATATTTGAAGAAGATTTGATTAAGATTTGAAGAAGATTTAGTGAAGATTTGAAGAAGATTTGATTAACATTTAATGAAGATTTGAAGAATATTTGATCAAAATTTAATGAAGATTTGAAGAATATTTGATATGAAGAATTTACAAAGTCAATCTACACAAAATTGGAACAGAATCATTCTGAAGAATTTACAAAGTCAATCTACACAAAATAGGAACAGAATCAATTTGAAGAATTTGCAAACTCAATCTAAACAAGATACAATTCAGAATTAAATAAGGACTAAGTTGAAGCCCAATTTTTCACTATAAATAGACACTCAAGGCTGAAGGAGAAAAGCATCAAAAAGTAGAAGAACTCAAGCTCAAGATTCCAAATTCATCTTAGAGTTCAAAGAGAGAAACACTTGTTCAAGTTAGAAATATCTTTTAAGTGTTCTTTTCTTAAAGTGTGAGAGTTATTGTTATTATCAGCTTTGGTAGAAGCAACTACTCAAGTTTCAATCTCTTGTATCCAACCCGATAGTGGTTTAGTTCCTTCTTCAATCTGGGGTCGTCAGGTTGTTAGGAGAAGACTTGGCTTGTAGGGTCAAGGTGGTTAGTTCCTCAAAAGTCTGGGATTGTCAGGCTGTTTGGGAAGACTGACTTGGAGGGTCAGGTGCTTTGTAATTCAAGGTTTTTGAATTAGTGGATTAAAGCCTTCTGAATGAGGGGACTGGATGTAGCCAAGTTAGTGGTGAACCAGGATAATTCTACGCGTCAAATTATTTATGCTTTCATTGCTTGCTGCTTCTAAATTCGATTGCTTCTACTCCAAGTAAGTAACCAAATCCAAACTAATTTTTAATTATTTATAAATTATTAAAAAGGTATCAACTTTGTGCAAACACAATTCAACCCCCCCTTCTCGTGTTCGCACCTTCACATCCAATAAGTGATTTTGTGTCATTCGTTGAACATTTAGGTCATTTTCGTCCTCCTAGGCCTATTCTAATCCTATTAGGGTTTTGAACCAATCTTGTGCATCTAATAAGTGATTTTGTGTCATTGATTGAACATTTAGGTTTTTTTCGTCCTCCCTAGGCTTATTCTAATCCAATTAGGGTTTTTAACCAATCTTGTGCAACCAATAAGTGATTTTGTGTTAGTGGTTGAACATTTAGGTCATTTTCGTCCTCCCTAGGCTTATTCTAATCCAATTAGGGTTTTTAACAAATCCTGTGCATTCAATAAGTGATTTTGTGTCATTGGTTGAACATTTAGGTCATTTTCGTCCTCCCTAGGCTTATTCTAATCCAATTAGGGTTTTTAACTAATCTTGTGCATCCAATAAGTGATTTTGTGTTATTGGTTGAACATTTAGGTCATTTTCATCCTCCCTAGCCTTATTCTAATCCAATTAGGGTTTTTAACCAATCTTGAGCATCCAATAAGTGATTTTGTGTCATTGGTTGAACATTTAGGTAATTTTTGTCCTCCTTTGGCTTATTATAATCCAATTAGGGTTTTTAACAATCTTGTGCACCCAATGAGTGATTTTGTGTCATTGGTTGATTTTTTGGTCATTTTCGTCCTCCTTAGGCTTATTCTATTCCAATTAGGGTTTTTAACCAATCTTGTGCATCCAATAAGTCATTTTGTGTCATTGGTTGAACATTTAGGTCATTTTCGTCCTCCCTAGGCCTATTCTAATCCTATTAGGGTTTTGAACCAATCTTGTGCATCCAATAAGTGATTTTGTGTCATTGGTTAAACATTTAGGTGATTTTCGTCCTCCTTTGGCTTATTATAATCCAAATAGGGTTTTTAACAATCTTGTGCACCCAATGAGTGATTTTGTGTCATTGGTTGAATTTTTGGGTCATTTTCGTCCTCCCTAGGCTTATTATATTCCAATTAGGGTTTTTAACCAATCTTGTGCATCCAATAAGTGATTTTGTGTTAGTGGTTGAACATTAAGGTCATTTTCGTCCTCCTTAGGCTTATTCTAATCCAATTAGGGTTTTTAACAAATCCTGTGCATGCAATAAGTGATTTTGTGTCATTGGCTGAACATTTAGGATATTTTGGTCCACCCTAGGCTTATTTTGATCCAATTAGAGTTTCTAACCAATCTTGTGGATCCAATAAGTGATTTTGTGTCATTGGTTGAACATTTATGTCATTTTCGTCCTCCCTAGGCTTATTCTAATCCAATTAGGGTTTTTAACCAATCTTGTAAATCCAATAAGTGATTTTATGTGAGTGGTTGAACATTTAGGTCATTTTCGTCCTCCCTAGGCTTATTCTAATCCATTTAGGGTTTTTAACCAATCTTGTGCGTCCAAGAAGTAATTTTGTATCATTGGTTAAACATTTAGGTCATTTTCCTCCTCCCTAGGCTTATTCTAATCCAATTAGGGTTTTTAACTAATCTTGTGCATCCAATAAGTGATTTTGTGTGATTGGTTGAACATTTAGGTCATTTTCATCCTCCCTAGGCTTATTCTAATCCAATTAGGGTTTTTAACCAATCTTGAACATCCAATAAGTGATTTTGTGTCATTGGTTGAACATTTAGGTTATTTTTGTCCTCCTTAGGCATATTCTGATCCAATCAGAGTTTTTAACCAATCTTGTGGATCCAATAAGTGATTTTGTGTCATTGGTTGAACATTTATGTCATTTTCGTCCTCCCAAGGCTTATTCAAAATCAAATTAGGGTTTTAACCTATCTTTTACATCCAATAAATGATTTTGTGTCATTGGTTGAACATTTAGGTAATTTTCGTCCTCCTTTGGCTTATTATAATCCAATTAGGGTTTTTAACAATCTTGTGCACCCAATGAGTGATTTTGTGTCATTGGTTGAACATTTATGTCATTTTCATCCTCCCTAGGCTTATTCTAATCCAATTAGGGTTTTTAACCTATCTTGTGCATCCAATAAGTGATTTTGTGTCATTGGTTGAGCATTTAGGTAATTTTCGTCCTCCTTTGGCGTTTTCGAATCCAATTAGGGTTTTTAACAATCTTGTGCACCCAATGAGTGAATTTGTGTCGTTGGTTGAAATTTTGGGTCATTTTCCTCCTCCCTAGGCTTGTTCTAATCCTATTAGGGTTTTGAACCAATCTTGTGCATGCAATAAGTGATTTTGTGTCATTCGTTGAACATTTAGGTCATTTTCGTCCTCCCTAGGCCTATTCTAATCCTATTAGGGTTTTGAACCAATCTTGTGCATCCAATAAGTGATTTTGTGTCACTGATTGAACATTTAGGTTTTTTTCGTCCTCCCTAGGCTTATTCTAATCCAATTAGGGTTTTTAACCAATCTTGTGCAACCAATAAGTGATTTTGTGTTAGTGGTTGAACATTTAGGTCATTTTCGTCCTCCCTAGGCTTATTCTAATCCAATTAGGGTTTTTAACAAATCCTGTGCATTCAATAAGTGATTTTGTGTCATTGGTTGAACATTTAGGATATTTTGGTCCACCATAGGCTTATTTTGATCCAATTAGAGTTTTTAACCAATCTTGTGGATCCAATAAGTGATTTTGTGCCAATTGTTGAACATTTATGTCATATTCGTCCTCCCTAGGCTTATTCTAATCCAATTAGGGTTTTTAACCAATCTTGTGCATCCAATAAGTCATTTTGTGTCATTGGTTGAACATTTAGGTCATTTTCGTCCTCCCTAGGCTTATTCTAATCCAATTAGGGTTTTTAACCAATCTTGTGCATCCAATAAGTGATTTTGTGTTATTGGTTGAACATTTAGGTCATTTTCATCCTCCCTAGGCTTATTCTAATCCAATTAGGGTTTTTAACCAATCTTGAGCATCCAATAAGTGATTTTGTGTCATTGGCTGAACATTTAGGTAACTTTTGTCCTCCTTTGGCTTATTATAATCCAATTAGGGTTTTTAACAATCTTGTGCACCCAATGAGTGATTTTGTGTCATTGGTTGAAATTTTGGGTCATTTTCGTCCTCGCTAGGCTTGTTCTAATCCTATTAGGGTTTTGAACCAATCTTGTGCATCTAATAAGTGATTTTATGTCATTCGTTGAACATTTAGGTCATTTTCGTCCTCCTTTGGCTTATTATAATCCAATTAGGGTTTTTAACAATCTTGTGCACCCAATGAGTGATTTTGTGTCATTGGTTGAATTTTTGGGTTATTTTCGTCCTCCCTAGGCTTCTTCTAATCATATTAGGGTTTTGGACCAATCTTGTGCATCCAATAAGTGATTTTGTGTAATTCGTTGAACATTTAGGTAATTTTCGTCCTCCTTTGGCTTATTATAATCCAATTAGGGTTTTTAACAATCTTGTGCACCCAATGAGTGATTTTGTGTCATTGGTTGAATTTTTGGGTCATTTTCGTCCTCCCTAGGCTTATTCTATTCCAATTAGGGTTTTTAACCAATCTTGTGCATCCAATAAGTGATTTTGCGTTAGTGGTTGAACATTTAGGTCATTTTCGTCCTCCCTAGGCTTATTCTAATCCAATTAAGGTTTTTAACAAATCTTGTGTATTCAATAAGTGATTTTGTGTCATTGGTTGAACATTTAGGATATTTTGGTCCACCCTAGGCTTATTTTGATCCAATTAGAGTTTCTAACCAATCTTGTGGATCCAATGAGTGATTTTGTGTCATTGGTTGAACATTTATGTCATTTTCGTCCTCCCTAGGCTTATTCTAATCCAATTAGGGTTTTTAACCAATCTTGTGAATCCAATAAGTGATTTTATGTGATTGGTTGAACATTTAGGTCATATTGGTCCTCCTTAGGCTTATTCTAATCCATTTAGGGTTTTTAACCAATCTTGTGCGTCCAGTAAGTAATTTTGTATCATTGGTTGAACATTTAGGTCATTTTCCTCCTCCCTAGGCTTATTCTAATCCAATTAGGGTTTTTAACTAATCTTGTGCATCCAATAAGTGATTTTTTGTGATTGGTTGAACATTTAGGTCATTTTCATCCTCCCTAGGCTTATTCTAATCCAATTAGGGTTTTTACCCAATCTTGAGCATCCAATAAGTGATTTTGTGTCATTGGTTGAAAATTTTGGTTATTTTTGTCCTCCTTAGGCTTATTCTGATCCAATAAGAGTTTTTAACCAATCTTGTGGATCCAATAAGTGATTTTGTGTCATTGGTTGAACATTTATGTCATTTTCGTCCTCCCAAGGCTTATTCAAAATCAAATTAGGGTTTTAACCTATCTTTTACATCCAATAAGTGATTTTGTGTCATTGGTTGAACATTTAGATCATTTTCGGCTTCCCTAGGCTTATTCTAATCCAATTAGGGTTTTGAACCAATCTTGTGCATTGAATAAGTGATTTTGTGTCATTGGTTGAACATTTAGGTCATTTTCGTCCTCCCTAGGCTTATTATAATCCAATTAGGGTTTTTAACAATCTTGTGCACCCAATGAGTGATTTTGTGTCTTTGGTTGAACATTTATGTCATTTTCATCCTCCCTAGGCTTATTCTAATCCAAATAGGGTTTTTAACCTATCTTGTGCATCCAATAAGTGATTTTGTGTCATTGGTTGAGCATTTAGGTTATTTTCGTCCTCCTTCGGCTTTTTCGAATCCAATTAGGGTTTTTAAAAATCTTGTGCACCCAATGAGTGATTTTGTGTCGTTGCTTGAAATCTTGGGTCATTTTCGTCCTCCCTAGGCTTGTTCTAATCCTATTAGGCTTTTGAACCAATCTTGTGCATCCAATAAGTGATTTTGTGTCATTTGTGAACATTTAGGTCATTTTCGTCCTCCCAAGGCTTATTCTAATCAAATTAGGGTTTTTAACAAATCTTGTGCATTCAATAAGTCATTTTGTGTCATTGGTTGAACATTTAGGATATTTTCGTCCTCCATAGGCTTATTTTGATCCAATTAGAGTTTTTTACCAATCTTGTGGATCCAATAAGTGATTTTGTGTCATTGGTTGAACATTTATGTCATTTTCGTCCTCCCTAGGCTTATTCTAATCCAATTAGGGGTTTTAACCTATCTTGTGCATCCAATAATTGATTTTGTGTCATTGGTTGAACATTTATGTCATTTTCGTCCTCCCTTGGCTTATTCTAATCCAAATAGGGTTTTTAACCGTTCTTGTGCATCCAACAAGTAATTTTGTATCCTTGGTTGAACATTTAGGTCATTTTCGTCTTCCCTAGGCTTATTCTAATCCAATAAGGGTTTTTAACAAATCCTTTGCATTCAATAAGTGAATTTGTGTCACTGGTTGAACATTTAGATCATTTTCGTCTTCCCTAGGCTTATTCTAATCCAATTAGGGTTTTGAACCAATCTTGTGCATTCAATAAGTGATTTCGTGTCATTGGTTGAACATTTAGGTCATTTTCGTCCTCCCTAGGCTTATTCTGATCCAATTAGAGTTTTTAACGAATCTTGTGGATCCAATAAGTGATTTTGTATCATTGGTTGAACATTTATGTCATTTTCGTCCTCCCTAGGCTTATTCTAATCCAATTAGGGTTTTTAACCAATCTTGTGCAACCAATAAGTGATTTTGTGTTAGTGGTTGAACATTTAGGTCGTTTTCGTCCTCCCTAGGCTTATTCTAATCCAATTAGGGTTTTTAACAAATCCTGTGCATTCAATAAGTGATTTTGTGTCATTGGTTGAACATTTAGGATATTTTGGTCCACCCTAGGCTTATTTTGATCCAATTAGAGTTTTTAACCAATCTTGTGGATCCAATAAGTGATGTTGTGCCAATTGTTGAACATTTATGTCATATTCGTCCTCCCTAGGCTTATTCTAATCCAATTAGGGTTTTTAACCAATCTTGTGCATCCAATAAGTCATTTTGTGTCATTGGTTGAACATTTAGGTCATTTTCGTCCTCCCTAGGCTTATTCTAATCCAATTAGGGTTTTTAACCAATCTTGTGCATCCAATAAGTGATTTTAAATGATTGGTTGAACATTTAGGTCATTTTCATCCTCCCTAGGCTTATTCTAATCCAATTAGGGTTTTTAACCAATCTTGAGCATCCAATAAGTGATTTTGTGTCATTGGTTGAACATTTAGGTAATTTTCGTCCTCCTTTTGCTTATTATAATCCAATTAGGGTTTTTAACAATCTTGTGCACCCAATGAGTGATTTTGTGTCATTGGTTGAACATTTATGTCATTTTCATCCTCCCTAGGCTTATTCTAATCCAATTAGGGTTTTTAACCTATCTTGTGCATCCAATAAGTGATTTTGTGTCATTGGTTGAGCATTTAGGTAATTTTCGTCCTCCTTTGGCTTTTTCGAATCCAATTAGGGTTTTTAACAATCTTGTGCACCCAATGAGTGAATTTGTGTCGTTGGTTGAAATTTTGGGTCATTTTCCTCCTCCCTAGGCTTGTTTAATCCTATTAGGGTTTTGAACCAATCTTGTGCATCCAATAAGTGATTTTGTGTCATTCGTTGAACATTTAGGTCATTTTCGTCCTCCCTAGGCCTATTCTAATCCTAATCGGGTTTTGAACCAATCTTGTGTATCCAATAAGTGATTTTGTGTCATTGATTGAACATTTAGGTTTTTTTCGTCCTCCCTAGGCTTATTCTAATCCAATTAGGGTTTTTAACCAATCTTGTGCAACCAATAAGTGATTTTGTGTTAGTGGTTGAACATTTAGGTCATTTTCGTCCTCCCTAGGCTTATTCTAATCCAATTAGGGTTTTTAACAAATCCTGTGCATTCAATAAGTGATTTTGTGTCATTGGTTGAACATTTAGGATATTTTGGTCCACCCTAGGCTTATTTTGATCCAATTAGAGTTTTTAACCAATCTTGTGGATCCAATAAGTGATTTTGTGCCAATTGTTGAACATTTATGTCATATTCGTCCTCCCTAGGCTTATTCTAATCCAATTAGGGTTTTTAACCAATCTTGTACATCCAATAAGTCATTTTGTGTCATTGGTTGAACATTTAGGTCATTTTCGTCCTCCCTAGGCTTATTCTAATCCAATTAGGGTTTTTAACCAATCTTGAGCATCCAATAAGTGATTTTGTGTCATTGGTTGAACATTTAGGTAATTTTTGTCCTCCTTTGGCTTATTATAATCCAATTAGGGTTTTTAACAATCTTGTGCACCCAATGAGTGATTTTGTGTCATTGGTTGAATTTTTGGGTCATTTTCGTCCTCCCTAGGCTTATTCTATTCCAATTAGGGTTTTTAACCAATCTTGTGCATCCAA
>JBBPBP010009780.1:14418616-14432829 GCA_037974735.1 Cicer chorassanicum
TATTCTAATCCTATTAGGGTTTTGAACCAATCTTGTGCATCCAATAAGTGATTTTGTGTCATTGGTTGAACATTTAGGAAATTTTCGTCCTCCTTTGGCTTATTATAATCCAATTAGGGTTTTTAACAATCTTGTGCACCCAATGAGTGATTTTGTGTCATTGGTTGAATTTTTGGGTCATTTTCGTCCTCCCTAGGCTTATTATATTCCAATTAGGGTTTTTAACCAATCTTGTGCATCCAATATGTGATTTTGTGTTAGTGGTTGAACATTAAGGTCATTTTCGTCCTCCCTAGGCTTATTCTAATCCAATTAGGGTTTTTAACAAATCCTGTGCATGCAATAAGTGATTTTGTGTCATTGGGTGAACATTTAGGATATTTTGGTCCACCCTAGGCTTATTTTGATCCAATTATAGTTTCTAACCAATCTTGTGGATCCAATAAGTGATTTTGTGTCATTGGTTGAACATTTATGTCATTTTCGTCCTCCCTAGGCTTATTCTAATCCAATTAGGGTTTTTAACCAATCTTGTGAATCCAATAAGTGATTTTATGTGATTGGTTGAACATTTAGGTCATTTTCGTCCTCCCTAGGCTTATTCTAATCCATTTAGGGTTTTTAACCAATCTTGTGCGTCCAGTAAGTAATTTTGTATCATTGGTTGAACATTTAGGTCATTTTCCTCCTCCCTAGGCTTATTCTAATCCAATTAGGGTTTTTAACTAATCTTGTGCATCCAATAAGTGATTTTGTGTGATTGGTTGAACATTTAGGTCATTTTCATCCTCCCTAGGCTTATTCTAATCCAATTAGGGTTTTTAACCAATCTTGAGCATCCAATAAGTGATTTTGTGTCATTGGTTGAACATTTAGGTTATTTTTGTCCTCCTTAGGCTTATTCTGATCCAATCAGAGTTTTTAACCAATCTTGTGGATCCAATAAGTGATTTTGTGTCCTTGGTTGAACATTTATGTCATTTTCGTCCTCCCAAGGCTTATTCAAAATCAAATTAGGATTTTAACCTATCTTTTACATCCAATAAGTGATTTTGTGTCATTGGTTGACCATTTAGGTAATTTTCGTCCTCCTTTGGCTTTTTCGAATCCAATTAAGGTTTTTAACAATCTTGTTCACCCAATGAGTGATTTTGTGTCGTTGGTTGAAATTTTGGGTCATTTTCCTCCTCCCTAGGCTTGTTCTAATCCTATTAGGGTTTTGAACCAATCTTGTGCATCCTGTTGGAACCAAGTTGGTTTTACATTTAGAGTTTTGATGTTAACAAAAGTATTTTATGAGAACAATATATTTGACTTCAAAGAGTATGAAAGAAGATTAATGTTTTTGAAGAAAATCTAAAATAGGATTTGATTCAAATTTATAATTGAAGAAAAATCTTAAATAAGATTTGATTCAAATTTATAATTGAAGAAAATCTAAAATAAGATTTGATTCAAATTTATAATGGATGAAAAATCTAAAATAAGATTTGATTCATATTTATATTTGAAGAAGATTTGAAGAATATTTGAAGAAGATTTGAAAAATATTTGAAGAAGATTTGAAGAATATTTGAAGAAGATTTGAAGAAGATTTGAAGAAGATTTGTAAAATATTTGAAGAAGATTTGATTAAGATTTGAAGAAGATTTAGTGAAGATTTGAAGAAGATTTGATTAACATTTAATGAAGATTTGAAGAATATTTGATCAAAATTTAATGAAGATTTGAAGAATATTTGATATGAAGAATTTACAAAGTCAATCTACACAAAATTGGAACAGAATCATTCTGAAGAATTTACAAAGTCAATCTACACAAAATAGGAACAGAATCAATTTGAAGAATTTGCAAACTCAATCTAAACAAGATACAATTCAGAATTAAATAAGGACTAAGTTGAAGCCAAATTTTTCACTATAAATAGACACTCAAGGCTGAAGGAGAAAAGCATCAAAAAGTAGAAGAACTCAAGCTCAAGATTCCAAATTCATCTTAGAGTTCAAAGAGAGAAACACTTGTTCAAGTTAGAAATATCTTTTGAGTGTTCTTTTCTTAAAGTGTGAGAGTTATTGTTATTATCAGCTTTGTTAGAAGCAACTACTCAAGTTTCAATCTCTTGTATCCAACCCGATAGTGGTTTAGTTCCTTCTTCAATCTGGGGTCGTCAGGTTGTTAGGAGAAGACTTGGCTTGTAGGGTCAAGGTGGTTAGTTCCTCAAAAGTCTGGGATTGTCAGGCTGTTTGGGAAGACTGACTTGGAGGGTCAGGTGCTTTGTAATTCAAGGTTTTTGAATTAGTGGATTAAAGCCTTCTGAATGAGGGGACTGGATGTAGCCAAGTTAGTGGTGAACCAGGATAATTCTACGCGTCAAATTATTTATGCTTTCATTGCTTGCTGCTTCTAAATTCGATTGCTTCTACTCCAAGTAAGTAACCAAATCCAAACTAATTTTTAATTATTTATAAATTATTAAAAAGGTATCAACTTTGTGCAAACACAATTCAACCCCCCCTTCTCGTGTTCGCACCTTCACATCCAATAAGTGATTTTGTGTCATTCGTTGAACATTTAGGTCATTTTCGTCCTCCTAGGCCTATTCTAATCCTATTAGGGTTTTGAACCAATCTTGTGCATCTAATAAGTGATTTTGTGTCATTGATTGAACATTTAGGTTTTTTTCGTCCTCCCTAGGCTTATTCTAATCCAATTAGGGTTTTTAACCAATCTTGTGCAACCAATAAGTGATTTTGTGTTAGTGGTTGAACATTTAGGTCATTTTCGTCATCCCTAGGCTTATTCTAATCCAATTAGGGTTTTTAACAAATCCTGTGCATTCAATAAGTGATTTTGTGTCATTGGTTGAACATTTAGGTCATTTTCGTCCTCCCTAGGCTTATTCTAATCCAATTAGGGTTTTTAACCAATCTTGTGCATCCAATAAGTGATTTTGTGTTATTGGTTGAACATTTAGGTCATTTTCATCCTCCCTAGGCTTATTCTCATTCATTTAGGGTTTTTAACCAATCTTGTGCATCCAATAAGTGATTTTGTGTCATTGGTTGAAAATTTTCGTCATTTTCGTCCTCCCTAGGCTTATTCTAATCCAATTAGGGTTTTAAACCAATCTTGTGCATGCAATAAGTGATTTTGTGTTATTGGTTGAACATTTAAGTCATTTTCATCCTCCCAAGGCTTATATTCATCCATTTAGGGTTTTTAACCAATCTTCTGCATTCAATAAGTGATTTTGTGTCATTGGTTGAAAATTTTCGTCATTTTCGTCCTCCCTAGGCTTATTCTAATCCAATTAGGGTTTTTAACCAATCTTGTGCATCCAATAAGTGATTTTGTTTCATTGGTTGAACATTTAGGTCATTTTCGTCCTCCCTAGGCTTATTCTAATCCAATTAGGGTTTTTAACCAATCTTGTGCATCCAATAAGTGATTTTGTGTCATGCGATGAACATTTAGGTCATTTTCGTCCTCCCTAGGCTTATTCTCATCCAATTAGGGTTTTTAACCAATCTTGTGCATCCAATAAGTGATTTTGTGTCATTGGTTGAACATTTAGGTCATTTTCGTCCTCCCTAGGCTTATTCTCGTTCAATTAGGGTTTTGAACCAATCTTGTGTATCCAATAAGTGATTTTGTGTCATTGGTTGAACATTTAGATCATTTTCGTTCTCCCAATGATTATTCTCATCCCATTAGGGTTTTTAACCAATCTTGTGCATCCAGTAAGTGATTTTGTGTCATTGGTTGAACATTTAGGTCATTTTCGTCCTCCCAAGGCTTATTCTCGTCCAATTAGGGATTTTAACCAATCTTGTGCATCCAATAAGTACATTTGTGTCATTGGTTGAACATTTAGGTCATTTTCGTCCTCCCAAGGCTTATTCTCGTCCAATTAGGATTTTTAACCAATCTTGTGCATCCAATAAGTACATTTGTGTCATTGGTTGAACATTTAGGTCATTTTCGTCCTCCCAAGGCTTATTTTCGCCCAATTAGGTCATTTTCGTCCTCCCAAGGCTTATTCTCGTCCAATTAGGGTTTTTAACCAATCTTGTGCATCCAATAAGTACATTTGTGTCATTGGTTGAACATTTAGGTCATTTTCGTCCTCCCTAGGCTTATTCTCGTCCAATTAGGGTTTTTAACCAATCTTGTGCATCCAATAAGTGATTTGGTGTCATTGGTTGAGCATTTAGGTCATTTTTGTCCTCCCTAGGCTAATTCTCGTCCAATTTGGGTTTTTAACCAATCTTGTGCATCCAATAAGTGATTTTGTGTCATTGGTTGAACATTTAGGTCATTTTCGTCCTCCCTAGGCTTATTCTCGTCCAATTAGGGTTTTTAACCAATCTTGTGCATCCAATAAGTGATTTTGTGTCATTGGTTGAACATTTAGGTCAGTTTCGTCCTCCCATAGCTTAATCTTGATATATTAGGGTTTTTAACCAATCTTGTGCATCCAATAAGTACATTTGTGTCATTGGTTGAACATTTAGGTCATTTTCGTCCTCCCAAAGCTTATTCTCGTCCAATTAGGGTTTTTAACCAATCTTGTGCATCCAATAAGTGATTTTGTGTCATTGGTTGAACATTCAGGTCATTTTCGTCCTCCCAAGGCTTATTCTCGTCCAATTAGGGTTTTTAACCAATCTTGTGCATCCAATAAGTGATTTTGTGTCATTGGTTGAACATTTAGGTCATTTTCGTCCTCCCAAGGCTTATTCTCATCCAATTACGGTTTTTAACCAATCTTGTGCATCCAATAAGTACATTTATATCATTGGTTGAACATTCAGGTCATTTTCGTCATCCCAGGGCTTATTCTCGTCCAATTAGGGGTTTTAACCAATCTTGTGCATCCAATAAGTGATTTTGTGTCATTGGTTGAACATTTAGGTCATTTTCGTCCTCCCTAGGCTTATTCTCATCCAATTAGGGTTTTTAACCAATCTTGTGCATCCAATAATGACATTCGTGTCATTGGTTGAGCATTTAAGTCATTTTCGTCCTCCCTAGGCTTATTCTCGTCCAATTAGGTTTTTGAACCAATCTTGTGCATCCAATAAGTGATTTTGTATCATTGGTTGAACATTTAGGTCATTTTCGTCCTCCCAAGGCTTATTCTCGTCCAATTAGGGTTTGAACCAACCTTGTGCATCCAATAAGTGATTTTGTGTCATTGGTTGAACATTTAGGTCATTTTCGTCCTCCCAAGGCTTATTCTCGTCCAATTAGGATTTTTAACCAATCTTGTGCATCCAATAAGTACATTTGTGTCATTGGTTGAACATTTAGGTCATCTTCGTCCTCCCAAGGCTTATTCTCGTCCAATTAGAGTTTTTAACCAATCTTGTGCATCCAATAAGTGATTTTGTGTCATTGGTTGAACATTCAGGTCATTTTCGTTCTCCCAAGGCTTATTCTCGTCCAATTAGGGTTTTTAACCAATCTTGTGCATCCAATAAGTACATTTGTGTCATTGGTTGAGCATTTAAGTCATTTTCGTCCTCCCTAGGCTTATTCTCGTCCAATTAGGTTTTTGAACCAATCTTGTGCATCCAATAAGTGATTTTGTGTCATTGGTTGAACATTTAGGTCATTTTCGTCCTCCCAAGGCTTATTCTCGTCCAATTAGGATTTTTAACCAATCTTGTGCATCCAATAAGTACATTTGTGTCATTGGTTGAACATTTAGGTCAAGTTCGTCCTCCGAAGGGTTATTCTCGTCCAATTAGGGTTTTTAACCAATCTTGTGCATCCAATAAGTACATTTGTGTCATTGGGTAAACATTTAGGTTAATTTCGTCCTCATAAGGCTTACTCTCGTCCAATTAGGGTTTTTAACCAATCTTGTGCATCCAATAAGTACATTTGTGTCATTGGTTGAACATTTAGGTCATTTTCGTCCTCCCAAGGCTTATTCTCGTCCAATTAGGGTTTTTAACCAATTTTGTGCATCGAATAAGTACATTTGTGTCATTGGTTGAACATTTAGGTCATTTTCGTCCTCCCAAGGCTTATTCTCGTCCAATTAGGGTTTTTAACCAATCTTGTGCATCCAATAAGTACATTTGTGTCATTGGTTGAACATTTAGGTCATTTATGTCCTCCCTAGGCTTATTCTCTTCCAATTAGGGTTTTTAACCAATCTTGTGCATCCAATAAGTGATTTTGTGTCATTGGTTGAACATTTAGGTCATTTTCGTCCTCCCTAGGCTTATTCTAATCCAATTAGGGTTTTTAACCAATCTTGTGCATCCAATAAGTGATTTTGTGTGATTGGTTGAACATTTAGGTCATTTTCATCCTCCCTAGGCTTATTCTAATCCAATTAGGGTTTTTAACCAATCTTGAGCATCCAATAAGTGATTTTGTGTCATTGGTTGAACATTTAGGTAATTTTTGTCCTCCTTTGGCTTATTATAATCCAATTAGGGTTTTTAACAATCTTGTGCACCCAATGAGTGATTTTGTGTCATTGGTTGATTTTTTGGTCATTTTCGTCCTCCTTAGGCTTATTCTATTCCAATTAGGGTTTTTAACCAATCTTGTGCATCCAATAAGTCATTTTGTGTCATTGGTTGAACATTTAGGTCATTTTCGTCCTCCCTAGGCCTATTCTAATCCTATTAGGGTTTTGAACCAATCTTGTGCATCCAATAAGTGATTTTGTGTCATTGGTTGAACATTTAGGTAATTTTCGTCCTCCTTTGGCTTATTATAATCCAAATAGGGTTTTTAACAATCTTGTGCACCCAATGAGTGATTTTGTGTCATTGGTTGAATTTTTGGGTCATTTTCGTCCTCCCTAGGCTTATTATATTCCAATTAGGGTTTTTAACCAATCTTGCGCATCCAATAAGTGATTTTGTGTTAGTGGTTGAACATTAAGGTCATTTTCGTCCTCCCTAGGCCTATTCTAATCCTATTAGGGTTTTGAACCAATCTTGTGCATCCAATAAGTGATTTTGTGTCATTGGTTGAGCATTTAGGTAATTTTCGTCCTCCTTTGGCTTTTTCGAATCCAATTAGGGTTTTTAACAATCTTGTGCACCCAATGAGTGAATTTGTGTCGTTGGTTGAAATTTTGGGTCATTTTCCTCCTCCCTAGGCTTGTTCTAATCCTATTAGGGTTTTGAACCAATCTTGTGCATCCAATAAGTGATTTTGTGTCATTCGTTGAACATTTAGGTCATTTTCGTCCTCCCTAGGCCTATTCTAATCCTATTAGGGTTTTGAACCAATCTTGTGCATCCAATAAGTGATTTTGTGTCACTGATTGAACATTTAGGTTTTTTTCGTCCTCCCTAGGCTTATTCTAATCCAATTAGGGTTTTTAACCAATCTTGTGCAACCAATAAGTGATTTTGTAATAGTGGTTGAACATTTAGGTCATTTTCGTCCTCCCTAGGCTTATTCTAATCCAATTAGGGTTTTTAACAAATCCTGTGCATTCAATAAGTGATTTTGTGTCATTGGTTGAACATTTAGGATATTTTGGTCCACCATAGGCTTATTTTGATCCAATTAGAGTTTTTAACCAAACTTGTGGATCCAATAAGTGATTTTGTGCCAATTGTTGAACATTTATGTCATATTTGTCCTCCCTAGGCTTATTCTAATCCAATTAGGGTTTTTAACCAATCTTGTGCATCCAATAAGTCATTTTGTGTCATTGGTTGAACATTTAGGTCATTTTCGTCCTCCCTAGGCTTATTCTAATCCAATTAGGGTTTTTAACCAATCTTGTGCATCCAATAAGTGATTTTGTGTTATTGGTTGAACATTTAGGTCATTTTCATCCTCCATAGGCTTATTCTAATCCAATTAGGGTTTTCAACCAATCTTGAGCATCCAATAAGTGATTTTGTGTCATTGGTTGAACATTTAGGTAATTTTTGTCCTCCTTTGGCTTATTATAATCCAATTAGGGTTTTTAACAATCTTGTGCACCCAATGAGTGATTTTGTGTCATTGGTTGAATTTTTGGGTTATTTTCGTCCTCCCTAGGCTTATTCTATTCCAATTAGGGTTTTTAACCAATCTTGTGCATCCAATAAGTCATTTTGTGTCATTGGTTAAACATTTAGGTCATTTTCGTCCTCCCTAGGCCTATTCTAATCCTATTAGGGTTTTGAACCAATCTTGTGCATCCAATAAGTGATTTTGTGTCATTGGTTGAACATTTAGGTAATTTTCGTCCTCCTTTGGCTTATTATAATCCAATTAGGGTTTTTAACAATCTTGTGCACCCAATGAGTGATTTTGTGTCATTGGTTGAATTTTTGGGTCATTTTCGTCCTCCCTAGCCTTATTATATTCCAATTAGGGTTTTTAACCAATCTTGTGCATCCAATAAGTGATTTTGTGTTAGTGGTTGAACATTAAGGTCATTTTCGTCCTCCCTAGGCTTATTCTAATCCAATTAGGGTTTTTAACAAATCCTGTGCATGCAATAAGTGATTTTGTGTCATTGGCTGAACATTTAGGATATTTTGGTCCACCCTAGGCTTATTTTGATCCAATTAGAGTTTCTAACCAATCTTGTGGATCCAATAAGTGATTTTGTGTCATTGGTTGAACATTTATGTCATTTTCGTCCTCCCTAGGCCTATTCTAATCCTATTAGGGTTTTTAACCAATCTTGTGAATCCAATAAGTGATTTTATGTGATTGGTTGAACATTTAGGTCATTTTCGTCCTCCCTAGGCTTATTCTAATCCATTTAGGGTTTTTAACCAATCTTGTGCGTCCAGTAAGTAATTTTGTATCATTGGTTGAACATTTAGGTCATTTTCCTCCTCCCTAGGCTTATTCTAATCCAATTAGGGTTTTTAACTAATCTTGTGCATCCAATAAGTGATTTTGTGTGATTGGTTGAACATTTAGGTCATTTTCATCCTCCCTAGGCTTATTCTAATCCAATTAGGGTTTTTAACCAATCTTGAGCATCCAATAAGTGATTTTGTGTCATTGGTTGAACATTTAGGTTATTTTTGTCCTCCTTAGGCTTATTCTGATCCAATCAGAGTTTTTAACCAATCTTGTGGATCCAATAAGTGATTTTGTGTCATTGGTTGAACATTTATGTCATTTTCGTCTTCCCAAGGCTTATTCAAAATCAAATTAGGGTTTTAACCTATCTTTTACATCCAATAAGTGATTTTGTGTCATAGGTTGAACATTTAGGTAATTTTCGTCCTCCTTTGGCTTATTATAATCCAATTAGGGTTTTTAACAATCTTGCGCACCCAATGAGTGATTTTGTGTCATTGGTTGAACATTTATGTCATTTTCATCCTCCCTAGGCTTATTCTAATCCAATTAGGGTTTTTAACCTATCTTGTGCATCCAATAAGTGATTTTGTGTCATTGGTTGAGCATTTAGGTAATTTTCGTCCTCCTTTGGCTTTTTCGAATCCAATTAGGGTTTTTAACAATCTTGTGCACCCAATGAGTGATTTTGTGTCGTTGGTTGAAATTTTGGGTCATTTTCGTCCTCCCTAGGCTTGTTCTAATCCTATTAGGGTTTTGAACCAATCTTGTGCATCCAATAAGTGATTTTGTGTCATTCGTTGAACATTTAGGTCATTTTCGTCCTCCCAAGGCTTATTCTAATCAAATTAGGGTTTTTAACATTTAGGTCATTTTCGTCCTCCCAAGGCTTATTCTGATCCAATTAGAGTTTTTTACCAATCTTGTGGATCCAATAAGTGATTTTGTGTCATTGGTTGAACATTTATGTCATTTTCGTCCTCCCTAGGCTTATTCTAATCCAATTAGGGGTTTTAACCTATCTTGTGCATCCAATAAGTGATTTTGTGTCATTGGTTGAACATTTATGTCATTTTCGTCCTCCCTTGGCTTATTGTAATCCAAATAGGGTTTTTAACCGTTCTTGTGCATCCAACAAGTAATTTTGTATCCTTGGTTGAATATTTAGGTCATTTTCGTCCTCCCTAGAGTTATTCTAATCCAATTAGGGTTTTTAACTAATCTTGTGCATCCAATAAGTGATTTTGTGTGATTGGTTGAACATTTAGGTCATTTTCATCCTCCCTAGGCTTATTCTAATCCAATTAGGGTTTTTAACCAATCTTGAGCATCCAATAAGTGATTTTGTGTCATTGGTTGAACATTTAGGTTATTTTTGTCCTCCTTAGGCTTATTCTGATCCAATCAGAGTTTTTAACCAATCTTGTGGATCCAATAAGTGATTTTGTGTCATTGGTTGAACATTTATGTCATTTTCGTCTTCCCAAGGCTTATTCAAAATCAAATTAGGGTTTTAACCTATCTTTTACATCCAATAAGTGATTTTGTGTCATAGGTTGAACATTTAGGTAATTTTCGTCCTCCTTTGGCTTATTATAATCCAATTAGGGTTTTTAACAATCTTGCGCACCCAATGAGTGATTTTGTGTCATTGGTTGAACATTTATGTCATTTTCATCCTCCCTAGGCTTATTCTAATCCAATTAGGGTTTTTAACCTATCTTGTGCATCCAATAAGTGATTTTGTGTCATTGGTTGAGCATTTAGGTAATTTTCGTCCTCCTTTGGCTTTTTCGAATCCAATTAGGGTTTTTAACAATCTTGTGCACCCAATGAGTGATTTTGTGTCATTGGTTGAAATTTTGGGTCATTTTCGTCCTCCCTAGGCTTGTTCTAATCCTATTAGGGTTTTGAACCAATCTTGTGCATCCAATAAGTGATTTTATGTCATTCGTTGAACATTTACGTCATTTTCGTCCTCCCTAGGCCTATTCTAATCCTATTAGGGTTTTGAACCAATCTTGTGCATCCAATAAGTGATTATGTGTCATTGATTGAACATTTAGGTTTTTTTCGTCCTCCCTAGGCTTATTCAAATCCAATTAGGGTTTTTAACCAATCTTGTGCATCCAATAAGTGATTTTGTGTTAGTGGTTGAACATTTAGGTCATTTTCGTCTTCCCTAGGCTTATTCTAATCCAATCAGGGTTTTTAACAAATCATTTGCATTCAATAAGTGATTTTGTGTCATTGGTTGAACATTTAGATCATTTTCGTCCTCCCTAGGCTTATTCTAATTCAATTAGGGTTTTGAACCAATCTTGTGCATTCAATAAGTGATTTTGTGTCATTGGTTGAACATTTAGGTCATTTTCGTCCTCCCTAGGCTTATTCTGATCCAATTAGAGTTTTTAACCAATCTTTTGGATCGAATAAGTGATTTTGTTTCATTGGTTGAACATTTAGGTCATTTTCGTCCTCCCTAGGCTTATTCTAATCCAATCAGGGTTTTTAACAAATCATTTGCATTCAATAAGTGATTTTGTGTCATTTGTTGAACATTTAGATCATTTTCGTCCTCCCTAGGCTTATTTTGATCCAATTAGAGTTTTTAACCAATCTTGTGGATCCAATAAGTGATTTGGTGTCATTGGTTGAACATTTAAGTCATTTTCGTCCTCCCTAGGCTTATTTTTATCCAATTAGGGGTTTTAACCTATCTTGTGCATCCAATAATTGATTTTATGTCATTGGTTTAACATTTATGTCATTTTCGTCCTCCCTTGGCTTATTCTAATCCAAATAGGGTTTTTAACCGTTCTTGTGCATCCTACAAGTGATTTTGTATTCTTGGTTGAACATTTAGGTCATTTTCGTCGTCCCTAGGCTTATTCTAATTCAATTAGGGTTTTTAACCAATCTTGTGCATCCAATAAGATTGTTTGTGTCATTGGTTGAACATTTAGGTCAATTTCGTCCTCCCTGGGCTTATTCTAATCCAATTAGGGTTTTTAACCAATCTTGTGAAACCAATAAGTGATTTTGTGTCATTGGTTGAACATTTATGTCATTTTCGTCCTTTGTAGGCTAATTCTAATCCAATTAGGGTTTTTAACCAATCTTGTGAAACCAATAAGTGATTTTGTGTCATTGGTTGAACATTTATGTCATTTTCGTCCTTCGTAGGCTTATTCTAATCCAATTAGGGTTTTTAACCATTCTTGTGCGTCCAATAAGTAATTTTGTGTCATTGATTGAACATTTAGGTCATTTTCGTCCTCCCTAGGCCTATTCTAATCCTATTAGGGTTTTGAACCAATCTTGTGCATCCAATAAGTGATTTTGTGTCATTGGTTGAACATTTAGGTAATTTTCGTCCTCCTTTGGCTTATTATAATCCAATTAGGGTTTTTAACGATCTTTTGCACCCAAACAGTGATTTTGTGTCATTGGTTGAATTTTTGGGTCATTTTCGTCCTCCCTAGGCTTATTCTATTCCAATTAGGGTTTTTAACCAATCTTGTGCATCCAATAAGTGATTTTGTGTCATTGGTTGAACATTTAGGTCATTTTCGTCCTCCCTAGGCTTATTCTAATCCAATTAGGGTTTTTAACCAATCTTGAGCATCCAATAAGTGATTTTGTGTCATTGGTTGAACATTTAGGTAATTTTTGTCCTCCTTTGGCTTATTATAATCCAATTAGGGTTTTTAACAATCTTGTGCACCCAATGAGTGATTTTGTGTCATTGGTTGAATTTTTGGGTCATTTTCGTCCTCCCAAGGCTTATTCTATTCCAATTAGGGTTTTTAACCAATCTTGTGCAACCAATAAGTGATTTTGTGTTAGTGGTTGAACATTTAGGTCATTTTCGTCCTCCCTAGGCTTATTCTAATCCAATTAGGGTTTTTAACAAATCCTGTGCATTCAATAAGTGATTTTGTGTCATTGGTTGAACATTTAGGATATTTTGGTCCACCCTAGGCTTATTTTGATCCAATTAGAGTTTTTAACCAATCTTGTGGATCCAATAAGTGATTTTGTGCCAATTGTTGAACATTTATGTCATATTCGTCCTCCCTAGGCTTATTCTAATCCAATTAGGGTTTTTAACCAATCTTGTGCATCCAATAAGTCATTTTGTGTCATTGGTTGAACATTTAGGTCATTTTCGTCCTCCCTAGGCTTATTCTAATCCAATTAGGGTTTTTAACAAATCATGTGCATTCAATAAGTGATTTTGTGTCATTGGTTGAACATTTAGGATATTTTGGTCCACCCTAGGCTTATTTTGATCCAATTAGAGTTTTTAACCAATCTTGTGGATCCAATACGTGATTTTGTGCCAATTGTTGAACATTTATGTCATATTCGTCCGCCCTAGGCTTATTCTAATCCAATTAGGGTTTTTAACCAATCTTGTGCATCCAATAAGTCATTTTGTGTCATTGGTTGAACATTTAGGTCATTTTCATCCTCCCTAGGCTTATTTTAATCCAATTAAGGTTTTTAACCAATCTTGTGCATCCAATAAGTGATTTTGTGTTATTGGTTGAACATTTAGGTCATTTCATCCTCCCTAGGCTTATTCTAATCCAATTAGGGTTTTTAACCAATCTTGAGCATCCAATAAGTGATTTTGTGTCATTGGTTGAACATTTAGGTAATTTTTGTCCTCCTTTGGCTTATTATAATCCAATTAGGGTTTTTAACAATCTGGTGCACCCAATGAGTGATTTTGTGTCATTGGTTGAATTTTTGGGTCATTTTCGTCCTCCCTAGGCTTATTCTATTCCAATTAGGGTTTTTAACCAATCTTGTGCATCCAATAAGTCATTTTGTGTCATTGGTTGAACATTTAGGTCATTTTCGTCCTCCCTAGGCCTATTCTAATCCTATTAGGGTTTTGAACCAATCTTGTGCATCCAATAAGTGATTTTGTGTCATTGTTTGAACATTTAGGTAATTTTCGTCCTCCTTTGGCTTATTATAATCCAATTAGGGTTTTTAACAATCTTGTGCACCCAATGAGTGATTTTGTGTCATTGGTTGAATTTTTGGGTCATTTTCGTCCTCCCTAGGCTTATTATATTCCATTTAGGGTTTTTAACCAATCTTGTGCATCCAATAAGTGATTTTGTGTTAGTGGTTGAACATTAAGGTCATTTTCGTCCTCCCTAGGCTTATTCTAATCCAATTAGGGTTTTTAACAAATCCTGTGCATGCAATAAGTGATTTTGTGTCATTGGCTGAACATTTAGGATATTTTGGTCCACCCTAGGCTTATTTTGATCCAATTAGAGTTTCTAACCAATCTTGTGGATCCAATAAGTGATTTTGTGTCATTGGTTGAACATTTATGTCATTTTCGTCCTCCCTAGGCTTATTCTAATCCAATTAGGGTTTTTAACCAATCTTGT
>JBBPBP010009780.1:14432978-14482086 GCA_037974735.1 Cicer chorassanicum
TCCCTAGGCTTATTCTAATCCAATTAGGGTTTTTAACAAATCCTGTGCATTCAATAAGTGATTTTGTGTCATTGGTTGAACATTTAGGATATTTTGGTCCACCCTAGGCTTATTTTGATCCAATAAGAGTTTTTAACCAATCTTGTGGATCCAATAAGTGATTTTGTGCCAATTGTTGAACATTTATGTCATATTCGTCCTCCCTAGGCTTATTCTAATCCAATTAGGGTTTTTAACCAATCTTGTGCATCCAATAAGTCATTTTGTGTCATTGGTTGAACATTTAGGTCATTTTCGTCCTCCCTAGGCTTATTCTAATCCAATTAGGGTTTTTAACCAATCTTGTGCATCCAATAAGTGATTTTGTGTGATTGGTTGAACATTTAGGTCATTTTCATCCTCCCTAGGCTTATTCTAATCCAATTAGGGTTTTTAACCAATCTTGAGCATCCAATAAGTGATTTTGTGTCATTGGTTGAACATTTAGGTAATTTTTGTCCTCCTTTGGCTTATTATAATCCAATTAGGGTTTTTAACAATCTTGTGCACCCAATGAGTGATTTTGTGTCATTGGTTGAATTTTTGGGTCATTTTCGTCCTCCCTAGGCTTATTCTATTCCAATTAGGGTTTTTAACCAATCTTGTGCATCCAATAAGTCATTTTGTGTCATTGGTTGAACATTTAGGTCATTTTCGTCCTCCCTAGGCCTATTCTAATCGTATTAGGGTTTTGAACCAATCTTGTGCATCCAATAAGTGATTTTGTGTCATTGGTTAAACATTTAGGTAATTTTTGTCCTCCTTTGGCTTATTATAATCCAATTAGGGTTTTTAACAATCTTGTGCACCCAATGAGTGATTTTGTGTCATTGGTTGAATTTTTGGGTCATTTTCGTCCTCCCTAGGCTTATTATATTCCAATTAGGGTTTTTAACCAATCTTGTGCATCCAATAAGTGATTTTGTGTTAGTGGTTGAACATTTAGGTCATTTTCGTCCTCCCTAGGCTTATTCTAATCCAATTAGGGTTTTTAACAAATCCTGTGCATTCAATAAGTGATTTTGTGTCATTGGTTGAACATTTAGGATATTTTGGTCCACCCTAGGCTTATTTTGATCTAATTAGACTCTCTAACCAATCTTGTGGATCCAATAAGTGATTTTGTGTCATTGGTTGAACATTTATGTCATTTTCGTCCTCCCTAGGCTTATTCTAATCCAATTAGGGTTTTTAACCAATCTTGTGAATCCAATAAGTGATTTTATGTGATTGGTTGAACATTTAGGTCATTTTCGTCCTCCCTAGGCTTATTCTAATCCATTTAGGGTTTTAAACCACTCTTGTGGGTCCAGTAAGTAATTTTGTATCATTGGTTGAACATTTAGGTCATTTTCCTCCTCCCTAAGCTTATTCTAATCCAATTAGGGTTTTTAACTAATCTTGTGCATCCAATAAGTGATTTTGTGTGATTGGTTGAACATTTAGGTCATTTTCATCCTCCCTAGGCTTATTCTAATCCAATTAGGGTTTTTAACCAATCTTGAGCATCCAATAAGTGATTTTGTGTCATTAGTTGAACATTTAGATTATTTTTGTCCTCCTTAGGCTTATTCTGATCCAATCAGAGTTTTTAACCAATCTTGTGGATCCAATAAGTGATTTTGTGTCATTGGTTGAACATTTATGTCATTTTCGTCCTCCCAAGGCTTATTCAAAATCAAATTAGGGGTTTAACCTATCTTTTACATCCAATAAGTGATTTTGTGTCATTGGTTGAACATTTAGGTAATTTCCGTCCCCCTTTTGCTTAGTATAATCCAATTAGGGTTTTTAACAATCTTGTGCGCCCAATGAGTGATTTTGTGTCATTGGTTGAACATTTATGTCATTTTCATCCTCCCTAGGCTTATTCTAATCCAATTAGGGTTTTTAACCTATCTTGTGCATCCAATAAGTGATTTTGTGTCATTGGTTGAGCATTAAGGTAATTTTCGTCCCCCTTTGGCTTATTCTAATCCAATTAGGGTTTTTAACAATCTTGTGCACCAAATGAGTGATTTTGTGTCATTGGTTGAAATTTTTGTTCATTTTTGTCCTCCCTAGGCTTATTCTAATCCAATTAGGGTTTTGAACGAATCTTGTGCATCCAATAAGTGATTTTGTGTCATTGGTTGAGCATTTAGGTAATTTTCGTCCTCCTTTGGGTTTTTCGAATCCAATTAGGGTTTTTAACAATCTTGTGCACCCAATGAGTGATTTTGTGTCGTTGGTTGAAATTTTGGGTCATTTTCGTCCTCCCTAGGCTTGTTCTAATCCTATTAGGGTTTTGAACCAATCTTGTGCATCCAATAAGTGATTTTGTGTCATTGGTTGAACATTTATGTCATTTTCGTCCTCCCTAGGCTTATTCTAATCCAATTAGGGGTTTTAACCTATCTTGTGCATCCAATAAGTGATTTTGTGTCATTGGTTGAACATTTATGTCATTTTCGTCCTCCCTTGGCTTATTGTAATCCAAATAGGGTTTTTAACCGTTCTTGTGCATCCAACAAGTAATTTTGTATCCTTGGTTGAACATTTAGGTCATTTTCGTCCTCCCTAGGCTTATTCTAATCCAATAAGGGTATTTAACAAATCCTTTGCATTCAATAAGTGATTTTGTGTCATTGGTTGAACATTTAGGTCATTTTCGTCCTCCCTAGGCTTATTCTGATCCAATTAGAGTTTTTAACGAATCTTGTGGATCCAATAAGTGATTTTGTATCATTGGTTGAACATTTATGTCATTTTCGTCCTCCCAAGAGTTATTCTAATCCAATTAGGGTTTTTAACCAATCTTGTGAAACCAATAAGTGATTTTGTGTTAGTGGTTGAACATTTAGGTCATTTTCGTCCTCCCTAGGCTTATTCTAATCCAATTAGGGTTTTTAACAAATGATGTGCATTCAATAAGTGATTTTGTGTCATTGGTTGAACATTTAGGATATTTTGGTCCACCCTAGGCTTATTTTGATCCAATTAGAGTTTTTAACCAATCTTGTGGATCCAATAAGTGATTTTGTGCCAATTGTTGAACATTTATGTCATATTCGTCCTCCCTAGGCTTTTTCTAATCCAATTAGGGTTTTTAACCAATCTTGTGCATCCAATAAGTCATTTTGTGTCATTGGTTGAACATTTAGGTCATTTTCGTCCTCCCTAGGCTTATTCTAATCCAATTAGGGTTTTTAACCAATCTTGTGCATCCAATAAGTCATTTTGTGTGATTGGTTGAACAATTAGGTCATTTTCATCCTCCCTAGGCTTATTCTAATCCAATTAGGGTTTTTAACCAATCTTGAGCATCCAATAAGTGATTTTGTGTCATTGGTTGAACATTTAGGTTATTTTTGTCCTCCTTTGGCTTATTATAATCAAATTAGGGTTTTTAACAATCTTGTGCATCCAATAAGTGATTTTTATGTCATTCGTTGAACATTTAGGTCATTTTCGTCCTCCCTAGGCCTATTCTAATCCTATTAGGGTTTTGAACCAATCTTGTGCATCCAATAAGTGATTTTGTGTCATTGATTGAACATTTAGGTTTTTTTCGTCCTCCCTAGGCTTATTCTAATCCAATTAGGGTTTTTAACCAATCTTGTGCATCCAATAAATGATTTTATGTTAGTGGTTGAACATTTAGGCCATTTTCGTTCTCCCTATGCTTATTCTAATCCAATAAGGGTTTTTAACAAATTCTTTGCTTTCAATAAGTGATTTTGTGTCATTGGTTGAACATTTAGATCATTTTCGTCCTCCCTAGGCTTATTCTAATCCAATTAGGGTTTTGAACCAATCTTGTGCATTCAATAAGTTATTTTGTGTCATTGGTTGAACATTTAGGTAATTTTCGTCCAACTTTGGCTTTTTCGAATCCAATTAGGGTTTTTAACAATCTTGTGCACCCAATGAGTGATTTTGTGTCATTGGTTGAAATTTTGGGTCATTTTCGTCCTCCATAGGCTTGTTCTAATCCTATTAGCGTTTTGAACCAATCTTGTGCATCCAATAAGTGATTTTTATCTCATTCGTTGAACATTTAGGTCATTTTCGTCCTCCCTAGGCCTATTCTAATCCTATTAGGGTTTTGAACCAATCTTGTGCATCCAATAAGTGATTTTGTGTCATTGATTGAACATTTAGGTTTTTTTCGTCCTCCCTCGGCTTATTCTAATCCAATTAGGGTTTTTAACCAATCTTGTGCATCCAATAAATGATTTTATGTTAGTGGTTGAACATTTAGGCCATTTTCGTTCTCCCTAGGCTTATTCTAATCCAATAAGGGTTTTTAACAAATTCTTTGCATTCAATAAGTTATTTTGTGTCATTGGTTGAACATTTAGATCATTTTCGTCCTCCCTAGGCTTATTCTAATCCAATTAGGGTTTTGAACCAATCTTGTGCATTCAATAAGTTATTTTGTGTCATTGGTTGAACATTTAGGTCATTTTCGTCCTCCATAGGCTTATTCTGATCTAATGAGAGTTTTTAACCTATCTTGTGCATCCAATAAGTGATTTTGTGTCATTGGTTGAGCATTTAGGTAATTTTTGTCCTCCTTTGGCTTTTTCGAATCCAATTAGGGTTTTTAACAATCTTGTGCACCCAATGAGTGATTTTGTGTCATTGGTTGAAATTTTGGGTCATTTTCGTCCTCCCTAGGCTTCTTCTAATCCTATTAGGGTTTTGAACCAATCTTGTGCATCCAATAAGTGATTTTTATGTCATTCGTTGAACATTTACGTCATTTTCGTCCTCCCTAGGCCTATTCTAATCCTATTAGGGTTTTGAACCAATCTTGTGCATCCAATAAGTGATTTTGTGTCATTGATTGAACATTTAGGTTTTTTTCCGTCCTCCCTAGGCTTATTCTAATCCAATTAGGGTTTTTAACCAATCTTGTGCATCCAATAAATGATTTTATGTTAGTGGTTGAACATTTAGGCCATTTTCGTTCTCCCTAGGCTTATTCTAATCCAATAAGGGTTTTTAACAAATTCTTTGCATTCAATAAGTGATTTTGTGTCATTGGTTGAACATTTAGATCATTTTCGTCCTCCCTTGGCTTATTCTAATCCAATTAGGGTTTTGAACCAATCTTGTGCATTCAATAAGTTATTTTGTGTCATTGGTTGAACATTTAGGTAATTTTCGTCCAACTTTGGCTTTTTCGAATCCAATTAGGGTTTTTAACAATCTTGTGCACCCAATGAGTGATTTTGTGTCATTGGTTGAAATTTTGGGTCATTTTCGTCCTCCATAGGCTTGTTCTAATCCTATTAGGGTTTTGAACCAATCTTGTGCATCCAATAAGTGATTTTTATGTCATTCGTTGAACATTTAGGTCATTTTCGTCCTCCCTAGGCCTTTTCTAATCCTATTAGGGTTTTGAACCAATCTTGTGCATCCAATAAGTGATTTTGTGTCATTGATTGAACATTTAGGTTTTTTTCGTCCACCCTAGGCTTATTCTAATCCAATTAGGGTTTTTAACCAATCTTGTGCATCCAATAAATGATTTTATGTTAGTGGTTGAACATTTAGGCCATTTTCGTTCTCCCTAGGCTTATTCTAATCCAATAAGGGTTTTTAACAAATCTTGTGCAACCAATAAGTGATTTTGTGTTAGTGGTTGAACATTTATGTCATTTTGTCCTCCCTAGGCTTATTCTAATCCAATTAGGGTTTTTAACAAATCATGTGCATTCAATAAGTGATTAGGTTTCATTGGTTGAACATTTAGGATATTTTGGTCCACCTTAGGCTTATTTTGATCCAATTAGAGTTTTTAAAAAATCTTTTGGATCCAATAAGTGATTTTGTGTCATTGGTTGAACATTTATGTCATTTTCGTCCTCCCTAGGCTGATTCTAATCCAATTAGGGTTTTTAACCAATCTTGTGAATCCAATAAGTGATTTTATGTGATTGGTTGAACATTTAGGTCATTTTCGTCCTCCCTAGGCTTATTCTAATCCATTTAGGGTTTTTAACCAATCTTGTGCGTCCAATAAGTAATTTTGTATCATTGGTTGAAAATTTAGGTCATTTTCCTCCTCCCTTGGCTTATTCTAATCCAATTAGAGTTTTTCACCAATCTTGTGCATCCAATAAGTGATTTTGTGTGATTGGTTGAACATTTAGGTAATTTTCATCCTCCCTAGGCTTATTCTAATCCAATTAGGGTTTTTAACCAATCTCTAGCATCCAATAAGTGATTTTGTGTCATTGGTTGAACATTTAGGTTATTTTTGCTCTCCTTAGGCTTATTCTAATCCAATAAGAGTTTTTAACCAATCTTATACATCCAATAAGTGATTTTGTGTCATTGGTTGAACATTTAGGTAATTTTCGTCCTCCTTTGGTTTATTATAATCCAATTAGGGTTTTTAACAATCTTGTGCTTCCAATGAGTGATTTTGTGTCATTGGTTGAATTTTTGGGCCATATTCGTCCTCCCTAGGCTTATTCTATTCCAATTAGGGTTTTTAACCAATCTTGTGCATCCAATAAGTGATATTGTGTCATTGGTTGAACATTTAGGTCATTTTCGTCCTCCCTAGGCTTATTCTAATCAAATTAGGGTTTTTAACCAATCTTGAGCATCCAATAAGTGATTTTGTGTCATTGGTTGAACATTAAGGTCATTTTTTTCCTCCTTAGACTTATTCTGATCCAATTAGAGTTTTTAACCAATCTTGTGGATCCAATAAATGATTTTTTGTCATTGGTTGAACATTTATGTCATTTTCGTCCTCCCTAGGCTTATTCTAATCCAATTAGGGTTTTGAACCTATCTTGTGCATCCAATAAGTGATTTTGTGTCATTGGTTGAGCATTTAGGTAATTTTCGTCCTCCTTTGGCTTTTTCGAATCCAATTAGGGTTTTTAACAATCTTGTGCACCCAATGAGTGATTTTGTGTCATTGGTTGAAATTTTGGGTCATTTTCGTCCTCCCTAGGCTTGTTCTAATCCTATTAGGGTTTTGAACCAATCTTGTGCATCTAATAAGTGATTTTATGTCATTCGTTGAACATTTAGGTCATTTTCGTCCTCCTTTGGCTTATTATTATCCAATTAGGGTTTTTAACAATCTTGTGCACCCAATGAGTGATTTTGTGTCATTGGTTGAATTTTTGGGTTATTTTCGTCCTCCCTTGGATTGTTCTAATTATATTAGGGTTTTGAACCAATCTTGTGCATCCAATAAGTGATTTTGTGTAATTGGTTGAACATTTAGGTAATTTTCGTCCTCCTTTGGCTTATTATAATTCAATTAGGGTTTTTAACAATCTTGTGCACCCAATGAGTGATTTTGTGTCATTGGTTGAATTTTTGGGTCATTTTCGTCCTCCCTAGGCTTATTCTATTCAAATTAGGGTTTTTAACAAATCCTGTGCATTCAATAAGTGATTTTGTGTCATTGGTTGAACATTTAGGATATTTTGGTCCACCCTAGGCTTATTTTGATCCAATTAGAGTATCTAACCAATCTTGTGCATCCAATAAGTGATTTTGTGTGATTGGTTGAACATTTAGGTAATTTTCATCCTCCCTAGGCTTATTCTAATCCAATTAGGGTTTTTAACCAATCTCTAGCATCCAATAAGTGATTTTGTGTCATTGGTTGAACATTTAGGTTATTTTTGTCCTCCTTAGGCTTATTCTGATCCAATAAGAGTTTTTAACCAATCTTGTACATCCAATAAGTGATTTTGTGTCATTGGTTGAACATTTAGGTAATTTTCGTCCTCCTTTGGCTTATTATAATCCAATTAGGGTTTTTAACAATTTTGTGCACCCAATGAGTGATTTTGTGTCATTGGTTGAATTTTTGGGTCATTTTCGTCCTCCCTAGGCTTATTCTATTCCAATTAGGGTTTTTAACCAATCTTGTGCATCCAATAAGTCATTTTGTGTCATTGGTTGAACATTTAGGTCATTTTCGTCCTCCCTAGGCCTATTCTGATACAATTAGAGTTTTTAACCAATCTTGTGGATCCAATAAGTGATTTTTTGTCATTGGTTGAACATTTATGTCATTTTCGTCCTCCCTAGGCTTATTCTAATCCAATTAGGGTTTTGAACCTATCTTGTGCATCCAATAAGTGATTTTGTGTCATTGGTTGAGCATTTAGGTAATTTTCGTCCTCCTTTGGCTTTTTCGAATCCAATTAGGGTTTTTAACAATCTTGTGCACCCAATGAGTGATTTTGTGTCATTGGTTGAAATTTTGGGTCATTTTCGTCCTCCCTAGGCTTGTTCTAATCCTATTAGGGTTTTGAACCAATCTTGTGCATCTAATAAGTGATTTTATGTCATTCGTTGAACATTTAGGTCATTTTCGTCCTCCTTTGGCTTATTATAATCCAATTAGGGTTTTTAACAATCTTGTGCACCCAATGAGTGATTTTGTGTCATTGGTTGAATTTTTTGGTTATTTTCGTCCTCCCTAGGATTGTTCTAATTATATTAGGGTTTTGAACCAATCTTGTGCATCCAATAAGTGATTTTGTGTAATTGGTTGAACATTTAGGTAATGTTCGTCATCCTTTGGCTTATTATCATTCAATTAGGGTTTTTAACAATCTTGTGCACCCAATGAGTGATTTTGTGTCATTGGTTGAATTTTTGGGTCATTTTCGTCCTCCCTAGGCTTATTCTATTCCAATTAGGGTTTTTAACAAATCCTGTGCATTCAATAAGTGATTTTGTGTCATTGGTTGAACATTTAGGATATTTTGGTCCACCCTAGGCTTATTTTGATCCAATTAGAGTATCTAACAGATCTTGTGCATCCAATAAGTGATTTTGTGTGATTGGTTGAACATTTAGGTAATTTTCATCCTCCCTAGGCTTATTCTAATCCAATTAGGGTTTTTAACCAATCTCTAGCATCCAATAAGTGATTTTGTGTCATTGGTTGAACATTTAGGTTATTTTTGTCCTCCTTAGGCTTATTCTGATCCAATAAGAGTTTTTAACCAATCTTGTACATCCAATAAGTGATTTTGTGTCATTGGTTGAACATTTAGGTAATTTTCGTCCTCCTTTGGCTTATTATAATCCAATTAGGGTTTTTAACAATCTTGTGCACCCAATGAGTGATTTTGTGTCATTGGTTGAATTTTTGGGTCATTTTCGTCCTCCCTAGGCTTATTCTATTCCAATTAGGGTTTTTAACCAATCTTGTGCATCCAACAATTCATTTTGTGTCATTGGTTGAACATTTAGGTCATTTTCGTCCTCCCTAGGCCTATTCTAATCCTATTAGGGCTTTGAACCAATCTTGTGCATCCAATAAGTCATTTTGTGTCATTGGTTGAACATTTAGGTAATTTTCGTCCTCCTTTGGTTTATTATAATCCAATTAGGGTTTTTAACAATCTTGTGCTTCCAATGAGTGATTTTGTGTCATTGGTTGAATTTTTGGGCCATTTTCGTCCTCCCTAGGCTTATTCTATTCCAATTAGGGTTTTTAACCAATCTTGTGCATCCAATAAGTGATTTTGTGTCATTGGTTGAACATTTAGGTCATTTTTGTCCTCCCTAGGCTTATTCTTATCCAATTAGGGTTTTTAACGAATCCTGTGCATTCAATAAGTGATTTTGTGTCATTGGTTGAACATTTAGGATATTTTGGTCCACCCTAAGCTTATTTTGATCCAATTAGAGTTTCTAACCAATCTTGTGGATCCAATAAGTGATTCTGTGTCATTGGTTGAACATTTAGGTCATTTTCGTCCTCCCTAGGCTTATTCTAATCCAATTAGGGTTTTTAACCAATCTTGTGCATCCAATAAGTGATTTTGTGTTAGTGGTTGAGCATTTAGGTCATTTTCATCCTCCCTAGGCTTATTCTAATCCAATTAGGGTATTTAACAAATCATGTGCATTCAATAAGTGATTTTGTGTCATTGGTTGAACATTTAGGATATTTTGGTCCACCCTAGGCTTATTTTGATCCAATTAGAGTTTCTAACCAATCTTGTGCATCCAATAAGTGATTTTGTGTGATTGGTTGAACATTTAGGTAATTTTCATCCTCCCTAGGCTTATTCTAATCCAATTAGGGTTTTTAACCAATCTCTAGCATCCAATAACTGATTTTGTGTCATTGGTTGAACATTTAGGTTATTTTTGTCCTCCTTAGGCTTATTCTGATCCAATAAGAGTTTTTAACCAATCTTGTACATCCAATAAGTGATTTTGTGTCATTGGTTGAACATTTAGGTAATTTTCGTCCTCCTTTGGCTTATTATAATCCAATTAGGGTTTTTAACAATCTTGTGCACCCAATGAGTGATTTTGTGTCATTGGTTGAATTTTTGGGTCATTTTCGTCCTCCCTAGGCTTATTCTATTCCAATTAGGTTTTTTAACCAATCTTGTGCATCCAATAATTCATTTTGTGTCACTGGTTGAACATTTAGGTCATTTTCGTCCTTCCTAGGCCTATTCTAATCCTATTAGGGTTTTGAACCAATCTTGTGCATCCAATAAGTCATTTTGTGTCATTGGTTGAACATTTAGGTAATTTTCGTCCTCCTTTGGTTTATTATAATCCAATTAGGGTTTTTAACAATCTTGTGCTTCCAATGAGTGATTTTGTGTCATTGGTTGAATTTTTGGGCCATTTTCGTCCTCCCTAGACTTATTCTATTCCAATTAGGGTTTTTAACCAATCTTGTGCATCCAATAAGTGATTTTGTGTCATTGGTTGAACATTTAGGTCATTTTTGTCCTCCCTAGGCTTATTCTTATCCAATTAGGGTTTTTAACGAATCCTGTGCATTCAATAAGTGATTTTGTGTCATTGGTTGAACATTTAGGATATTTTGGTCCACCCTAAGCTTATTTTTATCCAATTAGAGTTTCTAACCAATCTTGTGGATCCAATAAGTGATTTTGTGTCATTGGTTGAACATTTATGTCATTTTCGTCCTCCCTAGGCTTATTCTAATCCAATTAGGGTTTTTAACCAATCTTGTGCATCCAATAAGTGATTTTGTGTTAGTGGTTGAACATTTAGGTCATTTTCGTCCTCCCTAGGCTTATTCTAATCCAATTAGGGTATTTAACAAATCATGTGCATTCAATAAGTGATTTTGTGTCATTGGTTGAACATTTAGGATATTTTGGTCCACCCTAGGCTTATTTTGATCCAATTAGAGTTTCTAACCAATCTTGTGCATCCAATAAGTGATTTTGTGTGATTGGTTGAACATTTAGGTAATTTTCATCCTCCCTAGGCTTATTCTAATCCAATTTGGGTTTTTAACCAATCTCTAGCATCCAATAACTGATTTTGTGTCATTGGTTGAACATTTAGGTTATTTTTGTCCTCCTTAGGCTTATTCTGATCCAATAAGAGTTTTTAACCAATCTTGTACATCCAATAAGTGATTTTGTGTCATTGGTTGAACATTTAGGTAATTTTCGTCCTCCTTTGGCTTATTATAATCCAATTAGGGTTTTTAACAATCTTGTGCACCCTTTGAGTGATTTTGTGTCATTGGTTGAATTTTTGGGTCATTTTCGTCCTCCCTAGGCTTATTCTATTCCAATTAGGGTTTTTAACCAATCTTGTGCATCCAATAATTCATTTTATGTCATTGGTTGAACATTTAGGTCATTTTCGTCCTTCCTAGGCCTATTCTAATCCTATTAGGGTTTTGAACCAATCTTGTGCATCCAATAAGTCATTTTGTGTCATTGGTTGAACATTTAGGTAATTTTCGTCCTCCTTTGGTTTATTATAATCGAATTAGGGTTTTTAACAATCTTGTGCTTCCAATGAGTGATTTTGTGTCATTGGTTGAATTTTTGGGCCATTTTCGTCCTCCCTAGACTTATTCTATTCCAATTAGGGTTTTTAACCAATCTTGTGCATCCAATAAGTGATTTTGTGTCATTGGTTGAACATTTAGGTCATTTTTGTCCTCCCTAGGCTTATTCTTATCCAATTAGGCTTTTTAACGAATCCTGTGCATTCAATAAGTGATTTTGTGTCATTGGTTGAACATTTAGGATATTTTGGTCCACCCTAAGCTTATTTTTATCCAATTAGAGTTTCTAACCAATCTTGTGGATCCAATAAGTGATTTTGTGTCATTGGTTGAACATTTATGTCATTTTCGTCCTCCCTAGGCTTATTCTAATCCAATTAGGGTTTTTAACCAATCTTGTGCATCCAATAAGTGATTTTGTGTTAGTGGTTGAACATTTAGGTCATTTTCGTCCTCCCTAGGCTTATTCTAATCCAATTAGGGTATTTAACAAATCATGTGCATTCAATAAGTGATTTTGTGTCATTGGTTGAACATTTAGGATATTTTGGTCCACCCTAGGCTTATTTTGATCCAATTAGAGTTTCTAACCAATCTTGTGCATCCAATAAGTGATTTTGTTTGATTGGTTGAATTTTTGGGTTATTTTCGTCCTCCCTAGGATTGTTCTAATTATATTAGGGTTTTGAACCAATCTGGTGCATCCAATAAGTGATTTTGTGTAATTGGTTGAACATTTAGGTAATTTTCGTCCTCCTTTGGCTTATTATAATCCAATTAGGGTTTTTAACAATCTTGTGCACCCAATGAGTGATTTTGTGTCATTGGTTGAATTTTTGGGTCATTTTCGTCCTCCCTAGGCTTATTCTATTCCAATTAGGGTTTTTAACAATCTTGTGTACCCAATGAGTGATTTTGTGTCATTGGTTGAAATTTTGGGTCATTTTCGTCCTCCCTAGGCTTGTTCTAATCCTATTAGGGTTTTGAACCAATCTTGTGCATCTAATAAGTGATTTTATGTCATTCGTTGAACATTTAGGTCATTTTCGTCCTCTTATGGCTTATTATAATCCAATTAGGGTTTTTAACAATCTTGTGCACCCAATGAGTGATTTTGTGTCATTGGTTGAATTTTTGGGTCATTTTCGTCCTCCCTAGGCTTATTCTAATCCATTTAGGGTTTTTAACCAATCTTGTGCATCCAATAAGTGATTTTGTGTAATTTGTTGAACATTTAGGTAATTTTCGTCCTCCTTTGGCTTATTATAATCCAATTAGGGTTTTTAACAATCTTCTGAACCCAATGAGTGATTTTGTGTCATTGGTTGAATTTTTGGGTCATTTTCGTCCTCCCTAGGCTTATTCTATTCCAATTAGGGTTTTTAACCAATCTTGTGCATCCAATAAGTCATTTTGTGTCATTGGTTGAACATTTAGGTTATTTTTGTCCTCCTTAGGCTTATTCTGATCCAATAAGAGTTTTTAACCAATCTTGTACATCCAATAAGTGATTTTGTGTCATTGGTTGAACATTTAGGTAATTTTCGTCCTCCTTTGGCTTATTATAATCCAATTAGGGTTTTTAACAATCTTGTGCACCCAATGAGTGATTTTGTGTCATTGGTTGAATTTTTGGGTCATTTTCGTCCTCCCTAGGCTTATTCTATTCCAATTAGGGTTTTTAACCAATCTTGTGCATCCAATAATTCATTTTGTGTCATTGGTTGAACATTTAGGTCATTTTCGTCCTTCCTAGGCCTATTCTAATCCTATTAGGGTTTTGAACCAATCTTGTGCATCCAATAAGTCATTTTGTGTCATTGGTTGAACATTTAGGTAATTTTCGTCCTCCTTTGGTTTATTATAATCCAATTAGGGATTTTAACAATCTTGTGCTTCCAATGAGTGATTTTGTGTCATTGGTTGAATTTTTGGGCCATTTTCGTCCTCCCTAGACTTATTCTATTCCAATTAGGGTTTTTAACCAATCTTGTGCATCCAATAAGTGATTTTGTGTCATTGGTTGAACATTTAGGTCATTTTTGTCCTCCCTAGGCTTATTCTTATCCAATTAGGCTTTTTAACGAATCCTGTGCATTCAATAAGTGATTTTGTGTCATTGGTTGAACATTTAGGATATTTTGGTCCACCCTAAGCTTATTTTTATCCAATTAGAGTTTCTAACCAATCTTGTGGATCCAATAAGTGATTTTGTGTCATTGGTTGAACATTTATGTCATTTTCGTCCTCCCTAGGCTTATTCTAATCCAATTAGGGTTTTTAACCAATCTTGTGCATCCAATAAGTGATTTTGTGTTAGTGGTTGAACATTTAGGTCATTTTCGTCCTCCCTAGGCTTATTCTAATCCAATTAGGGTATTTAACAAATCATGTGCATTCAATAAGTGATTTTGTGTCATTGGTTGAACATTTAGGATATTTTGGTCCACCCTAGGCTTATTTTGATCCAATTAGAGTTTCTAACCAATCTTGTGCATCCAATAAGTGATTTTGTGTGATTGGTTGAATTTTTGGGTTATTTTCGTCCTCCCTAGGATTGTTCTAATTATATTAGGGTTTTGAACCAATCTGGTGCATCCAATAAGTGATTTTGTGTAATTGGTTGAACATTTAGGTAATTTTCGTCCTCCTTTGACTTATTATAATCCAATTAGGGTTTTTAACAATCTTGTGCACCCAATGAGTGATTTTGTGTCATTGGTTGAATTTTTGGGTCATTTTCGTCCTCCCTAGGCTTATTCTATTCCAATTAGGGTTTTTAACAATCTTGTGTACCCAATGAGTGATTTTGTGTCATTGGTTGAAATTTTGGGTCATTTTCGTCCTCCCTAGGCTTGTTCTAATCCTATTAGGGTTTTGAACCAATCTTGTGCATCTAATAAGTGATTTTATGTCATTCGTTGAACATTTAGGTCATTTTCGTCCTCTTATGGCTTATTATAATCCAATTAGGGTTTTTAACAATCTTGTGCACCCAATGAGTGATTTTGTGTCATTGGTTGAATTTTTGGGTCATTTTCGTCCTCCCTAGGCTTATTCTAATCCATTTAGGGTTTTTAACCAATCTTGTGCATCCAATAAGTGATTTTGTGTAATTGGTTGAACATTTAGGTAATTTTCGTCCTCATTTGGCTTATTATAATCCAATTAGGGTTTTTAACAATCTTCTGAACCCAATGAGTGATTTTGTGTCATTGGTTGAATTTTTGGGTCATTTTCGTCCTCCATAGGCTTATTCTATTCCAATTAGGGTTTTTAACCAATCTTGTACATCGAATAAGTCATTTTGTGTTAGTGGTTGAACATTTAGGTCATTTTCGTCCTTCCTAGGCTTATTCTAATCCAATTAGGGTATTTAACAAATCATGTGCATTCAATAAGTGATTTTGTGTCATTGGTTGAACATTTAGGATATTTTGGTCCACCCTAGGCTTATTTTGATCCAATTAGAGTTTCTAACCAATCTTGTGCATCCAATAAGTGATTTTGTGTGATTGGTTGAACATTTAGGTAATTTTCATCCTCCCTAGGCTTATTCTAATCCAATTAGGGTTTTTAACCAATCTCTAGCATCCAATAACTGATTTTGTGTCATTGGTTGAACATTTAGGTTATTTTTGTCCTCCTTAGGCTTATTCTGATCCAATAAGAGTTTTTAATCAATCTTGTACATCCAATAAGTGATTTTGTGTCATTGGTTGAACATTTAGGTAATTTTCGTCCTCCTTTGGCTTATTATAATCCAATTAGGGTTTTTAACAATCTTGTGCACCCAATGAGTGATTTTGTGTCATTGGTTGAATTTTTGGGTCATTTTCGTCCTCCCTAGGCTTATTCTATTCCAATTAGGGTTTTTAACCAATCTTGTGCATCCAATAATTCATTTTGTGTCATTGGTTGAACATTTAGGTCATTTTCGTCCTTCCTAGGCCTATTCTAATCCTATTTGGGTTTTGAACCAATCTTGTGCATCCAATAAGTCATTTTGTGTCATTGGTTGAACATTTAGGTAATTTTCGTCCTCCTTTGGTTTATTATAATCCAATTAGGGTTTTTAACAATCTTGTGCTTCCAATGAGTGATTTTGTGTCATTGGTTGAATTTTTGGGCCATTTTCGTCCTCCCTAGACTTATTCTATTCCAATTAGGGTTTTTAACCAATCTTGTGCATCCAATAAGTGATTTTGTGTCATTGGTTGAACATTTAGGTCATTTTTGTCCTCCCTAGGCTTATTCTTATCCAATTAGGCTTTTTAACGAATCCTGTGCATTCAATAAGTGATTTTGTGTCATTGGTTGAACATTTAGGATATTTTGGTCCACCCTAAGCTTATTTTTATCCAATTAGAGTTTCTAACCAATCTTGTGGATCCAATAAGTGATTTTGTGTCATTGGTTTAACATTTATGTCATTTTCGTCCTCCCTAGGCTTATTCTAATCCAATTAGGGTTTTTAACCAATCTTGTGCATCCAATAAGTGATTTTGTGTTAGTGGTTGAACATTTAGGTCATTTTCGTCCTCCCTAGGCTTATTCTAATCCAATTAGGGTTTTTAACAAATCCTGTGCATTCAATAAGTGATTTTGTGTCATTGGTTGAACATTTAGGATATTTTGGTCCACCCTAGGCTTATTTTGATCCAATTAGAGTATCTAACCAATCTTGTGCATCCAATAAGTGATTTTGTGTGATCGGTTGAACATTTAGGTAATTTTCATCCTCCCTAGGCTTATTCTAATCCAATTAGGGTTTTTAACCAATCTCTAGCATCCAATAAGTGATTTTGTGTCATTTGTTGAACATTTACGTTATTTTTGTCCTCCTTAGGCTTATTCTGTTCCAATAAGAGTTTTAAACCAATCTTGTACATCCAATAAGTGATTTTGTGTCATTGGTTGAACATTTAGGTAATTTTCGTCCTCCTTTGGCTTATTATAATCCAATTAGGGTTTTTAACAATCTTGTGCACCCAATGAGTGATTTTGTGTCATTGGTTGAATTTTTGGGTCATTTTCGTCCTCCCTAGGCTTATTCTATTCCAATTAGCGTTTTTAACCAATCTTGTGCATCGAATAAGTCATTTTGTGTCATTGGTTGAACATTTAGGTCATTTTCATCCTCCCTAGGCCTATTATGATCCAATTAGAGTTTTTAACCAATCTTGTGGATCCAATAAGTGATTTTTTGTCATTGGTTGAACATTTATGTCATTTTCGTCCTCCCTAGGCCTATTCTAATCCTATTAGGGTTTTGAACCAATCTTGTGCATCCAATAAGTCATTTTGTGTCATTGGTTGAACATTTAGGTAATTTTCGTCCTCCTTTGGTTTATTATAATCCAATTAGGGTTTTTAACAATCTTGTGCTTCCAATGAGTGATTTTGTGTCATTGGTTGAATTTTTGGGCCATTTTCGTCCTCCCTAGACTTATTCTATTCCAATTAGGGTTTTTAACCAATCTTGTGCATCCAATAAGTGATTTTGTGTCATTGGTTGAACATTTAGGTCATTTTTGTCCTCCCTAGGCTTATTCTTATCCAATTAGGCTTTTTAACGAATCCTGTGCATTCAATAAGTGATTTTGTGTCATTGGTTGAACATTTAGGATATTTTGGTCCACCCTAAGCTTATTTTTATCCAATTAGAGTTTCTAACCAATCTTGTGGATCCAATAAGTGATTTTGTGTCATTGGTTTAACATTTATGTCATTTTCGTCCTCCCTAGGCTTATTCTAATCCAATTAGGGTTTTTAACCAATCTTGTGCATCCAATAAGTGATTTTGTGTTAGTGGTTGAACATTTAGGTCATTTTCGTCCTCCCTAGGCTTATTCTAATCCAATTAGGGTATTTAACAAATCATGTGCATTCAATAAGTGATTTTGTGTCATTGGTTGAACATTTAGGATATTTTGGTCCACCCTAGGCTTATTTTGATCCAATTAGAGTTTCTAACCAATCTTGTGCATCCAATAAGTGATTTTGTGTGATTGGTTGAACATTTAGGTAATTTTCATCCTCCCTAGGCTTATTCTAATCCAATTAGGGTTTTTAACCAATCTCTAGCATCCAATAACTGATTTTGTGTCATTGGTTGAACATTTAGGTTATTTTTGTCCTCCTTAGGCTTATTCTGATCCAATAAGAGTTTTTAACCAATCTTGTACATCCAATAAGTGATTTTGTGTCATTGGTTGAACATTTAGGTAATTTTCGTCCTCCTTTGGCTTATTATAATCCAATTAGGGTTTTTAACAATCTTGTGCACCCAATGAGTGATTTTGTGTCATTGGTTGAATTTTTGGGTCATTTTCGTCCTCCCTAGGCTTATTCTATTCCAATTAGGGTTTTTAACCAATCTTGTGCATCCAACAATTCATTTTGTGTCATTGGTTGAACATTTAGGTCATTTTCGTCCTCCCTAGGCCTATTCTAATCCTATTAGGGTTTTGAACCAATCTTGTGCATCCAATAAGTCATTTTGTGTCATTGGTTGAACATTTAGGTAATTTTCGTCCTCCTTTGGTTTATTATAATCCAATTAGGGTTTTTAACAATCTTGTGCTTCCAATGAGTGATTTTGTGTCATTGGTTGAATTTTTGGGCCATTTTCGTCCTCCCTAGGCTTATTCTATTCCAATTAGGGTTTTTAACCAATCTTGTGCATCCAATAAGTGATTTTGTGTCATTGGTTGAACATTTAGGTCATTTTCGTCCTCCCTAGGCTTATTCTAATCAAATTAGGGTTTTAACCAATCTTGAGCATTCAATAAGTGATTTTGTGTCATTAGTTGAACATTTAGGTCATTTTTGTCCTCCTTAGACTTATTCTGATTCAATTAGAGTTTTTAACCAATCTTGTGGATCCAATAAGTGATTTTTTGTCATTGGTTGAACATTTATGTCATTTTCGTCCTCCCTAGGCTTATTCTAATCCAATTAGGGTTTTTAACCTATCTTGTGCATCCAATAAGTGATTTTGTGTCATTGGTTGAGCATTTAGGTAATTTTCGTCCTCCTTTGGCTTTTTCGAATCCAATTAGGGTTTTTAACAATCTTGTGCACCCAATGAGTGATTTTGTGTCATTGGTTGAAATTTTGGGTCATTTTCGTCCTCCCTAGGCTTGTTCTAATCCTATTAGGGTTTTGAACCAATCTTGTGCATCTAATAAGTGATTTTATGTCATTCGTTGAACATTTAGGTCATTTTCGTCCTCCTTTGGCTTATTATAATCCAATTAGGGTTTTTAACAATCTTGTGCACCCAATGAGTGATTTTGTGTCATTGGTTGAATTTTTGGGTTATTTTCGTCCTCTCTAGGCTTGTTCTAATCATATTAGGGTTTTGAACCAATCTTGTGCATCCAATAAGTGATTTTGTGTAATTGGTTGAACATTTAGGTAATTTTCGTCCTCCTTTGGCTTATTATAATCCAATTAGGGTTTTTAACAATCTTGTGAACCCAATGAGTGATTTTGTGTCATTGGTTGAATTTTTGGGTCATTTTCGTCCTCCCTAGGCTTATTCTATTCCAATTAGGGTTTTTAACCAATCTTGTGCATCCAATAAGTGATTTTGTGTTAGTGGTTGAACATTTAGGTCATTTTCGTCCTCCCTAGGCTTATTCTAATCCAATTAGGGTTTTTAACAAATCATGTGCATTCAATAAGTGATTTTGTGTCATTGGTTGAACATTTAGGATATTTTGGTCCACCCTAGGCTTATTTTGATCCAATTAGAGTTTCTAACCAATCTTGTGGATCCCATAAGTGATTTTGTGTCATTGGTTGAACATTTATGTCATTTTCGTCCTCCTTAGGCTTATTCTAATCCAATTAGGGTTTTTAACCAATCTTGTGAATCCAATAAGTGATTTTATGTGATTGGTTGAACATTTAGGTCATTTTCGTCCTCCCTAGGCTTATTCTAATCCAATTAGTGTTTTTAACCAATCTTGTGCAACCAATAAGTGATTTTGTGTTAGTGGTTGAACATTTAGGTCATTTTCGTCCTCCCTAGGCTTATTCTAATCCAATTAGGGTTTTTAACAAATCTTGTGCATTCAATAAGTGATTTTGTGTCATTGGTTGAACATTTAGGATATTTTGGTCCACCCTAGGCTTATTTTGATCCAATTAGAGTTTCTAACCAATCTTGTGCATCCAATAAGTGATTTTGTGTGATTGGTTGAATTTTTGGGTTATTTTCGTCCTCCCTAGGATTGTTCTAATTATATTAGGGTTTTGAACCAATCTGGTGCATCCAATAAGTGATTTTGTGTAATTGGTTGAACATTTAGGTAATTTTCGTCCTCCTTTGGCTTATTATAATCCAATTAGGGTTTTTAACAATCTTGTGCACCCAATGAGTGATTTTGTGTCATTGGTTGAATTTTTGGGTCATTTTCGTCCTCCCTAGGCTTATTCTATTCCAATTAGGGTTTTTAACAATCTTGTGTACCCAATGAGTGATTTTGTGTCATTGGTTGAAATTTTGGGTCATTTTCGTCCTCCCTAGGCTTGTTCTAATCCTATTAGGGTTTTGAACCAATCTTGTGCATCTAATAAGTGATTTTATGTCATTCGTTGAACATTTAGGTCATTTTCGTCCTCCTATGGCTTATTATAATCCAATTAGGGTTTTTAACAATCTTGTGCACCCAATGAGTGATTTTGTGTCATTGGTTGAATTTTTGGGTCATTTTCGTCCTCCCTAGGCTTATTCTAATCCATTTAGGGTTTTTAACCAATCTTGTGCATCCAATAAGTGATTTTGTGTAATTGGTTGAACATTTAGGTAATTTTCGTCCTCCTTTGGCTTATTATAATCCAATTAGGGTTTTTAACAATCTTCTGAACCCAATGAGTGATTTTGTGTCATTGGTTGAATTTTTGGGTCATTTTCGTCCTCCCTAGGCTTATTCTATTCCAATTAGGGTTTTTAACCAATCTTGTGCATCCAATAAGTCATTTTGTGTCATTGGTTGAACATTTAGGTTATTTTTGTCCTCCTTAGGCTTATTCTGATCCAATAAGAGTTTTTAACCAATCTTGTACATCCAATAAGTGATTTTGTGTCATTGGTTGAACATTTAGGTAATTTTCGTCCTCCTTTGGCTTATTATAATCCAATTAGGGTTTTTAACAATCTTGTGCACCCAATGAGTGATTTTGTGTCATTGGTTGAATTTTTGGGTCATTTTCGTCCTCCCTAGGCTTATTCTATTCCAATTAGGGTTTTTAACCAATCTTGTGCATCCAATAATTCATTTTGTGTCATTGGTTGAACATTTAGGTCATTTTCGTCCTTCCTAGGCCTATTCTAATCCTATTAGGGTTTTGAACCAATCTTGTGCATCCAATAAGTCATTTTGTGTCATTGGTTGAACATTTAGGTAATTTTCGTCCTCCTTTGGTTTATTATAATCCAATTAGGGATTTTAACAATCTTGTGCTTCCAATGAGTGATTTTGTGTCATTGGTTGAATTTTTGGGCCATTTTCGTCCTCCCTAGACTTATTCTATTCCAATTAGGGTTTTTAACCAATCTTGTGCATCCAATAAGTGATTTTGTGTCATTGGTTGAACATTTAGGTCATTTTTGTCCTCCCTAGGCTTATTCTTATCCAATTAGGCTTTTTAACGAATCCTGTGCATTCAATAAGTGATTTTGTGTCATTGGTTGAACATTTAGGATATTTTGGTCCACCCTAAGCTTATTTTTATCCAATTAGAGTTTCTAACCAATCTTGTGGATCCAATAAGTGATTTTGTGTCATTGGTTGAACATTTATGTCATTTTCGTCCTCCCTAGGCTTATTCTAATCCAATTAGGGTTTTTAACCAATCTTGTGCATCCAATAAGTGATTTTGTGTCATTGGTTGAACATTTAGGTCATTTTCGTCCTCCCTAGGCTTATTCTAATCCAATTAGGGTTTTTAACCAATCTTGAGCATCCAATAAGTGATTTTGTGTCATTGGTTGAACATTTAGGTAATTTTTGTCCTCCTTTGGCTTATTATAATCCAATTAGGGTTTTTAACAATCTTGTGCACCCAATGAGTGATTTTGTGTCATTGGTTGAATTTTTGGGTCATTTTCGTCCTCCCTAGGCTTATTCTATTCCAATTAGGGTTTTTAACCAATCTTGTGCATCCAACAATTCATTTTGTGTCATTGGTTGAACATTTAGGTCATTTTCGTCCTCCCTAGGCCTATTCTAATCCTATTAGGGTTTTGAACCAATCTTGTGCATCCAATAAGTCATTTTGTGTCATTGGTTGAACATTTAGGTAATTTTCGTCCTCCTTTGGTTTATTATAATCCAATTAGGGTTTTTAACAATCTTGTGCTTCCAATGAGTGATTTTGTGTCATTGGTTGAATTTTTGGGCCATTTTCGTCCTCCCTAGACTTATTCTATTCCAATTAGGGTTTTTAACCAATCTTGTGCATCCAATAAGTGATTTTGTGTCATTGGTTGAACATTTAGGTCATTTTTGTCCTCCCTAGGCTTATTCTTATCCAATTAGGGTTTTTAACGAATCCTGTGCATTCAATAAGTGATTTTGTGTCATTGGTTGAACATTTAGGATATTTTGGTCCACCCTAAGCTTATTTTTATCCAATTAGAGTTTCTAACCAATCTTGTGGATCCAATAAGTGATTTTGTGTCATTGGTTGAACATTTATGTCATTTTCGTCCTCCCTAGGCTTATTCTAATCCAATTAGGGTTTTTAACCAATCTTGTGCATCCAATAAGTGATTTTGTGTTAGTGGTTGAACATTTAGGTCATTTTCGTCCTCCCTAGGCTTATTCTAATCCAATTAGGGTATTTAACAAATCATGTGCATTCAATAAGTGATTTTGTGTCATTGGTTGAACATTTAGGATATTTTGGTCCACCCTAGGCTTATTTTGATCCAATTAGAGTTTCTAACCAATCTTGTGCATCCAATAAGTGATTTTGTGTGATTGGTTGAACATTTAGGTAATTTTCATCCTCCCTAGGCTTATTCTAATCCAATTAGGGTTTTTAACCAATCTCTAGCATCCAATAACTGATTTTGTGTCATTGGTTGAACATTTAGGTTATTTTTGTCCTCCTTAGGCTTATTCTGATCCAATAAGAGTTTTTAACCAATCTTGTACATCCAATAAGTGATTTTGTGTCATTGGTTGAACATTTAGGTAATTTTCGTCCTCCTTTGGCTTATTATAATCCAATTAGGGTTTTTAACAATCTTGTGCACCCAATGAGTGATTTTGTGTCATTGGTTGAATTTTTGGGTCATTTTCGTCCTCCCTAGGCTTATTCTATTCCAATTAGGGTTTTTAACCAATCTTGTGCATCCAATAATTCATTTTGTGTCATTGGTTGAACATTTAGGTCATTTTCGTCCTTCCTAGGCCTATTCTAATCCTATTAGGGTTTTGAACCAATCTTGTGCATCCAATAAGTCATTTTGTGTCATTGGTTGAACATTTAGGTAATTTTCGTCCTCCTTTGGTTTATTGTAAACCAATTAGGGTTTTTAACAATCTTGTGCTTCCAATGAGTGATTTTGTGTCATTGGTTGAATTTTTGGGCCATTTTCGTCCTCCCTAGACTTATTCTATTCCAATTAGGGTTTTTAACCAATCTTGTGCATCCAATAAGTGATTTTGTGTCATTGGTTGAACATTTAGGTCATTTTTGTCCTCCCTAGGCTTATTCTTATCCAATTAGGGTTTTTAACGAATCCTGTGCATTCAATAAGTGATTTTGTGTCATTGGTTGAATATTTAGGATATTTTGGTCCACCCTAAGCTTATTTTTATCCAATTAGAGTTTCTAACCAATCTTGTGGATCCAATAAGTGATTTTGTGTCATTGGTTGAACATTTATGTCATTTTCGTCCTCCCTAGGCTTATTCTAATCCAATTAGGGTTTTTAACCAATCTTGTGCATCCAATAAGTGATTTTGTGTCATTGGTTGAACATTTAGGTCATTTTCGTCCTCCCTAGGCTTATTCTAATCCTATTACGGTTTTTAACCAATCTTGTGCATCCAACAAGTGATTTTGTGTCATTCGTTGAACATTTAGGTCATTTTCGTCCTCCCAAGGCTTATTCTAATCCAATTAGGGTTTTTAACCAATCTTGTGCATCCAATAAGTGATTTTGTGTCATTGGTTGAACATTTAGGTCATTTTCGTCCTCCCTAGGCTTATTCTAATCCAATTAGGGTTTTTAACCAATCTTGAGCATCCAATAAGTGATTTTGTGTCATTGGTTGAACATTTAGGTAATTTTTGTCCTCCTTTGGCTTATTATAATCCAATTAGGGTTTTTAACAATCTTGTGCACCCAATGAGTGATTTTGTGTCATTGGTTGAATTTTTGGGTCATTTTCGTCCTCCCTAGGCTTATTCTATTCCAATTAGGGTTTTTAACCAATCTTGTGCATCCAATAATTCATTTTGTGTCATTGGTTGAACATTTAGGTCATTTTCGTCCTTCCTAGGCCTATTCTAATCCTATTAGGGTTTTGAACCAATCTTGTGCATCCAATAAGTCATTTTGTGTCATTGGTTGAACATTTAGGTAATTTTCGTCCTCCTTTGGTTTATTATAATCCAATTAGGGATTTTAACAATCTTGTGCTTCCAATGAGTGATTTTGTGTCATTGGTTGAATTTTTGGGCCATTTTCGTCCTCCCTAGACTTATTCTATTCCAATTAGGGTTTTTAACCAATCTTGTGCATCCAATAAGTGATTTTGTGTCATTGGTTGAACATTTAGGTCATTTTTGTCCTCCCTAGGCTTATTCTTATCCAATTAGGCTTTTTAACGAATCCTGTGCATTCAATAAGTGATTTTGTGTCATTGGTTGAACATTTAGGATATTTTGGTCCACCCTAAGCTTATTTTTATCCAATTAGAGTTTCTAACCAATCTTGTGGATCCAATAAGTGATTTTGTGTCATTGGTTGAACATTTATGTCATTTTCGTCCTCCCTAGGCTTATTCTAATCCAATTAGGGTTTTTAACCAATCTTGTGCATCCAATAAGTGATTTTGTGTTAGTGGTTGAACATTTAGGTCATTTTCGTCCTCCCTAGGCTTATTCTAATCCAATTAGGGTATTTAACAAATCATGTGCATTCAATAAGTGATTTTGTGTCATTGGTTGAACATTTAGGATATTTTGGTCCACCCTAGGCTTATTTTGATCCAATTAGAGTTTCTAACCAATCTTGTGCATCCAATAAGTGATTTTGTGTGATTGGTTGAACATTTAGGTAATTTTCATCCTCCCTAGGCTTATTCTAATCCAATTAGGGTTTTTAACCAATCTCTAGCATCCAATAACTGATTTTGTGTCATTGGTTGAACATTTAGGTTATTTTTGTCCTCCTTAGGCTTATTCTTATCCAATAAGAGTTTTTAACCAATCTTGTACATCCAATAAGTGATTTTGTGTCATTGGTTGAACATTTAGGTAATTTTCGTCCTCCTTTGGCTTATTATAATCCAATTAGGGTTTTTAACAATCTTGTGCACCCAATGAGTGATTTTGTGTCATTGGTTGAATTTTTGGGTCATTTTCGTCCTCCCTAGGCTTATTCTATTCCAATTAGGGTTTTTAACCAATCTTGTGCATCCAATAATTCATTTTGTGTCATTGGTTGAACATTTAGGTCATTTTCGTCCTTCCTAGGCCTATTCTAATCCTATTAGGGTTTTGAACCAATCTTGTGCATCCAATAAGTCATTTTGTGTCATTGGTTGAACATTTAGGTAATTTTCGTCCTCCTTTGGTTTATTGTAATCCAATTAGGGTTTTTAACAATCTTGTGCTTCCAATGAGTGATTTTGTGTCATTGGTTGAATTTTTGGGCCATTTTCGTCCTCCCTAGACTTATTCTATTCCAATTAGGGTTTTTAACCAATCTTGTGCATCCAATAAGTGATTTTGTGTCATTGGTTGAACATTTAGGTCATTTTTGTCCTCCCTAGGCTTATTCTTATCCAATTAGGGTTTTTAACGAATCCTGTGCATTCAATAAGTGATTTTGTGTCATTGGTTGAACATTTAGGATATTTTGGTCCACCCTAAGCTTATTTTTATCCAATTAGAGTTTCTAACCAATCTTGTGGATCCAATAAGTGATTTTGTGTCATTGGTTGAACATTTATGTCATTTTCGTCCTCCCTAGGCTTATTCTAATCCAATTAGGGTTTTTAACCAATCTTGTGCATCCAATAAGTGATTTTGTGTTAGTGGTTGAACATTTAGGTCATTTTCGTCCTCCCTAGGCTTATTCTAATCCAATTAGGGTATTTAACAAATCATGTGCATTCAATAAGTGATTTTGTGTCATTGGTTGAACATTTAGGATATTTTGGTCCACCCTAGGCTTATTTTGATCCAATTAGAGTTTCTAACCAATCTTGTGCATCCAATAAGTGATTTTGTGTGATTGGTTGAACATTTAGGTAATTTTCATCCTCCCTAGGCTTATTCTAATCCAATTAGGGTTTTTAACCAATCTCTAGCATCCAATAACTGATTTTGTGTCATTGGTTGAACATTTAGGTTATTTTTGTCCTCCTTAGGCTTATTCTGATCCAATAAGAGTTTTTAACCAATCTTGTACATCCAATAAGTGATTTTGTGTCATTGGTTGAACATTTAGGTAATTTTCGTCCTCCTTTGGCTTATTATAATCCAATTAGGGTTTTTAACAATCTTGTGCACCCAATGAGTGATTTTGTGTCATTGGTTGAATTTTTGGGTCATTTTCGTCCTCCCTAGGCTTATTCTATTCCAATTAGGGTTTTTAACCAATCTTGTGCATCCAACAATTCATTTTGTGTCATTGGTTGAACATTTAGGTCATTTTCGTCCTCCCTAGGCCTATTCTAATCCTATTAGGGTTTTGAACCAATCTTGTGCATCCAATAAGTCATTTTGTGTCATTGGTTGAACATTTAGGTAATTTTCGTCCTCCTTTGGTTTATTATAATCCAATTAGGGTTTTTAACAATCTTGTGCTTCCAATGAGTGATTTTGTGTCATTGGTTGAATTTTTGGGCCATTTTCGTCCTCCCTAGACTTATTCTATTCCAATTAGGGTTTTTAACCAATCTTGTGCATCCAATAAGTGATTTTGTGTCATTGGTTGAACATTTAGGTCATTTTTGTCCTCCCTAGGCTTATTCTTATCCAATTAGGCTTTTTAACGAATCCTGTGCATTCAATAAGTGATTTTGTGTCATTGGTTGAACATTTAGGATATTTTGGTCCACCCTAAGCTTATTTTTATCCAATTAGAGTTTCTAACCAATCTTGTGGATCCAATAAGTGATTTTGTGTCATTGGTTTAACATTTATGTCATTTTCGTCCTCCCTAGGCTTATTCTAATCCAATTAGGGTTTTTAACCAATCTTGTGCATCCAATAAGTGATTTTGTGTTAGTGGTTGAACATTTAGGTCATTTTCGTCCTCCCTAGGCTTATTCTAATCCAATTAGAGTATTTAACAAATCATGTGCATTCAATAAGTGATTTTGTGTCATTGGTTGAACATTTAGGATATTTTGGTCCACCCTAGGCTTATTTTGATCCAATTAGAGTTTCTAACCAATCTTGTGCATCCAATAAGTGATTTTGTGTGATTGGTTGAACATTTAGGTAATTTTCATCCTCCCTAGGCTTATTCTAATCCAATTAGGGTTTTTAACCAATCTCTAGCATCCAATAACTGATTTTGTGTCATTGGTTGAACATTTAGGTTATTTTTGTCCTCCTTAGGCTTATTCTGATCCAATAAGAGTTTTTAATCAATCTTGTACATCCAATAAGTGATTTTGTGTCATTGGTTGAACATTTAGGTAATTTTCGTCCTCCTTTGGCTTATTATAATCCAATTAGGGTTTTTAACAATCTTGTGCACCCAATGAGTGATTTTGTGTCATTGGTTGAATTTTTGGGTCATTTTCGTCCTCCCTAGGCTTATTCTATTCCAATTAGGGTTTTTAACCAATCTTGTGCATCCAATAATTCATTTTGTGTCATTGGTTGAACATTTAGGTCATTTTCGTCCTTCCTAGGCCTATTCTAATCCTATTTGGGTTTTGAACCAATCTTGTGCATCCAATAAGTCATTTTGTGTCATTGGTTGAACATTTAGGTAATTTTCGTCCTCCTTTGGTTTATTATAATCCAATTAGGGTTTTTAACAATCTTGTGCTTCCAATGAGTGATTTTGTGTCATTGGTTGAATTTTTGGGCCATTTTCGTCCTCCCTAGACTTATTCTATTCCAATTAGGGTTTTTAACCAATCTTGTGCATCCAATAAGTGATTTTGTGTCATTGGTTGAACATTTAGGTCATTTTTGTCCTCCCTAGGCTTATTCTTATCCAATTAGGCTTTTTAACGAATCCTGTGCATTCAATAAGTGATTTTGTGTCATTGGTTGAACATTTAGGATATTTTGGTCCACCCTAAGCTTATTTTTATCCAATTAGAGTTTCTAACCAATCTTGTGGATGCAATAAGTGATTTTGTGTCATTGGTTGAACATTTATGTCATTTTCGTCCTCCCTAGGCTTATTCTAATCCAATTAGGGTTTTTAACCAATCTTGTGCATCCAATAAGTGATTTTGTGTTAGTGGTTGAACATTTAGGTCATTTTCGTCCTCCCTAGGCTTATTCTAATCCAATTAGGGTATTTAACAAATCATGTGCATTCAATAAGTGATTTTGTGTCATTGGTTGAACATTTAGGATATTTTGGTCCACCCTAGGCTTATTTTGATCCAATTAGAGTTTCTAACCAATCTTGTGCATCCAATAAGTGATTTTGTGTGATTGGTTGAATTTTTGGGTTATTTTCGTCCTCCCTAGGATTTTTCTAATTATATTAGGGTTTTGAACCAATCTGGTGCATCCAATAAGTGATTTTGTGTAATTGGTTGAACATTTAGGTAATTTTCGTCCTCCTTTGGCTTATTATAATCCAATTAGGGTTTTTAACAATCTTGTGCACCCAATGAGTGATTTTGTGTCATTGGTTGAATTTTTGGGTCATTTTCGTCCTCCCTAGGCTTATTCTATTCCAATTAGGGTTTTTATCCAATCTTGTGCATCCAATAAGTTATTTTGTGTTAGTGGTTGAACATTTAGGTCATTTTCGTCCTCCCTAGGCTTATTCTAATCCAATTAGGGTTTTTAACAAATCCTGTGCATTCAATAAGTGATTTTGTGTCATTGGTTGAACATTTAGGATATTTTGGTCCACCCTAGGCTTATTTTGATCCAATTAGAGTATCTAACCAATCTTGTGCATCCAATAAGTGATTTTGTGTGATCGGTTGAACATTTAGGTAATTTTCATCCTCCCTAGGCTTATTCTAATCCAATTAGGGTTTTTAACCAATCTCTAGCATCCAATAAGTGATTTTGTGTCATTTGTTGAACATTTACGTTATTTTTGTCCTCCTTAGGCTTATTCTGTTCCAATAAGAGTTTTAAACCAATCTTGTACATCCAATAAGTGATTTTGTGTCATTGGTTGAACATTTAGGTAATTTTCGTCCTCCTTTGGCTTATTATAATCCAATTAGGGTTTTTAACAATCTTGTGCACCCAATGAGTGATTTTGTGTCATTGGTTGAATTTTTGGGTCATTTTCGTCCTCCCTAGGCTTATTCTATTCCAATTAGGGTTTTTAACCAATCTTGTGCATCCAATAATTCATTTTGTGTCATTGGTTGAACATTTAGGTCATTTTCGTCCTTCCTAGGCCTATTCTAATCCTATTAGGGTTTTGAACCAATCTTGTGCATCCAATAAGTCATTTTGTGTCATTGGTTGAACATTTAGGTAATTTTCGTCCTCCTTTGGTTTATTGTAATCCAATTAGGGTTTTTAACAATCTTGTGCTTCCAATGAGTGATTTTGTGTCATTGGTTGAATTTTTGGGCCATTTTCGTCCTCCCTAGACTTATTCTATTCCAATTAGGGTTTTTAACCAATCTTGTGCATCCAATAAGTGATTTTGTGTCATTGGTTGAACATTTAGGTCATTTTTGTCCTCCCTAGGCTTATTCTTATCCAATTAGGGTTTTTAACGAATCCTGTGCATTCAATAAGTGATTTTGTGTCATTGGTTGAACATTTAGGATATTTTGGTCCACCCTAAGCTTATTTTTATCCAATTAGAGTTTCTAACCAATCTTGTGGATCCAATAAGTGATTTTGTGTCATTGGTTGAACATTTATGTCATTTTCGTCCTCCCTAGGCTTATTCTAATCCAATTAGGGTTTTTAACCAATCTTGTGCATCCAATAAGTGATTTTGTGTTAGTGGTTGAACATTTAGGTCATTTTCGTCCTCCCTAGGCTTATTCTAATCCAATTAGGGTATTTAACAAATCATGTGCATTCAATAAGTGATTTTGTGTCATTGGTTGAACATTTAGGATATTTTGGTCCACCCTAGGCTTATTTTGATCCAATTAGAGTTTCTAACCAATCTTGTGCATCCAATAAGTGATTTTGTGTGATTGGTTGAACATTTAGGTAATTTTCATCCTCCCTAGGCTTATTCTAATCCAATTAGGGTTTTTAACCAATCTCTAGCATCCAATAACTGATTTTGTGTCATTGGTTGAACATTTAGGTTATTTTTGTCCTCCTTAGGCTTATTCTGATCCAATAAGAGTTTTTAACCAATCTTGTACATCCAATAAGTGATTTTGTGTCATTGGTTGAACATTTAGGTAATTTTCGTCCTCCTTTGGCTTATTATAATCCAATTAGGGTTTTTAACAATCTTGTGCACCCAATGAGTGATTTTGTGTCATTGGTTGAATTTTTGGGTCATTTTCGTCCTCCCTAGGCTTATTCTATTCCAATTAGGGTTTTTAACCAATCTTGTGCATCCAACAATTCATTTTGTGTCATTGGTTGAACATTTAGGTCATTTTCGTCCTCCCTAGGCCTATTCTAATCCTATTAGGGTTTTGAACCAATCTTGTGCATCCAATAAGTCATTTTGTGTCATTGGTTGAACATTTAGGTAATTTTCGTCCTCCTTTGGTTTATTATAATCCAATTAGGGTTTTTAACAATCTTGTGCTTCCAATGAGTGATTTTGTGTCATTGGTTGAATTTTTGGGCCATTTTCGTCCTCCCTAGACTTATTCTATTCCAATTAGGGTTTTTAACCAATCTTGTGCATCCAATAAGTGATTTTGTGTCATTGGTTGAACATTTAGGTCATTTTTGTCCTCCCTAGGCTTATTCTTATCCAATTAGGCTTTTTAACGAATCCTGTGCATTCAATAAGTGATTTTGTGTCATTGGTTGAACATTTAGGATATTTTGGTCCACCCTAAGCTTATTTTTATCCAATTAGAGTTTCTAACCAATCTTGTGGATCCAATAAGTGATTTTGTGTCATTGGTTTAACATTTATGTCATTTTCGTCCTCCCTAGGCTTATTCTAATCCAATTAGGGTTTTTAACCAATCTTGTGCATCCAATAAGTGATTTTGTGTTAGTGGTTGAACATTTAGGTCATTTTCGTCCTCCCTAGGCTTATTCTAATCCAATTAGGGTTTTTAACAAATCCTGTGCATTCAATAAGTGATTTTGTGTCATTGGTTGAACATTTAGGATATTTTGGTCCACCCTAGGCTTATTTTGATCCAATTAGAGTTTTTAACCAATCTTGTGGATCCAATAAGTGATTTTGTGCCAATTGTTGAACATTTATGTCATATTCGTCCTCCCTAGGCTTATTCTAATCCAATTAGGGTTTTTAACCAATCTTGTGCATCCAATAAGTCATTTTGTGTCATTGGTTGAACATTTAGGTCATTTTCGTCCTCCCTAGGCTTATTCTAATCCAATTAGGGTTTTTAACAAATCATGTGCATTCAATAAGTGATTTTGTGTCATTGGTTGAACATTTAGGATATTTTGGTCCACCCTAGGCTTATTTTGATCCAATTAGAGTTTCTAACCAATCTTGTGGATCCCATAAGTGATTTTGTGTCATTGGTTGAACATTTATGTCATTTTCGTCCTCCTTAGGCTTATTCTAATCCAATTAGGGTTTTTAACCAATCTTGTGAATCCAATAAGTGATTTTATGTGATTGGTTGAACATTTAGGTCATTTTCGTCCTCCCTAGGCTTATTCTAATCCAATTAGTGTTTTTAACCAATCTTGTGCAACCAATAAGTGATTTTGTGTTAGTGGTTGAACATTTAGGTCATTTTCGTCCTCCCTAGGCTTATTCTAATCCAATTAGGGTTTTTAACAAATCTTGTGCATTCAATAAGTGATTTTGTGTCATTGGTTGAACATTTAGGATATTTTGGTCCACCCTAGGCTTATTTTGATCCAATTAGAGTTTCTAACCAATCTTGTGCATCCAATAAGTGATTTTGTGTGATTGGTTGAATTTTTGGGTTATTTTCGTCCTCCCTAGGATTGTTCTAATTATATTAGGGTTTTGAACCAATCTGGTGCATCCAATAAGTGATTTTGTGTAATTGGTTGAACATTTAGGTAATTTTCGTCCTCCTTTGGCTTATTATAATCCAATTAGGGTTTTTAACAATCTTGTGCACCCAATGAGTGATTTTGTGTCATTGGTTGAATTTTTGGGTCATTTTCGTCCTCCCTAGGCTTATTCTATTCCAATTAGGGTTTTTATCCAATCTTGTGCATCCAATAAGTGATTTTGTGTTAGTGGTTGAACATTTAGGTCATTTTCGTCCTCCCTAGGCTTATTCTATTCCAATTAGGGTTTTTAACAAATCCTGTGCATTCAATAAGTGATTTTGTGTCATTGGTTGAACATTTAGGATATTTTGGTCCACCCTAGGCTTATTTTGATCCAATTAGAGTATCTAACCAATCTTGTGCATCCAATAAGTGATTTTGTGTGATCGGTTGAACATTTAGGTAATTTTCATCCTCCCTAGGCTTATTCTAATCCAATTAGGGTTTTTAACCAATCTCTAGCATCCAATAAGTGATTTTGTGTCATTTGTTGAACATTTACGTTATTTTTGTCCTCCTTAGGCTTATTCTGTTCCAATAAGAGTTTTAAACCAATCTTGTACATCCAATAAGTGATTTTGTGTCATTGGTTGAACATTTAGGTAATTTTTGTCCTCCTTTGGCTTATTATAATCCAATTAGGGTTTTTAACAATCTTGTGCACCCAATGAGTGATTTTGTGTCATTGGTTGAATTTTTGGGTCATTTTCGTCCTCCCTAGGCTTATTCTATTCCAATTAGCGTTTTTAACCAATCTTGTGCATCGAATAAGTCATTTTGTGTCATTGGTTGAACATTTAGGTCATTTTCATCCTCCCTAGGCCTATTCTGATCCAATTAGAGTTTTTAACCAATCTTGTGGATCCAATAAGTGATTTTTTGTCATTGGTTGAACATTTATGTCATTTTCGTCCTCCCTAGGCTTATTCTAATCCAATTAGGGTTTTTAACCTATCTTGTGCATCCAATAAGTGATTTTGTGTCATTGGTTGAGCATTTAGGTAATTTTCGTCCTCCTTTGGCTTTTTCGAATCCAATTATGGTTTTTAACAATCTTGTGCACCCAATGAGTGATTTTGTGTCATTGGTTGAAATTTTGGGTCATTTTCGTCCTCCCTAGGCTTGTTCTAATCCTATTAGGGTTTTGAACCAATCTTGTGCATCTAATAAGTGATATTATGTCATTCGTTGAACATTTAGGTCATTTTCGTCCTCCTTTGGCTTATTATAATCCAATTAGGGTTTTTAACAATCTTGTGCACCCAATGAGTGATTTTGTGTCATTGGTTGAATTTTTGGGTCATTTTCGTCCTCCCTAGGCTTATTCTAATCCATTTAGGGTTTTTAACCAATCTTGTGCATCCAATAAGTGATTTTGTGTAATTGGTTGAACATTTAGGTAATTTTCGTCCTCATTTGGCTTATTATAATCCAATTAGGGTTTTTAACAATCTTCTGAACCCAATGAGTGATTTTGTGTCATTGGTTGAATTTTTGGGTCATTTTCGTCCTCCATAGGCTTATTCTATTCCAATTAGGGTTTTTAACCAATCTTGTACATCGAATAAGTCATTTTGTGTTAGTGGTTGAACATTTAGGTCATTTTCGTCCTTCCTAGGCTTATTCTAATCCAATTAGGGTATTTAACAAATCATGTGCATTCAATAAGTGATTTTGTGTCATTGGTTGAACATTTAGGATATTTTGGTCCACCCTAGGCTTATTTTGATCCAATTAGAGTTTCTAACCAATCTTGTGCATCCAATAAGTGATTTTGTGTGATTGGTTGAACATTTAGGTAATTTTCATCCTCCCTAGGCTTATTCTAATCCAATTAGGGTTTTTAACCAATCTCTAGCATCCAATAAGTGATTTTGTTTCATTTGTTGAACATTTACGTTATTTTTGTCCTCCTTAGGCTTATTCTGTTCCAATAAGAGTTTTAAACCAATCTTGTACATCCAATAAGTGATTTTGTGTCATTGGTTGAACATTTAGGTAATTTTCGTCCTCCTTTGGCTTATTATAATCCAATTAGGGTTTTTAACAATCTTGTGCACCCAATGAGTGATTTTGTGTCATTGGTTGAATTTTTGGGTCATTTTCGTCCTTCCTAGGCTTATTCTATTCCAATTAGGGTTTTTAACCAATCTTGTGCATCCAATAAGTGATTTTGTGTCATTGGTTGAACATTTAGGTCATTTTCGTCCTCCCTAGGCTTATTCTAATCAAATTAGGGTTTTTAACCAATCTTGAGCATCCAATAAGTGATTTTGTGTCAATTGTTGAACATTTAGGTCATTTTGGTCCTCCTTAGGCTTATTCTAATCAAATTAGGGTTTTTGACAAATCTTGTGCATTCAATAAGTCAGTTTGTGTCATTGGTTGAACATTTAGGATATTTTCGTCCTCCATAGGCTTATTTTGATCGAATTAGAGTTTTTTACCAATCTTGTGGATCCAATAAGTGATTTTGTGTCATTGGTTGAACATTTATGTCATATTCGTCCTCCATAGGCTTATTCGAATCCAATTAGGGGTTTTAACCTATCTTGTGCATCCAATAAGTGATTTTGTGTCATTGGTTGATCATTTATGTCATTTTCGTCCTCCCTTGGCTTATTCTAATCCAAATAGGGTTTTTAACCGTTCTTGTGCATCCAACAAGTAATTTTGTATCCTTGGTTGAACATTTAGGTCATTTTCGTCCTCCCTAGGCTTATTCTAATCCAATAAGGGTTTTTAACAAATCCTTTGCATTCAATAAGTGAATTTGTGTCATTGTTTGAACATTTAGATCATTTTCGTCTTCCCTAGGCTTATTCTAATCCAATTAGGGTTTTGAACCAATCTTGTGCATTCAATAAGTGATTTTGTGTCATTGGTTGAACATTTAGGTCATTTTCGTCCTCCCTAGGCTTATTCTGATCCAATTAGAGTTTTTAACGAATCTTGTGGATCCAATAAGTGATTTTGTATCATTGGTTGAACATTTATGTCATTTTCGTCCTCCCTAGGCTTATTCTAATCCAATTAGTGTTTTTAACCAATCTTGTGCAACCAATAAGTGATTTTGTGTTAGTGGTTGAACATTTAGGTCATTTTCGTCCTCCCTAGGCTTATTCTAATCCAATTAGGGTTTTTAACAAATCTTGTGCATTCAATAAGTGATTTTGTGTCATTGGTTGAACATTTAGGTTATTTTGGTCCACCCTAGGCTTATTTTGATCCAATTAGAGTTTCTAACCAATCTTGTGCATCCAATAAGTGATTTTGTGTGATTGGTTGAACATTTAGGTAATTTTCCTCCTCCCTAGGCTTATTCTAATCCAATTAGGGTTTTTAACCAATCTCTAGCATCCAATAAGTGATTTTGTGTCATTGGTTGAACATTTAGGTTATTTTTGTCCTCCTTAGGCTTATTCTGATCCAATAAGAGTTTTTAACCAATCTTGTACATCCAATAAGTGATTTTGTATCATTGGTTGAACATTTAGGTAATTTTCGTCCTCCTTTGGCTTATTATAATCCAATTAGGGTTTTTAACAATCTTGTGCACCCAATGAGTGATTTTGTGTCATTGGTTGAATTTTTGGGTCATTTTCGTCCTCCCTAGGCTTATTCTATTCCAATTAGGGTTTTTAACCAATCTTGTGCATCCAATAATTCATTTTGTGTCATTGGTTGAACATTTGGGTCATTTTCGTCCTCCCTAGGCCTATTCTAATCCTATTAGGGTTTTGAACCAATCTTGTGCATCCAATAAGTCATTTTGTGTCATTGGTTGAACATTTAGGTAATTTTCGTCCTCCTTTGGTTTATTATAATCCAATTAGGGTTTTTAACAATCTTGTGCTTCCAATGAGTGATTTTGTGTCATTGGTTGAATTTTTGGGCCATTTTCGTCCTCCCTAGGCTTATTCTATTCCAATTAGGGTTTTTAACCAATCTTGTGCATCCAATAAGTGATTTTGTGTCATTGGTTGAACATTTAGGTCATTTTCGTCCTCCCTAGGCTTATTCTAATCCAATTAGGGTTTTTAACCAATCTTGTGCATCCAATAAGTGATTTTGTGTGATTGGTTGAACATTTAGGTCATTTTCATCCTCCCTAGGCTTATTCTAATCCAATTAGGGTTTTTAACCAATCTTGAGCATCCAATAAGTGATTTTGTGTCATTGGTTGAACATTTAGGTTATTTTTGTCCTCCTTAGGCTTATTTTGATCCAATAATAGTTTTTAACCAATCTTGTGCATCCAATAAGTGATTTTGTGTCATTGGTTGAACATTTATGTCATTTTCGTCCTCCCTTGGCTTATTCTAATCCAAAATAGGGTTTTTAACCGTTCTTGTGCATCCAACAAGTAATTTTGTATCCTTGGTTGAACATTTAGGTCATTTTCGTCCTCCCTAGGCTTATTCTAATCCAATAAGGGTTTTTAATAAATCCTTTGCATTCAATAAGTGAATTTGTGTCATTGGTTGAACATTTAGATCATTTTCGTCTTCCCTAGGCTTATTCTAATCCAATTAGGGTTTTGAACCAACCTTGTGCATTCAATAAGTGATTTTGTGTCATTGGTTGAACATTTAGGTCTTTTACGTCCTCCCTAGGCTTATTCTGATCCAATTAGAGTTTTTAACGAATCTTGTGGATCCAATAAGTGATTTTGTATCATTGGTTGAACATTTATGTCATTTTCGTCCTCCCTAGGCTTATTCTAATCCAATTAGGGTTTTTAACCAATCTTGTGCAACCAATAAGTGATTTTGTGTTAGTGGTTAAACATTTAGGTCATTTTCGTCTTCCTTAGGCTTATTCTAATCCAATTAGGGTTTTTAACAAATCCTGTGCATTCAATAAGTGATTTTGTGTCATTGGTTGAACATTTAGGATATTTTGGTCCACCCTAGGCTTATTTTGATCCAATTAGAGTTTTTAACCAATCTTGTGGATCGAATAAGTGATTTTGTGCCAATTGTTGAACATTTATGTCATATTCGTCCTCCCTGGCTTATTCTAATCCAATTAGGGTTTTAACCTATCTTTTACATCCAATAAGTGATTTTGTGTCATTGGTTGAACATTTAGGTCATTTTCGTCCTCCTTTGGCTTATTATAATCCAATTAGGGTTTTTAACAATCTTGTGCACCCAATGAGTGATTTTGTGTCATTGGTTGAACATTTATGTCATTTTCATCCTCCCTAGGCTTATTCTAATCCAATTAGGGTTTTTAACCTATCTTGTGCATCCAATAAGTGATTTTGTGTCATTGGTTGAGCATTTAGGTAATTTTCGTCCTCCTTTGGCTTTTTCGAATCCAATTAGGGTTTTTAACAATCTTGTGCACCCAATGAGTGATTTTGTGTCGTTGGTTGAAATTTTGGGTCATTTTCGTCCTCCCTAGGCTTGTTCTAATCCTATTAGGGTTTTGAACCAATCTTGTGCATCCAATAAGTGATTTTGTGTCATTCGTTGAACATTTAGGTCATTTTCGTCCTCCCAAGGCTTATTCTAATCAAATTAGGGTTTTTAACAAATCTTGTGCATTCAATAAGTCATTTTGTGTCATTGGTTGAACATTTAGGATATTTTCGTCCTCCATAGGCTTATTTTGATCCATTTAGAGTTTTTTACCAATTTTGTGGATCCAATATGTGATTTTTTGTCATTGGTTGAACATTTATGTCATATTCGTCCTACCTAGGCTTATTCTAATCCAATTAGGGGTTTTAACCTATCTTGTGCATCCAATAAGTGATTTTGTGTCGTTGGTTGAACATTTATGTCATTTTCGTCCTCCCTTGGCTTATTCTAATCCAAATAGGGTTTTTAACCGTTCTTGTGCATCCAACAAGTAATTTTGTATCCTTGGTTGAACATTTAGGTCATTTTCATCCTCCCTAGGCTTATTCTAATCCAATAAGGGTTTTTAACAAATCCTTTGCATTCAATAAGTGAATTTGTGTCATTGGTTGAACATTTAGATCATTTTCGTCTTCCCTAGGCTTATTCTAATCCAATTAGGGTTTTGAACCAATCTTGTGCATTCAATAAGTGATTTTGTGTCATTGGTTGAACATTTAGGTCATTTTCGTCCTCCCTAGGCTTATTCTGATCCAATTAGAGTTTTTAACGAATCTTGTGGATCCAATAAGTGATTTTGTATCATTGGTTGAACATTTATGTCATTTTCGTCCTCCCTAGGCTTATTCTAATCCAATTAGTGTTTTTAACCAATCTTGTGCAACCAATAAGTGATTTTGTGTTAGTGGTTGAACATTTAGGTCATTTTCGTCCTCCCTAGGCTTATTCTAATCCAATTAGGGTTTTTAACAAATCTTGTGCATTCAATAAGTGATTTTGTGTCATTGGTTGAACATTTAGGATATTTTGGTCCACCCTAGGCTTATTTTGATCCAATTAGAGTTTCTAACCAATCTTGTGCATCCAATAAGTGATTTTGTGTGATTGGTTGAACATTTAGGTAATTTTCCTCCTCCCTAGGCTTATTCTAATCCAATTAGGGTTTTTAACCAATCTCTAGCATCCAATAAGTGATTTTGTGTCATTGGTTGAACATTTAGGTTATTTTTGTCCTCCTTAGGCTTATTCTGATCCAATAAGAGTTTTTAACCAATCTTGTACATCCAATAAGTGATTTTGTATCATTGGTTGAACATTTAGGTAATTTTCGTCCTCCTTTGGCTTATTATAATCCAATTAGGGTTTTTAACAATCTTGTGCACCCAATGAGTGATTTTGTGTCATTGGTTGAATTTTTGGGTCATTTTCGTCCTCCCTAGGCTTATTCTATTCCAATTAGGGTTTTTAACCAATCTTGTGCATCCAATAATTCATTTTGTGTCATTGGTTGAACATTTGGGTCATTTTCGTCCTCCCTAGGCCTATTCTAATCCTATTAGGGTTTTGAACCAATTTTGTGCATCCAATAAGTCATTTTATGTCATTGGTTGAACATTTAGGTAATTTTCGTCCTCCTTTGGTTTATTATAATCCAATTAGTGTTTTTAACAATCTTGTGCTTCCAATGAGTGATTTTGTGTCATTGGTTGAATTTTTGGGCCATTTTCGTCCTCCCTAGGCTTATTCTATTCCAATTAGGGTTTTTAACCAATCTTGTGCATCCAATAAGTGATTTTGTGTCATTGGTTGAACATTTAGGTCATTTTCGTCCTCCCTAGGCTTATTCTAATCAAATTAGGGTTTTAACCAATCTTGAGCATTCAATAAGTGATTTTGTGTCATTAGTTGAACATTTAGGTCATTTTTGTCCTCCTTAGACTTATTCTGATTCAATTAGAGTTTTTAACCAATCTTGTGGATCCAATAAGTGATTTTTTGTCATTGGTTGAACATTTATGTCATTTTCGTCCTCCCTAGGCTTATTCTAATCCAATTAGGGTTTTTAACCTATCTTGTGCATCCAATAAGTGATTTTGTGTCATTGGTTGAGCATTTAGGTAATTTTCGTCCTCCTTTGGCTTTTTCGAATCCAATTAGGGTTTTTAACAATCTTGTGCACCCAATGATTGATTTTGTGTCATTGGTTGAAATTTTGGGTCATTTTCGTCCTCCCTAGGCTTGTTCTAATCCTATTAGGGTTTTGAACCAATCTTGTGCATCTAATAAGTGATTTTATGTCATTCGTTGAACATTTAGGTCATTTTCGTCCTCCTTTGGCTTATTATAATCCAATTAGGGTTTTTAACAATCTTGTGCACCCAATGAGTGATTTTGTGTCATTGGTTGAATTTTTGGGTTATTTTCGTCCTCTCTAGGCTTGTTCTAATCATATTAGGGTTTTGAACCAATCTTGTGCATCCAATAAGTGATTTTGTGTAATTGGTTGAACATTTAGGTAATTTTCGTCCTCCTTTGGCTTATTATAATCCAAGTAGGGTTTTTAACAATCTTGTGAACCCAATGAGTGATTTTGTGTCATTGGTTGAATTTTTGGGTCATTTTCGTCCTCCCTAGGCTTATTCTATTCCAATTAGGGTTTTTAACCAATCTTGTGCATCCAATAAGTGATTTTGTGTTAGTGGTTGAACATTTAGGTCATTTTCGTCCTCCCTAGGCTTATTCTAATCAATTAGGGTTTTTAACAAATCATGTGCATTCAATAAGTGATTTTGTGTCATTGGTTGAACATTTAGGATATTTTGGTCCACCCTAGGCTTATTTTGATCCAATTAGAGTTTCTAACCAATCTTGTGGATCCCATAAGTGATTTTGTGTCATTGGTTGAACATTTATGTCATTTTCGTCCTCCTTAGGCTTATTCTAATCCAATTAGGGTTTTTAACCAATCTTGTGAATCCAATAAGTGATTTTATGTGATTGGTTGAACATTTAGGTCATTTTCGTCCTCCCTAGGCTTATTCTAATCCATTTAGGGTTTTTAACCAATCTTGTGCGTCCAGTAAGTAATTTTGTATCATTGGTTGAACATTTAGGTCATTTTCATCCTCCCTAGGCTTATTCTAATCCAATTAGGGTTTTTGACCAATCTTGAGCATCCAATAAGTGATTTTGTGTCATTGGTTGAACATTTAGGTTATTTTTGTCCTCCTTAGGCTTATTCTGATCCAATCAGAGTTTTTAACCAATCTTGTGGATCAAATAGGTGATTTTGTGTCATTGGTTGAACATTTATGTCATTTTCGTCCTCCCAAGGCTTATTTAAATCAAATTAGGGTTTTAACCTATCTTTTACATCCAATAAGTGATTTTGTGTCATTGGTTGAACATTTAGGTAATTTTCGTCCTCCTTTGGCTTATTATAATCCAATTAGGGTTTTTAACAATCTTGTGCACCCAATGAGTGATTTTGTGTCATTGGTTGAACATTTATGTCATTTTCATCCTCCCTAGGCTTATTCTAATCCAATTAGGGTTTTTAACCTATCTTGTGCATCCAATAAGTGATTTTGTGTCATTGGTTGAGCATTTAGGTAATTTTCGTCCTCCTTTGGCTTTTTCGAATCCAATTAGGGTTTTTAACAATCTTGTGCACCCAATGAGTGATTTTGTGTCGTTGGTTGAAATTTTGGGTCATTTTCGTCCTCCCTAGGCTTGTTCTAATCCTATTAGGGTTTTGAACCAATCTTGTGCATCCAATAAGTGATTTTGTGTCATTCGTTGAACATTTAGGTCATTTTCGTCCTCCCAAGGCTTATTCTAATCAAATTCGGGTTTTTAACAAATCTTGTGCATTCAATAAGTCATTTTGTGTCATTGGTTGAACATTTAGGATATTTTCGTCCTCCATAGGCTTATTTTGATCCAATTAGAGTTTTTTACCAATTTTGTGGATCCAATATGTGATTTTTTGTCATTGGTTGAACATTTATGTCATATTCGTCCTCCCTAGGCTTATTCTAATCCAATTAGGGGTTTTAACCTATCTTGTGCATCCAATAAGTGATTTTGTGTCATTGGTTGAACATTTATGTCATTTTCGTCCTCCCTTGGCTTATTCTAATCCAAATAGGGTTTTTAACCGTTCTTGTGCATCCAACAAGTAATTTTGTATCCTTGGTTGAACATTTAGGTCATTTTCATCCTCCCTAGGCTTATTCTAATCCAATAAGGGTTTTTAACAAATCCTTTGCATTCAATAAGTGAATTTGTGTCATTGGTTGAACATTTAGATCATTTTCGTCTTCCCTAGGCTTATTCTAATCCAATTAGGGTTTTGAACCAATCTTGTGCATTCAATAAGTGATTTTGTGTCATTGGTTGAACATTTAGGTCATTTTCGTCCTCCCTAGGCTTATTCTGATCCAATTAGAGTTTTTAACGAATCTTGTGGATCCAATAAGTGATTTTGTATCATTGGTTGAACATTTATGTCATTTTCGTCCTCCCTAGGCTTATTCTAATCCAATTAGTGTTTTTAACCAATCTTGTGCAACCAATAAGTGATTTTGTATCATTGGTTGAACATTTATGTCATTTTCGTCCTCCCTAGGCTTATTCTAATCCAATTATGGTTTTTAACCAATCTTGTGCAACCAATAAGTGATTTTGTGTTAGTGGTTTAACATTTAGGACATTTTCGTCCTCCTTAGGCTTATTCTAATCCAATTAGGGTTTTTAACAAATCTTGTGCATTCAATAAGTGATTTTGTGTCATTGGTTGAACATTTAGGATATTTTGGTCCACCCTAGGCTTATTTTGATCCAATTAGAGTTTTTAACCAATCTTGTGGATCCAATAAGTGATTTTGTGCCAATTATTGAACATTTATGTCATATTCGTCCTCCCTTGGCTTATTCTAATCCAATTAGGGTTTTTAACCAATCTTGTGAATCCAATAAGTGATTTTATGTGATTGGTTGAACATTTAGGTCATTTTCGTCCTCCCTAGGCTTATTTTAATCCATTTAGGGTTTTAACCAATCTTTTGCGTCTAATAAGTAATTTTGTATCATTGGTTGAACATTTAGGTCATTTTCCTCCTCCCTAGGCTTATTCTAATCCAATTAGGGTTTTTAACCAATCTTGTGCATCCAATAAGTGATTTTGTGTGATTGGTTGAACATTTAGGTCATTTTCATCCTCCCTAGGCTTATTCTAATCCAATTAGGGTTTTTAACCAATCTTGAGCATCCAATAAGTGATTTTGTGTCATTGGTTGAACATTTAGGTTATTTTTGTCCTCCTTAGGCTTATTTTGATCCAATAATAGTTTTTAACCAATCTTGTGCATCCAATAAGTGATTTTGTGTCATTGGTTGAACATTTATGTCATTTTCGTCCTCCCTTGGCTTATTCTAATCCAAAATAGGGTTTTTAACCGTTCTTGTGCATCCAACAAGTAATTTTGTATCCTTGGTTGAACATTTAGGTCATTTTCGTCCTCCCTAGGCTTATTCTAATCCAATAAGGGTTTTTAATAAATCCTTTGCATTCAATAAGTGAATTTGTGTCATTGGTTGAACATTTAGATCATTTTCGTCTTCCCTAGGCTTATTCTAATCCAATTAGGGTTTTGAACCAACCTTGTGCATTCAATAAGTGATTTTGTGTCATTGGTTGAACATTTAGGTCTTTTTCGTCCTTCCTAGGCTTATTCTGATCCAATTAGAGTTTTTAACGAATCTTGTGGCTCCAATAAGTGATTTTGTATCATTGGTTGAACATTTATGTCATTTTCGTCCTCCCTAGGCTTATTCTAATCCAATTAGGGTTTTTAACCAATCTTGTGCAACCAATAAGTGATTTTGTGTTAGTGGTTGAACATTTAGGTCATTTTCGTCCTCCTTAGGCTTATTCTAATCCAATTAGGGTTTTTAACAAATCCTGTGCATTCAATAAGTGATTTTGTGTCATTGGTTGAACATTTAGGATATTTTGGTCCACCCTAGGCTTATTTTGATCCAATTAGAGTTTTTAACCAATCTTGTGGATCGAATAAGTGATTTTGTGCCAATTGTTGAACATTTACGTCATATTCGTCCTCCCTAGGCTTATTCTAATCCAATTAGGGTTTTTAACCAATCTTGTGAGTCCAATAAGTGATTTTATGTGAATGGTTGAACATTTAGGTCATTTTCGTCCTCCCTAGGCTTATTCTAATCCATTTAGGGTTTTTAACCAATCTTGTGCGTCCAATAAGTAATTTTGTATCATTGGTTGAACATTTAGGTCATTTTCCTCCTCCCTAGGCTTATTCTAATCCAATTAGGGTTTTTAACCAATCTTGTGCATCCAATAAGTGATTTTGTTTGATTGGTTGAACATTTAGGTCATTTTCATCCTCCCTAGGCTTATTCTAATCCAATTAGGGTTTTTAACCAATCTTGAGCATCCAATAAGTGATTTTGTGTCATTGGTTGAACATTTATGTCATTTTCGTCCTCCCTAGGCTTATTCTAATCCAATTAGGGTTTTTAACCAATCTTGTGAATCCAATAAGTGATTTTATGTGAGTGGTTGAACATTTAGGTCATTTTCGTCCTCCCTAGGCTTATTCTAATCCATTTAGGGTTTTTAACCAATCTTGTGCGTCCAAGAAGTAATTTTGTATCATTGGTTGAACATTTAGGTCATTTTCCTCCTCCCTAGGCTTATTCTAATCCAATTAGGGTTTTTAACTAATCTTGTGCATCCAATAAGTGATTTTGTGTGATTGGTTGAACATTTAGGTCATTTTCATCCTCCCTAGGCTTATTCTAATCCAATTAGGGTTTTTAACCAATCTTGAACATCCAATAAGTGATTTTGTGTCATTGGTTGAACATTTAGGTTATTTTTGTCCTCCTTAGGCATATTCTGATCCAATCAGAGTTTTTAACCAATCTTGTGGATCCAATAAGTGATTTTGTGTCATTGGTTGAACATTTATGTCATTTTCGTCCTCCCAAGGCTTATTCAAAATCAAATTAGGGTTTTAACCTATCTTGTACATCCAATAAGTGATTTTGTGTCATTGGTTGAACAGTTAGGTAATTTTCGTCCTCCTTTGGCTTATTATAATCAAATTAGGGTTTTTAACAATCTTGTGCACCCAATGAGTGATTTTGTGTCATTGGTTGAATTTTTGGGTCATTTTCGTCCTCCCTAGGCTTATTCTATTCCAATTAGGGTTTTTAACCAATCGTGTGCATCCAATAAGTGATTTTGTGTCATTGGTTGAGCATTTAGGTAATTTTCGTCCTCCTTTGGCTTTTTCGAATCCAATTAGGGTTTTTAACAATCTTGTGCACCCAATGAGTGATTTTGTGTCATTGGTTGAACATTTATGTCATTTTCGTCCTCCCTAGGCTTATTCTAATCCAATTAGGGTTTTTAACCTATCTTGTGCATCCAATAAGTGATTTTGTGTCATTGGTTGAGCATTTAGACAATTTTCGTCCTCTTTTGGCTTTTTCGAATCCAATTAGGGTTTTTAACAATCTTGTGCACCCAATGAGTGATTTTGTGTCATTGGTTGAAATTTTGGGTCATTTTCGTCCTCCCTATGCTTGTTCTAATCCTATTAGGGTTTTGAACCAATCTTGTGCATCTAATAAGTGATTTTATGTCATTCGTTGAACATTTAGGTCATTTTCGTCCTCCTTTGGCTTATTATAATCCAATTAGGGTTTTTAACAATCTTGTGCACCCAATGAGTGATTTTGTGTCATTGGTTGAATTTTTGGGTTATTTTCGTCCTCCCTAGGCTTGTTCTAATCATATTAGGGTTTTGAACCAATCTTGTGCATCCAATAAGTGATTTTGTGTAATTGGTATAACATTTAGGTAATTTTCGTCCTCCTTTGGCTTATTATAATCCAATTAGGGTTTTTAACAATCTTGTGAACCCAATGAGTGATTTTGTGTCATTGGTTGAATTTTTGGGTCATTTTCGTCCTCCCTAGGCTTATTCTATTCCAATTAGGGTTTTTAACCAATCTTGTGCATCCAATAAGTGATTTTATGTGATGGGTTTAACATTTTGGGTCATTTTCGTTCTCCCTAGGCTTATTCTATTCCAATTAGGGTTTTTAACCAATCATGTGCATCCAATAAGTGATTTTGTGCCAATTATTGAACATTTATGTCATATTCGTCCTCCCTTGGCTTATTCTAATCCAATTAGGGTTTTTAACCAATCTTGTGAATCCAATAAGTGATTTTATGTGATTGGTTGAACATTTAGGTCATTTTCGTCCTCCCTAGGCTTATTTTAATCCATTTAGGGTTTTAACCAATCTTGTGCGTCTAATAAGTAATTTTGTATCATTGGTTGAACATTTAGGTCATTTTCCTCCTCCCTAGGCTTTTTCGAATCCAATTAGGGTTTTTAACCAATCTTGTGCATCCAATAAGTGATTTTGTGTGATTGGTTGAACATTTAGGTCATTTTCGTCCTCCCTAGGCTTATTCTAATCCAATTAGGGTTTTTAACCAATCTTGAGCATCCAATAAGTGATTTTGTGTCATTGGTTGAACATTTAGGTTATTTTTGTCCTCCTTAGGCTTATTTTGATCCAATAATAGTTTTTAACCAATCTTGTGCATCCAATAAGTGATTTTGTGTCATTGGTTGAACATTTATGTCATTTTCGTCCTCCCTTGGCTTATTCTAATCCAAAATAGGGTTTTTAACCGTTCTTGTGCATCCAACAAGTAATTTTGTATCCTTGGTTGAACATTTAGGTCATTTTCGTCCTCCCTAGGCTTATTCTAATCCAATAAGGGTTTTTAATAAATCCTTTGCATTCAATAAGTGAATTTGTGTCATTGGTTGAACATTTAGATCATTTTCGTCTTCCCTAGGCTTATTCTAATCCAATTAGGGTTTTGAACCAACCTTGTGCATTCAATAAGTGATTTTGTGTCATTGGTTGAACATTTAGGTCTTTTACGTCCTCCCTAGGCTTATTCTGATCCAATTAGAGTTTTTAACGAATCTTGTGGATCCAATAAGTGATTTTGTATCATTGGTTGAACATTTATGTCATTTTCGTCCTCCCTAGGCTTATTCTAATCCAATTAGGGTTTTTAACCAATCTTGTGCAACCAATAAGTGATTTTGTGTTAGTGGTTGAACATTTAGGTCATTTTCGTCCTCCCTAGGCTTATTCTAATCCAATTAGGGTTTTTAACAAATCCTGTGCATTCAATAAGTGATTTTGTGTCATTGGTTGAACATTTAGGATATTTTGGTCCACCATAGGCTTATTTTGATCCAATTAGAGTTTTTAACCAATCTTGTGGATCCAATAAGTGATTTTGTGCCAATTGTTGAACATTTATGTCATATTCGTCCTCCCTAGGCTTATTCTAATCCAATTAGGGTTTTTAACCAATCTTGTGCATCCAATAAGTCATTTTGTGTCATTGGTTGAACATTTAGGTCATTTTCGTCCTCCCTAGGCTTATTCTAATCCAATTAGGGTTTTTAACCAATCTTGTGCATCCAATAAGTGATTTTGTGTTATTGGTTGAACATTTAGGTCATTTTCATCCTCCCTAGGCTTATTCTAATCCAATTAGGGTTTTTAACCAATCTTGAGCATCCAATAAGTGATTTTGTGTCATTGGCTGAACATTTAGGTAACTTTTGTCCTCCTTTGGCTTATTATAATCCAATTAGGGTTTTTAACAATCTTGTGCACCCAATGAGTGATTTTGTGTCATTGGTTGAAATTTTGGGTCATTTTCGTCCTCGCTAGGCTTGTTCTAATCCTATTAGGGTTTTGAACCAATCTTGTGCATCTAATAAGTGATTTTATGTCATTCGTTGAACATTTAGGTCATTTTCGTCCTCCTTTGGCTTATTATAATCCAATTAGGGTTTTTAACAATCTTGTGCACCCAATGAGTGATTTTGTGTCATTGGTTGAATTTTTGGGTTATTTTCGTCCTCCCTAGGCTTGTTCTAATCATATTAGGGTTTTGAACCAATCTTGTGCATCCAATAAGTGATTTTGTGTAATTGGTATAACATTTAGGTAATTTTCGTCCTCCTTTGGCTTATTATAATCCAATTAGGGTTTTTAACAATCTTGTGAACCCAATGAGTGATTTTGTGTCATTGGTTGAATTTTTGGGTCATTTTCGTCCTCCCTAGGCTTATTCTATTCCAATTAGGGTTTTTAACCAATCTTGTGCATCCAATAAGTGATTTTATGTGATGGGTTTAACATTTTGGGTCATTTTCGTTCTCCCTAGGCTTATTCTATTCCAATTAGGGTTTTTAACCAATCATGTGCATCCAATAAGTGATTTTGTGTCATTGGTTGAGCATTTAGGTAATTTTCGTCCTCCTTTGGCTTTTTCGAATACAATTAGGGTTTTTAACAATCTTGTGCACCCAATGAGTGATTTTGTGTCATTGGTTGAACATTTATGTCATTTTCGTCCTCCCTAGGCTTATTCTAATCCAATTAGGGTTTTTAACCTATCTTGTGCATCCAATAAGTGATTTTGTGTCATTGGTTGAGCATTTAGGTAATTTTCATCCTCCTTTGGCTTTTTCGAATCCAATTAGGGTTTTTAACAATCTTGTGCACCCAATGAGTGATTTTATGTCATTGGTTGAAATTTTGGGTCATTTTCGTCCTCCCTAGGCTTGTTCTAATCCTATTAGGGTTTTGAACCAATCTTGTGCATCCAATAAGTGATTTTGTGTCATTCGTTGAACATTTAGGTCATTTTCGTCCTCCCTAGGCTTATTCTAATCCAATTAGGGGTTTTAACCTATCTTATGCATCCAATAAGTGATTTTGTGTCATTGGTTGAACATTTATGTCATTTTCGTCCTCCCTTGGCTTATTCTAATCCAAAATAGGGTTTTTAACCGTTCTTGTGCATCCAACAAGTAATTTTGTATCCTTGGTTGAACATTTAGGTCATTTTCGTCCTCCCTAGGCTTATTCTAATCCAATAAGGGTTTTTAATAAATCCTTTGCATTCAATAAGTGAATTTGTGTCATTGGTTGAACATTTAGATCATTTTCGTCTTCCCTAGGCTTATTCTAATCCAATTAGGGTTTTGAACCAACCTTGTGCATTCAATAAGTGATTTTGTGTCATTGGTTGAACATTTAGGTCTTTTACGTCCTCCCTAGGCTTATTCTGATCCAATTAGAGTTTTTAACGAATCTTGTGGATCCAATAAGTGATTTTGTATCATTGGTTGAACATTTATGTCATTTTCGT